>OZ024746.1:21672807-21687807 GCA_964016885.1 Eledone cirrhosa | reverse complement strand
GATGGTAATGATTAAAAAAAAACCTTCATTACATTTATTTAATTAATCGATTTAAAGGTCCATATAAAGCTACTAAGCAATGACAGACTAGGGGAAGTATCTGGTACTTCTTACAATAGAGAAACAAAAAAAAAAAAACACACACAAAATAGACAGATATAAATGAATATGAAAATTAAAATAGTGAAGGCCACCAGGAAGCAAAGTAAGCATAAAAAGGATAAAGAAAATCTGATCACTCATTGTTGAACGGGAGTAAACAACAGCAGTAAAAACAAATTATTTGGCTGACATAACTAAAAACACTGAAGCATGTTTGAAGTTGCCACTGTACATAACATACATCAAACACATGCTCTACTGCAAGCAATATTTCATTCTATTTATCATTAATTTAGATTCTGGAGGTGTCACCCTTGTCTTTTGTGATTAGAATTAATCACTCCCCCTTTGTTACCATATTTCTAAAGAAAGACACTACTTTAAAAAAGATTTAAATATTCTCATTAATAAAATGGTCTTCGGAGCATAACTCAACCAAGGTTCTGATATAAAATTTTGGTGGAAAGATTTTAGATAAATAGAAACACACTTCAAAACAAACAGTCTTATATCCTAGAACTAATATCCTTCAAACTGGGATGTTATGTATTAATGTATGTATGTATGCATGCATTCATATATGTGTATGCAAAGATGTGTGTGTATCTGTGTCTCTGTTTATGTTCTGTAACGTAATAATCCGACAAAAAGCAATTGATAAAATAAATAATGGGTTGATATGATTAACTAAAGAAGTCAGTTTCCCAACATGACTGCAGGTTAATGAACGAAACCAGTAAAAGAATTAAAGAATAAAGGATTAAAATAAAAGCTGTGCACCAACTTATATATAAAGGCATTTTTACTATATGAGCAGGAAACCAACATAATAGCAAAGCTACTATAATGCTATAGATGCTATAGATCTTCAGTAGCAAATAACCAATATACAAAATTACTGAAATGCCAAAGAGGTATAGCTACCATCATAAATAACAATGTAGCATCACAGGACCAGCATGCCAAATCTCCAGAAAGCCATACTCATTCTTCATTTTTTTTTATTTAACTTTTTTTACAACCTTTTTTTATTTTCTTTATTTTCTTTCACTTTTATGATACAGTATTTTGACTAGAATTTTCTTTGACACTTCTTTCTTCTTTTATTTTCTTCTTTTTTCCAGTTTCTTTCAGTTGCTCTACCTCTGTTACAGTCAAAATGTCTACTTCTCACTCTCTTTATATATATATATCATTATTAGGGCGGTGAATTGGCAGTATCGGTAGAGGGTCGGACGCCATGCTTTGATGCATAGAGTTAGGGCCCTTGCCGTTCTGAGTTCAAATCCCGTCGAGGTTAACTTTGCCTTTCATCCTAACGGGGGTCGATAAAATAAAGCACCAGTAATACACTGGGATAATTGCTGGCCTTGTACCTATTGTAGAAACAATTATTATTATTGAAATTACTTCTACAGGACTAGAACTGTTTCATTCATAAAAAATAATCATGATGATTTCTTACGAATGAAATAGTTCTAGCCCTGTAGAAGTCATTTTTATAACATAAAATAAAGATACCTATTCTCTACTAACAATTTGAGTACCTTTTTTAACTGTGGTAAGCTCCTGATATATACATCGGGAATCCACCTATTATATATTTATAATATACTTAAGTTGTCACCAATATATATAACATATAGATTACATTATTGGGATCTACCCCTCAGTAATTTTGTATAAGATGTTATTTATATATATATATATATATATATATATATATATAAATGAAAGGCAGGCTGTATGATGCCCGCATACGAACAGCAATGTTACATGGCAGTGAGACTTGGGCATTGTGTGCAGAGGATATATGCAGACTGGAGAGGAACGAAGCTTGCATACTCCGTTGGATGTGTAATAGTAATATACGTGAACGGCAAAGCATAAATGAACTAAGGGAGAAATTAGGAATAAGAGCAATCAGATGTTGTTTACTCGAGAGAAGACTACGTTGGTATGGTCACGTGATGCGCATGAAAGACGACAGCTGTATAAATAAGTGCAGGGCAATAAAAATAGACGGTAGCCACGGAGTAGGCAGACCCAGAAAAACCTAGGACGACTTGTAAATTCCGACCTCACACACTTACACCTCTCCAAGACAATGTTACTGGCGCTACACAGTAATACAGAAGACCCGCCTTGCCTAAGTACAAAGCGAAACCTACAGTCAGTAGGCACCTCTTAACAAAAAAAAAAAAAAAAAAAAAAAAAAATACTCACTCGTCTCACTACCCCCACCCCATCCACACCACCCCTTTCGGTGTAAAGTTATGTTGGTACCACAACATCCAGTCCGAAATAAATTAGGTCATGTAGGTGTCACAACAAAAAAAAACACAGAGTCCACGCTGTAATGTGGCCGTGTAGGTAACACGGTAAAAACCTCCCAGTCCACACTGTAAACGTGGTTGGTGTTAGGAAGGGCATCCAGCCGTAGAAAACCCACCAGACAGTCCTATACGAGCAAGACAACCAATCTTGCCTCAAGTGGGAAAATTCCCGTCCAAACCCATGCAAGCGTGGAAGATGGACGTTAAACGATGATGATGATGATGATGATATATTGTCTAACCCATGCCAGCATGAAAACCACATAAAACATTGATGATGATGAGGGGATATATATATATATATATATATATATATATATATATAGGTAAATTATTCTGGGTTGAATCGGAGGTAACCACAGTAAGTAAGGTACTCAATACATAGCAGAGTATAAAAGTTTTAATATAGATGAGATTCTACAGGACTAGAACTGTTTCATTCTTTAGAAATCATCCCCGTTGCTTCATTTTGATATATATATATCATCATCATTATCATCATCATATATATTACACCTCTCAAAGGCGATGACACACAACCGTGACCTCTGGCGTCACGCAGTAATACAGAGTACCCGACCTCCCATGGGTACAAGCTGAAGCATATAGACAATATGCCCCCACACCTCCCACCGCAAGGTGGTTGTGGAGGTGCCACGGCAAAAAAGCACCCAGCCCACACTGTAAAGTGGACGTGTAGGCGCCACGGAAAAGCACCTAGCACTCACTGTAAACGAGGTTGGTGTTAGGAAGGGCATCCAGCTGTAGAAATCAAGCCAAATCAGTTCCTGTATGAGCAAGGCATGGTCAGCCGACCAGACACTGCCCACAACAGGACAACCCGTCTAACCCATGCTAGCGTGGAAGAACGGACGTAAAACGGTGATGATGATGATGATATGATGATGATAATGATGATGATGATATATATATATATCAAAATGAAGCAACAGAGTCAGAAACTCGTGTTAGTCCCTGTAATTTATGAGCTCAAAGGGAAAGGAATCCTGGGCTCTTCAAATATAATATAGAGAAGAAAATACGAGAGAGAGTGTGTGTTTATCAAGTTATAGGGGATACCACTAGCGTAAGGAACTTATAAACTAAGAAAGATGAGGTAGATACACTATAATTAAAAAGAGAAATTACAATGGAACAACCCACCTTTATAACTATATATCACACACGTACAAACTCAGAGAGAGAATGTTTTGCCGGAAATCAGTGTGAATCGTATTTTGGTGAAGCTTTCTCTCTGAGTTTGTACGTGTGTGATATAAATAATAATAATTGTTTCTACGTTAGGCACAAGGCCAGCAATTACCCAGTGCATTACTGGTACTTTATTTTATCGACCCTGTAAGGATGAAAGGCAAAGTTAACCTCGGCGGGATTTGAACTCAGAATGGCAAGGGCCGTAACTCTATGCGTCAAAGCATAGCGTCCGACCCTCTACCGATACTGCCAATCCACAGCCATTAATAATAATAATAATGAAATTATTGTGTACAGTGCTCAGGTGCACTACAACTCATCAAAGGTGCATGTATAGTACATAGAATAATGTACAAATGTCAGGAAAATGAACAGTGTATGAGTCATGATATAATAATAATAATAATAATAATAATAATGAAATATTGTGTACAGTGCCCAGGTGCACCACAACTCATCAAAAAGTGCATGTACAGTACATAGGGCAATGCACAAACATCAGTAAAATGAACAGTGCACGAGTCATGATACACACATGTGTGCATGTGTATGGAAGGAGTACATCAGGTGTAGTTTTGGCGTATATAGTTATAAAAGTGGGTTGTTTCATTTTAATTTATCTTTTTAATTATAATGTATCTACCTTATCTTTCTTGGTTTATAAGTTCCATACACTAGTGGTAGCCCCTGTAACCAAAATGTATTTATGTGTTTGTGTGAGTTTATGTGTGTGTGAGTTCCTTTCTTTTTTCTCCAACCTTCTTGGTTAGTATGTTTCTTATTTTCTTCTCTTTCACCATGTTCTCCCCCATCCTACAAATTCCTTTCTATATCACATCAAATATTCCATCAATTACTCTTCATAACCATCATGTCTTGGAGGCTACTACTTTCGTTTTATTTATTTCCTATATCAGGATTATCCTCATCATCATCATAATCTTCATTGTCGTTGTTGTTGTTGTTTATTAGATTTTAGTTTGTATGCTTATTACTATATTTCCTTTTAGATACAAAAAAAAAAAAAAAAATAACAACTGAATAATACAAAATAAAACAAATAAAAATGAAATAAAATAGAATTGTAGAACTTATAACTGTGATGACAATAGCTCCACAGTTAGGAATGTACTCAATGCCGTAAATATTACAGCTTGATTTCTGAGGAAATGGATTGGTTAATAATATTGCTATGGGGGAGGGGGGGGGGGTTTAATCATGATAATGATTTATAATGATGATAATATATCAATAATAAAGAATTCATTATTATTATTACTATTACTATATTGCTCTTTCGCTTGACGCGCTCCGATGGTCAGGCGGTCCATCTGCTGTCAACACCTGCTACGTGGAGGGTTGGGCATGCCGTGGCTGATAATGCGCAGACACGCACTCAGGCTATGACATCTCCACCTGTTCCTCGACGGTGATCAGGTGTGGTCGCTGTTTGCTAGACGCGTCTTTCCCCAGCTCGTCTCCTTGACGGAGCTGCAGTCCTGGGTCAAGTGAAGACCGAGAGGGAGCGCTTGGAGACTGGAATGTCTTCAGGCGCCCACAGCCCTCGACCAGTCGGCCAATGTGAACGGTGGAAACTCCACCTTGGCGTTCTATAGAGGATTAGTGGAGGGGAAGAGCAACAACGTACTTGGAGAAACTCTAGGCGTCGACGAAAATCAACTAGCCAATCTCTTCGGAAGAACTTTTGAGCCGGGGCCTATGGACAACTTCCAGAAATCCTTGGCCTGGCAGTGCTACCGAGGAGCTTTGCCAGTTCAGGATAAACTCTACAGGCATGGAAGTGCCATCAGCTAGGCTTGTCTGAGATGCACGCAGGGCGACGAAACCGTCCTGCATGCACTCGTCCAGTGTCCGAGCATTGCTACCTTGTGGGTTTATGTAGAACACCTGCTGTCGTGTGTAGGACGGATCCGGCTATCAGCTGAGTCCATTGTGAGGATTGCCCCACCCTCTCCCTTTAGCCGGGAAGGGCAGGCAGTTTTTATCTGTTTGGTGGCCATGGTGAAAGAGATAGTGTGGTGGACGCATTTGAAAGGGCTGAAGACGAGCACTTGACTCTTCGGTGATGCCCTGATTGACTTTTTCAAATTTCATTTGAAAAGGAAAATCAGAGTAGAAATGGAAGTGCTCTCTTCCCAGCATTTTGTTGGAAGATGGGTGAGAGAGGCAAGAATGGCCCAAGTGAATGGGCCGACTCTGAGTATGTGCCTGTAAATTAAAGGTGGAAAACTGGGAGAGGGCACTTGCCCTGGTGGTCAAGGTCAGCGTGGCTTTTTTAATGGGCTTTCTCCATGAATGTCCCTCGGAAGTCCCCCCCCTATTGGGGAATTTTTCATTGTTTCTTTTTTTTTACATCCTCTGTTTTTGTTTTTTTTACATGCAGAAATGCCCATTTGTACCGTCCTGTATTGTCTTGTACTGTCCTTAATGTCTTACTTTGTGTAAACCCTTGTGGCTAATAAAGAAAGCATTATTACTATTACTACTACTATCATTATTATTATTATTATTATTATCATGTTCAAAAGTTTCATGTGACTTCCTATACCACCATCAGATACATGTACATGTTTCTGAGGTGTGTGCAGTATTCTATTTTGGGAATGTAGTGTTCTGTTCTATGTGACATTATGTTGCACCAACAACTGCACTTATGTTTCTGAAGCGTGTGCAGCACTCTGTTTGAACACTACATCAGATTTTCCATGTGAGGTTTGTTCTTTATGTTCCTGGGGTTATTTTAGCATTTCAACTAATGCAGAAAACAATGTTTCCCAAAGAATGCTCCATACCAATTCTGAGTTTTCATGTGATTAGGAGCCTTTAAATAGAATTTAATAAATGTTATATGTGAGTGCATAATAATAATATTAATATTTGGTTTGTTTACGAGTAAACAGCCTCAAAACACTCTCAAACAATTGTCAATTGTCAATTATTTTCTCTCAGCTACCGCTGGAACAAAAGGATGATGTCGTCATCTACCACGTGGTGTTTTATGAGGTTGTTTACTTGTAAACAAACCAAATGTTAATAATATTATGATATTATTATAATTGGATTGGCAGTATCAGTAGAGGGTCGGACACCATGCTTTCCAGCATAGAATTACGTCCCTTTACAGTCTGAGTTCAAATCCTGCCGAGGTTAACTTTGCCTTTCATCCTTATGGGGGTCGATAAAATAAAGTACTAGTAATGCACTGGGATAATTGCTGGCCTTGTGCCTAACGTAGAAACAATTATTATAATATTATTATTATTCACTAATGAATACATTTAGGTATCCACCACAATAAGACCCCCCCCCCCCCCCAAAAAAAAAAAAAACTTTGATTTTTAATAAATGTTGTTATTATCAAATGTTAGGGCAGTAGATTGGCAGTGTCAATAAAGTGTCGGACAACATGCTTTGTGGTATATAGTTACGTTCTTTTACATTCTGAGTTCAAATCCTGTCATGGTTAGCTTTGCCTTTAATCCTTACAAAGTCAATAAAATAAACTACCAGTAATTCACTGAGGTTGATTTATTCGACTTTTCCCTTCCCCAAAATTGTTGGTTTTGTGCTAAATCAGAAACCACTATTAAATATTGTTATGAATGTTATTAATGTGTTTTTTTATGTGTTGTGTGGTTTAAGTTATGTGTTTTAGTGTTGAATGGTTTAGAATATAAAAGTAGGCAAGGATCCTCTTTTGGTCATGAATAACCATGAAAATTTGTACTTAGAAAGTACCTCTCTAAGGCACATGCCCAGGCAAAGATATCATGGAAGACCAGCAGTCACCCATACATACAAGTCTCCCTCTCCAGGTCACCAATTTTGTCCAAAGGAAAGATAAAGGCTGATGCAGTTTGGCACCAGTGATATTGCAACTTATTTCTACAGCTGAGTTAACTGGAGCAACATGAAATAAAGGATACAACACACCACCTGATCCA
The DNA here is from genome assembly GCA_964016885.1 of Eledone cirrhosa. Lineage (NCBI taxonomy): Eukaryota > Metazoa > Mollusca > Cephalopoda > Octopoda > Eledonidae > Eledone > Eledone cirrhosa. The sequence goes on along the minus strand of OZ024746.1, from coordinate 21,680,189 downwards.
GGAATTGAACTTACGACCTCAGCATAGTGAATTCAATGTTTAGAGCATATGTTGTTTGAATTACAATAGTTTTGTGAGTTGTTAATATTATAGTATTGGACACCAACAGGGCTAATTCCATGGAGTTATGTGGGTTGTGTTATATTATTGGTTGGTTATTGTATAGAATATATGACATTAGTGAGTGTTCTGTTTCAGTTGTGCTTATTGAATTGAAAGAAATTTGTGTAGGATGTATTCTATGCTTAGCAGCTACTGCTTTTGAACTGTGTATAAGGTTGTGTGTGATCCCTGGCATGGTTTAAATGATTTTGATCATATTTTTCTAATTTTTTTTTTTTTTTTAAAAACATATTTACTGCTTTCATTTTCATCCCTTTCATTCTGCTAATTTCAATTTCCAAATTGAGAGATCATAGCTCTGATACAACAGACCTGTAGTTAGAATGTCTCAGGAAAGAATTGCTGGACAGATTATACAGGCAAAACCAACTGGTAGGAGACCCAGGGGGTAGCTAGACCAGAGCAAGATGGTTGGATAACATCCATGAACTCAGCTAGTCTTGCTTGAGGATCCAACCAGATCATTTGGAGATGGTTGCTTTTGATAGGACCTGCTAAAAAGAGTGTTTGAAGACTCTGCACCTCCATAACCATCTCATGAATAAATGGGAGAAGAAAAGGACTTCCTATATAGTTGATCTTAACTGGATTTTAGCAAGGCATTCTAGATGATGATGTAACAACTCTCAATTCAATACTTATATATAATATTGACTAGTTTAGCCTCTCTGCCAGGGATCAATTTAATAAATAATATTTAAAAGAAATAAGCAGATGGTTGCTTCTGACAGGACCCACTTGAAGGAGTGTTTGAGGACTCTTCCCCCATGACCCTCTCAAGAATAAGTAGGTGATCAAGAAGAGAAGATCAAATATCTAGAAGAGTATAGTCTTCAATCAAGTCCTTGATAATTATATTTAGACAGTTAGCCTTAACCTCTATGTCAGTGCCAGCAGGCATACCCCAGAATCTGGCTAGGTTATTGCAATGTAATATCATAGATACATGTTTAGACCACTTCTTATTTTCATTTTCAAATTGAAATGTTTAGCTGTTACTCAATCATGTCTGTGAATATACTTAGACTTGGCAAGACCTGGGTTGCTATAAAATTATGTGACCAATCACATCATTATATTATCTGCAGAATAGGCACTTGATGCTTTTTATTTTTTCATTTTTATATTTTTGTATCTTTTTTCCATAATTTTTCTTTTTTTAGTAATAATTGTTCTTCTTGTTTCTGCTTTTAGCCTGGAGCATTTTCGTCATTGTTGGCACACACTTTAGTTTACTTCCCCTCTGTTGAGTCATACAATGTATTGGCTGTGGAATGATTTTTCTTTTCATTTACTCTGTAGTATATTTTGGAATTCCATTTTAGTTCTTTCTTGTTTTTCCTTAAACTTTTGTGTTCTTTATGTTCTTTTCAACATCTTTATCATTGGTGTGAACACTATTTTAAATTTTGATGTTATTTTGAATGCTAGTAGTAAGACACTGGAATTTTTATCTGAAGTCAATTTTTTGAGAGCATGTAAGTTCCTCTCCAAGGTGAAAGTCTGGGAAAGGTTGTTTCTGGAAGATCAGCAGTCGCCCATGCATACCAGTCACCTCTCTTCATGCCACTATTGTTGTCCAAGGGAAAGGTAAAGGCTGATACAGCTTGGCACCAGTGATGTCACAACATATTTCAACAGCTGAGTGAACTATAATAACACAAAATGAAGTGTCTTGCTCAAAGTCACAATGCATCATCTGGTCCAGGACTCAATCTCACAACCTCATGATTGTGAGTTCAACTCTTTGAGCATTGAGCTACCTGCCTTCACAAGTACATGTGTATATATACATGTGTGAGTGTGTGTGTATACATATATGTATATATGTATATATATGTATGTATATGTGTGTTTATGTGTATATATATATATCATCATCATCATCATCATTTTATGTCCACCTTTCCCTGCTTGCAAGGGTGGGACGGTATGTATATATTTATATATATGTATTGTTATACTTTGGGAGGGTCATGTTGCCAATAAGAAACACACGCACCAGTTGCTTTCACTTCAATTTATTATAATAAATTTATAAATTTAGGAATTTATAAATTTCCGGTTGGTTGGTTGGTTCCACAACCAGATGATTGTTTATATATTGTCAAAGTTCTTTCGTCACACATTCTGTGACCTCTTCAGTGACTGTGGATTCTTTTCTTTGTTTTTGTGCCTCTCCTTTGTTCTGTCCTACGCCATCTTGTTTTTGTTTGTGTTGTGTGCTTAGTTTGCGCATGTGTTACATCCGGGTGTCTGTGTGTGTTTATATTTGTTTATTTATTTGTTTATTTACATGTTACTGGTTGGTTACTATTGGTCTATTTAATTTTGGTTGGAGTTCATTTATGTTTATTGCCTCTGTGATTTGTCTAAACATTGCGTCTTTTAAAAGACGCAACATCACAACTTACAATTAAGGAAAAAATGAAAACACACACGCACATAGAACAAACAACCAACCAGTAACATGTAAATAAACAAATAAATAAACGAATATAAACACACACAGACACCCGGATGTGGCGCATGCGCAGACTGAGCACACAACACACACAGAGAAACAAGATGGCGTAAGACAGAACAAAGGAGAGGCACAAAAACAAAGAAAAGAATCCCCAGTCACTGAAGAGGTGCAAGATGTGTGACGAAAGAACTTTGACAATATATAAACAACCATCTGGTTGTGGAACCAACCAACCAACCGGAAATTTATAAATTCCTAAATTTATAAATTTATTATAATAAATTGAAGTGAAAGCAACTGGTGCGTGTGTTTCTTATTGGCAACATGACCCTCCCAAAGTATAACAATATCGGTTTCAACACACGTTTTCAGATAAAGAATCTTGCTAAACAAATTCAGAAACGAAATATATATATGTATATGTGCATTTATATATGTGCACATATATATGTATATATATATATACATACATATATACATATATATAATCAAACATGTAGGAAGGCACACAGTACTGATAATGTAAATATGGTGATAATATATAATATATAACCTAACAAGTTTCCACTATATCTCTGAAGGTGATTAATGGATTCAAACACCATATTGTATAAACACCAACTTTAGTATAGTGTATATGGAATGTTCTTTGATATAATTAATGCTTTTAAGGTGATTACTACTAACCACTTTGTCTACAGAAAGATAAACTATTTAAAGCAACTCATCCTATTCTGAGATATCTTTGGCTTGGCTTTGAACAGTACTAGCCATTCAATTTCTGTTTGCATTCTTCTACATGTAAAGTCAATGTAAATCCTAATTTAAAATCCCTAATAAATTCTTCCTTTGACAGATTTACTTTAATTCTTCAAAAGGTATCCCCCTACAGCTCATTGAACTCCTTTATCAAGCACAAATCAAACAGTCACATCAACCATGTATCAATTACTATCTAATTATATCTCTTACATCTACCAACTATTGGAATATACATAGCTGATGATCAACACAAGAGCATTTTGGGTCTGTGGACAAAGTATTGATAATTCATATCCTGGCTGACAACTCCATTTTGACAGTATATATCTATTTTATGTTTTGATTGGTTCATTTGCTGAAGTCTTAATCCTGAATCTATACATATAGAGTTATAGTTTATCAGCAATAGAAATTCATTCCATATATATATATGGTATATATTTTCATTTCTTTTGTCAGCCATTCCTACATTTAATGTTTCACATTTCATTAACCCTTTTGATGACACATTTTCCCTGGTTCTCAGATACAAAACTATTTCTTTTAAAACCTTTATATTTCTCTAAAACCTGCTATCATAATTTTATGTAAGCACCTGTATTATGCTTAACAAAATGTTTGAAAATCTTCAGCAATGTCTTTCATTAGAAATATATTAATGAAGGGGTTATAAAAGGTTTCAAATATACTTTTATTCTAGTCTTTAGTGGCCACCTAGTTTCTTCTCTTAGGAACAGTTACATTCTTGTTGCTGTAGAAACATAAAGAAATAATTGTTTCTACTTTTGGCACAAGGCCAGCAATTACCCAGTGTATTACTGGTACTTTATTTTATCGACCCTGTAAGGATGAAAGGCAAAGTAAACCTCGGCGGGATTTGAACTCAGAATAGAAAAGGCCGTAACTCTTTGCGTCAAAGCATGGCGTCCGACCCTCTACCAATACTGCCAATCCACCGCCTACATAAAGAAATAATAGTTTCTGATTTAGGCACAAGGCCAATAATTTAGGGGGGAGGGGAACGTCGATTAAATCAACCCAGGTGCAATACTGGTACTTTATTTTATCGACCCTGTAATGACAAAAAGCAAAGCTAACCTTGATGGGATTTGATGTAAAGGGTTGTAACTCTATACCACAAAGCATGTTTTCCAATGCTCTACCGATACCACCAATACACCACCTTTTGAAATACCTAATAATGATTTCTACTATAAGCACAAGGCCAGAAATTTTGGAGGTGGGGGGGGTGATTAAATTGACCCCAGTGTATTATTGAAATACCTAATAATTGTTTCTACTTTTGACACAAGGCCAGCAATTACCCAGTACATTACTGGTACTTTATTTTTATCGACCCTGTAAGGATCAAAGGCAAGATTGACCTCGGCAGGATTTGAACTCAGAATGGCAAGGGCCGTAACTCTTTGCGTCAAAGCATGAAATACCTAATAATTGTTTCTACTTTTGGCACAAGGCAATTACCCAGTGTATTACTGGTACTTTATTTTATGGACCCCGTAAGGATGAAAGGCAAAGTTAACCTTTGCAACTATTGAGAAGTATACATTGTAAAGATTGTATTAATAGCCTAGAAAATGATAGCAGAATGATTGATAGTTCTTGCTTACTAGCACTGTGATATGTCCAAGAACAATACAACTCTTTCTTATAATGGTTTCTACGTTAGGCACAAGGCCAGCAATTACCCAGTGCATTACTGGTACTTTATTTTATCGACCCCATAAGGATGAAAGGCAAAGTTAACCTTGGCAGGATTTGAACTCAGAAAGGCAAGGGCTGTAACTCTATACGTCAAAGCATGGCGTCCAACCCTCTACCAATACTGCCAATCCACCGGTTTCTGATTTAGGCACAAGGCCAAACATTTGAAGGGAAAGGGGGAAAGTCAAATAACAAGTTATTTGACATTATTCCCCAGTGTGTTTCTGATACTTTATTTTATCGATGCCATAAGTATTAAAGACAAAACTAACCATGGCAGATTTGAACTTGGAATGTAATGAGCCGTAACTCTATGCTGCGCAATGGATGTCATCTGACACCCTACCGATACTGCCAATTCACTCTTTCTTATAGTAATAATAATGATTTCTACTATAGGCACAAGGCCAGCAATTTTTTTTTTGGGGGGGGGGGGAGTCAATTAAATCACCCCCAGTGTGTTTCTGATACTTTATTTTATCAACATCGTAAGGATGAAAGGCAAAACTAACCATGGTGGGATTTGAACTCAGAATGTAAAAAGCCATAAGTCTATACTGCAAAGCATGTCATCATGTCATCTGACACCATACCAATACTGCCAATTTACTCTTTCTTATAGTAATAATACATACATACTAAATTGGCTGGAATTATTGCAAGGAAAAGCAGAATCACTGTATAATTGAAAAGAGTTGATTACACAAAGGTCTGGGGAAACCACACTCTACTGAGCCTCAGTTCATTTTTATCAGTAAAAACTTTCCTAAGTCATCAACAAAACAGTAGTTCCCTGAGCTTTTTGCATATACTTTGTATTTTGAAAAGCTTAACTAAAACTGGAGAATTATTTTTGGGAAGTTATTTTGAATCATACTCTTTATTCTTTGGTTTTTTAATCTCTCTAAACCATCCATCATGAGTTTATGATAAATTGATACATGTTTCTCTTAAACAGTTTTTCCCATAAAGAATATATATTTTTTCCATTTTTTAGGTTTATCTTAATTGGGCCACATCTGTTCTTGAAAACAATGGATTTTCAAAACTGGTTACAGTTGAAGATATTTCAAAGGGAAAAGTCCTTTGTCAAATTATTGATGCTTTCCAGACTTCACAAGGATATGGTAAAAGACTTATGGGTGAGGTAAATATTGTTGCATTTTCTATCTCTTGCATTACACTTTCCATGAATTTTTATTATAATTAGGAAGACTAATAAAATGATCTACGATACTACTACTCCTACTGTTGTTGCTCCTCCCCTCCTCCTACTACTACTACTTCCACCACCACCATCACTACTGTATCATGTAGCACCTTTCCATACACACCTTATACTGAATTTTAGCTGTAAACCAGTGCATATTGTACATTTAATAGGATTTACTCCAACACTCTTCTTGTACACTAAACATAGTCATTTTCCTCTTCTTTCTATCCCACTTCATGCTTTACCATTCATCATTCTGATATTCATCTTCATAACATTTGTCTCCATACCTTCCTTCTATCTAATCATTTTCTTCTTCAGTTCATCCATACTCTGCTATTAACACTAGATTATTTGCCTACAGAAACTCCTATGGTAAACCCTCCTTTAAACTTTGAGCCACTACCTCCATCATCCTCATCATCATAATTTAACACCTAATCTTCTTGTTAGCAAGGATTATAGCTGCTTAATTCTTAAATTGACCAGGGTCTGCACTCTCCCACTCTATAGTGTGTCCCAAGCACATCTTCATGTCATTGACTCTAGGGAAGCTGTTGTGATCTTGATCTAACTAAAAGACCTCTCAACCTTTTGTTTGGCCTGATTTACATGGTTAGATGTCATTCTTATGACCAACCACCTTACAGTGTGTATTGATTGCATTTTTCAAGCCACCCGCACTTTGACAAGGTGATGAGAGGAAAGGGAAGGGGTGGTCTTGGATAGAGAGAGTACTGTGATGATAGAAACAGCTGTTATGGAGTTAAGACTAATGCTTTAGGATTTAAGTAGATGGTTGGTGGTAGTCTTAGGTAGAGTGGGAATGGGATGTAATGTAATTCGTCGAGAGGGTAGTTATAATGGGTGGGGCATGTGGCAGGATCGGGTAACGTTTATATGCCTCTTTTTCTGGTGATTTCTTCAGTACAGCATGTAACCAGGAACGAAGGGAAGTAATCGGTGAAACTTTTGCCCGAGATTCTCAAACTCATTATGATGAATATGATCAAGGTTTTAATAATCTTTGAAAAGAACAAACATACTGTAACATACTGTAAAAAACATTGTGCAGTTTGAGAGATACAGATA
>OZ024746.1:21607807-21667807 GCA_964016885.1 Eledone cirrhosa | reverse complement strand
AAGTAAGGCAATCAAAGATACAAAGATGGGTAAGGCGGCCGGGCCTTCGGAAATAGTTGCTGAAATGCTGAAAGCATCTGGAACGGTGGGACACACTATGGTCACTCGGATAGTAAACCAAGTCATACAGAATGGGGCCGTTCCGAAGGACTGGCATAGCAACATCATCATTAACTGCTACAAGGGTAAAGGAGATGCTCTTGATAGGGGTAACTATAGAGGCATTAAATTAATCGACCAGGTCATGAAGGTCACAGAAAAAGTAATAGCGCAACTAATCAGAGAGCGAATTGATCTAGATGAAATGCAGTTCGGGTTTGTGTCAGGTAAAAGTACCACAGACGCTCTTTTCATTGTACGACAACTACAAGAGAAGTACCTAGCTAAAAGTAAACCCTTATACTTAGCTTTTGTTGACTTGGAGAAAGCCTTTGACAGAGTCCCCCGCTCCATTATCTGGTGGGCGCTTAGAAAACTAGGTGTTGATGAATGGCTTGTGAGAGCTCTACAAGCCATGTATAAAGAAACAGTCAGCAAGGTTAGAATTAACAAAGAATATAGTGAAGAGTTTAGCGTAAAAGTTGGTGTTTATTAGGGCTCCGTTCTTAGCCACCTACTATTTATTATTGCCCTTCAAGTTATAACAGAGGAGTTCAAGACCGGCTGCCCATGGGAACTCCTATATGCAGATGATCTAACGCTCATAGCTGAATCAATGGCTGAACTAGAGAAGAAATTCCAAACATGGAAGCATGGCCTAGAATCAAAAGGCCTTAAAGTTAACTTGTCTAAGACTAAAGTTCTAGTTTGTAGGAAGGAAAATAGGGCACCGGTCCCATCTGGGAAATGGCCATGCTCAGTGTATAGGAAAGGAGTAGGCAGAAACTCCATTTTATGTCCCAAATGCAAGGTATGGGTGCATAAAAGATGTAGTGGGATCACAGGTAAGCTAACTAAGAATATAGATTTTATATGTGGCCGGTGCTCTGGTGCAATAAGTAGCAGCAAGTGCCCAGAGAATACTAGCTCATTCCATTGCACAGATGGTACTATAGAAATAGTGGACACCTTCCATTACCTGGGTGACAAAATCAGCAGTGGGGGAGGGTGCTCTGAAAGTACAGTAGCTAGAGTCAGAACGGGATGGAAAAAGTTCAGAGAGCTTATACCACTATTGGCCGCTAAAGGGTTCTCTCTAAAAATGAAAGACAGGCTGTATGATGCCTGCATACGAACAGCAATGTTACATGGCAGTGAGACCTGGGCATTGTGTGCAGAGGATATACGCAGACTGGAGAGAAACGAAGCTTGCATGCTCCGCTGGATGTGTAATAGTAATATACGTGAACGGCAAAGCATAAACGAACTAAGGGAGAAATTAGGAATAAGAGGGATCAGATGTTGTTTACTCGAGAGAAGACTACGTTGGTACGGTCACGTGATGCACATGAAAGACGACAGCTGTATAAAAAAGTGCAGGGCGATAAAAATAGACGGTAGCCACGGAGTAAGCAGACCCAGAAAAACCTGGGATGACTTGATAAATTCTGACCTCACACACTTACACCTCTCCAAGACAATGTCACTGGACCGAGATCTTTGGCGCTACACAGTCATACAGAAGACCCGCCTTGCCTAAATACAAAGCGAAACCTACAGTCAGTAGGCACCTCTAACAAAATACCCCCCCCCCCTACCCCCCCCCCCACTACCCCCCCCCCCCCCCCTAAATGTGAAGTTATGTTGGTACCACAACATCCAGTCCGAAACAAATGAGGTTGTGTAGGTGTCACGACAAAAAACACACAGTCCACGCTGTAATGTGGCCATGTAGGTAACACGGTAAAAACCTCCCAGTCCACACTGTAAACGTGGTTGGTGTTAGGAAGGGCATCCAGCCGTAGAAAACCCGCCAGACAGTCCTATACGAGCAGGACAACAAATCTTGCCTCAAGTGGGAAACCTCCCGTCCAAACCCATGCAAGCGTGGAAGATGGACGTTAAACGATGATGATGATATATATATATAAGACAAAGAAACCAAAAAATAAGAAATAATTGTTTCTACTTTAGGCACAAGGCCAGCAAATACCCAGTGCATTACTGGTACTTTATTTTATCGACCCCGTAAGGATGAAAGTCAAAGTCAACCTCGGCGGGATTTGAACTCAGATCGTAAAGGGACGTAACTATGCTGGAAAGCATGGTGTCCGACCCTAAGAAATAATACAGAATAATATATGAATTAATGGATATTATATGAAAATAGAATCAAATGTAACTCAATGAATAACTGATAAATGAACTAAGGTCACTCTAGAAGATAAAGGTAGAGACCCCCTTCGGTCATGAATGACTATGGGCTTTGCCCCTAGAAAGTTCTCTTCTGAGACACAAGGTCTGGGCAAGGTTCTTTGTAGAAGATCAGCAATTGCTCATGCATATCAGGAGAGTGGATGCCTACATTTAATTTAGCACTGTACATTACTCTTCCATGCTACCCACTCAGAAGAACTTGTAACTATGTTCCTTGCTTATGATGAATGTGGATGAAGTTCTCTGTATCATATCTCTTGTACACATTACACAAGTCTCCATTCTAGCATCTCAACAATCTCTTGAGACCACTTTTTTTATCATGCTGACATACCCCCCTGAAATGTTTAGCCTCATAGGAAAATGGCTGTATGGATGGCTTATTTTTTTAATGGAATCAAAGAAAGAGAGTTTATACTATCTCTTAGCAGGGAAATCACACACATGTTTAGATGTTTCTAAATATTAGCATTTTGTAATTTATTTTGTTTATATCAGAAAACACCAATACCTACTGAGCTATAAAAGCTTTCACAGCCATTCCCCAAATCAACTAAAGGTTGATCAATCCTGCATATATAGAGTTGCTCAAGGATCTTTCTGATGATTCTTAATGAACTCAGTAAGGCAAACTTTTGGATCAATGCTACATTTGTAGTTACTCTTATGTCTTTCTGTAATTTTTCTATTCTGTTGGTAAAAGTCCCCAACACACCTTTAACAATGGGGATTACTTTTACAGAGATATCCCACAATCTCCTCATCTCCCTAGTAAGATTCTGTTCCTTTTTGGTCATGTTTGTGTCAGCAGGAATGGCTATGTCAAATATTATACATACTTGTGACACTGTCTATGATAATTATACCAGGTCTTCTTGCTTGTATTTCATAATCTGCCTGGATTGGGAAACCTTAAAGTACCTTGAATCTGTCATTTCGACAATTCTCTCTGCTTGGTATTGATACTATTTGCCATTCACTTCAAACTGTTGTTGACACAAGATGTCTCAGCATAGAGCCCTAGTTACACAACCATGGCAATGCTTATATTCTTTCTGTGCCAAACAGCTACAACCACTTACAATGTGAGTTGTTGACTCATCCTTCTCACTACACATTCTGCATATACCTTGCTCCAGTTTGTACCTTACATTAGTGTTGTTTTAGGTGTTTAACTACTAACCAGACCTTTTATCAAAACCATAAAGGCCATGACTAGCTAATTTGCTTTGTTTTTTGAGGTGTACATTGCACCAAGGATGAAATTATATCCCCCCTTGTAAAACAGTAGAGTATGAATTGCAGACCACTTGGCTGCTATTTCTTGCAGGTCAAACAAACATGTAGAGACATATGCTTGTTTACTTGTGCATATTAGTGTTGCCATCTTGGTATTTCTTTCCCTGACTCTTAATGAACACTACCTGCTATGATAACAGTATTGATGTCATTAAATTTCAAATTAGATCTGTTTTCTCACACACCAGTATTAATATGAGCAAACACACAATGGACCCTCCCTCTAGACAAGTGTTTCTCAATCATCTTTTTCCTTGTGGCCCATTTTTGGTGTCAAAAAATATCAGGCCCAAATAGAAATTCCATGTAACAGGAAATACATGTGAAGGGAGTTCCACTGAAGCAGGTGGAGAAGTTCAAGTAACTCGGTGCTGTATTCATAGTGTGATGGAAGGCAGGAGGCTGAATCATGTGCAGGAGCAGGTGCAGTAATGCACAAGCTTCACATTCAGTAATCAGAAGGAGGAGGAGAAGGAGGAGGAGGAATAACATTTTACTTACAAAAGTAAAATGTATGAGAAAATATAAATCCTCACTAATGACTACACTGCTCCTGGTGTCTATCTGAATTATTTGCTTTTAAAAATAAAGTAAAACAGTTTGTGTTTTCATAATTTTACACCAGTGAGAAAAAAACAAAAAACAAAAAAAAAAAAGAAATTCAAAGCCCACCTATTTTCCCTGGGTCAACTCCAGTCCCATTTTTAAAACTTTCCTCAGGCTCACATTGAGAATCACTGCTCTAGATTATTGTATACTGTAAGATTTTAGAAATAGCAATTAAATCTCATCTCAAATTACTTGTCAATATCTTTTAGAATATGAAATAATACAGTAGGTAATGTATTGTTAGATAAACTATGTTTGCAAAAAGAAAAAAAAGAAAATGGATAATCAGACATATAATCATTTATTGTTTTCTTGCATATTGATATCAACAATAATGATATCGTCATCATGAACATCATCATCATCATCAATATTACCCACATTATCCTAGTGATAGCCACCACCAATAGCACCATCATTATTTACCATCATCATTTTTTAATTATCGGTAGAGCATCAGACACCATGCTTTGAAGCATAGAGTTATGGCCTTTTACGTTCTGAGTTCAAATCCCGCTGAGTTTAACTTTGCCTTTCATCCTTACGAGGTCGATAAAATAAAGTACCAGTAATGCACTGGGGTTGATTTAATCAACTTTCCCCTTCCCCCAAATTGCTAGTCTTTTGCCTATAGTAGAAATTATTATTTACCATCATTAATCTGAGTTCAAATCCCACCGAGGTTAACTTTGCCTTTCATCCTTACGGGGTCGATAAAATAAAGTACCAGTAATGTACTGGGTGATTGCTGGCCTTGTGCCAAAAGTAGAAACAATTATTTACCATCATTAAGGCAGTGGATTAACAGCAGTATTGGCATATATTGCAGCTTATAGTTATGTCCATGTTCTGAGTTCAAATCCTGCCTACGTTAGCTTTGCTTTTCATCCATACAGGATGTTATTGATGATGATTATGCTGCAGCTGATGATGATGACACAACAGTCGTTGTTAACTGAATTCCTTGCTTTGGATTGGCAGTATCGGTAGAGAGTCGGGCGCCATGCTTTGACGCATAGAGTTACGGCCCTTGCCATTCTGAGTTCAAATCCCGCCGAGGTTAACTTTGCCTTTCATCCTCACGGGGTCGATAAAATAAAGTACCAGTAATGCACTGGGTAATTGCTGGCCTTGTGCCAAAAGTAGAAACAATTATTATTATAGAGCTTTGCGGCATACACTTAGATTCTTTTACATTTTGAGTTCAAATTCCACAGAAGTTAGCTTTGCCTTTCATTCTTACAGGGTCAATAAAGTAAAGTACCAGTTACACACTGGTTCATTGACTTTCCTCTCCCACTAAATTGTTAACCAGAAACCATTAATTACCACCATTTATGATAAATAAACTTTCTGTGGGTTATAAAGTAATTGTATTGAAACAGACACATTAAACAGAAAAAAAATTAAAAGAAAACATTTTTTCCAGACCAATAAGATATAAAACCATGAATTAAATAAATTACTTTGCTAACTATTGTCTGTATATGTGTGTGTGTGTGCGTGTGCGTGTGTGTGTATTGGTGTTCGTTTGTTTGTATGTGTGTATGTCTGTTTGTGTCTCTGAGTGCCTGAGTGTGTGTGTGTATTTGTGTTTGTTTGTTTGTATGTGTGTATGTCTGTTTGTGTGTGTGTGTGTGTGTGTGTATTTGTGTTTGTTTGTATGTGTGTATGTCTGTTTGTGTCTGTGTCTGTGTGTGTGTGTGCGTGTATTTGTGTCTGTGTCTGTTTGTATATGTGTATGTCTGTTTGTGTGTGTGTATGTGTGTGCACGCCAACACATGACTATAAATATTTAGTTTAAACAAGAAACGAAATGAAAACATTTGATATTGGAAGTAGAATGTCAAAAATACTTATTAATATATTGAAATTTTTTGTCTCAGAGATTTATGTCTCTGATTTTCAAACAAAATGTGAGAAATAACTGTATCCTTGAGGAGAGTTCAATAGATTTGAAACATTAGTACTGATGTCAGACATTGCCAGACATCATCATCATTTTTACATTTGTTTTTCCACCCTGGCATGGGTTGGACAATCCCTTTCAGCACAACATCTTTCCACTAATTCTTCATCATCTCCTCTGAGTTTCAATGATTTGAGATCAGCTTTCACCACCCACATCCAGGTCTTTCTTGGTCTACCTCTATTGTGGCTTCCTACCACTGGGATTTCCTGGCACTTCTCCTAGCACTCATAATCCATGCACATAACATGCCCATACCAATGCAGTCTTCTCTCTTGCACACCACTTCAGATTCCTCTTAAACCCAGTTTTCCCCTCACTTTATCCCAGCTCTGCCTTTCTCTTACATTTACATTGCACATCCACTGAAGCATGGTTGCTTCATTTCTCTCTATTCTACGTATGTCCACTGCAGCCACTATCTGTGCTTCCTTACTATGCAGCATCACACTTTGCACACAGGTATAAATATATTATACTTTGAAAATGAATATATTATACTTTACCTTCTAATGTATTGAGTTCTTTACTGTATTACTGCTCTTCTTTGAGATACTGAAATATAAAAAAATAATTTACACTTGGCCCCTGGACCACATCCCTGCTCCCTGCTATTGAAGCAGAGTTGGCTACTCAAAATTGTGAGCTCTGTTCCAGCACGTCTTCGTTGCTGTCCTCTGGGACAAGATCTTCTCTATTCTGTCAGCCATGACCATGAAGCAGACTGACCCTTTAGTTTCTTTTATGGTGGTGGCATATGGATTTGATTTACTTCCATAAGCATGAGTAGACAAAGGTTCTGAAACTTATTCTTATGCTTCGTTTTTGGAATAATGTCTATGGTTATGCCCTTCCAAACACTAACCACTATTTGATACATTTTATTATGGCACCATGGCATATCTTCAACAAAACTAAACAGCACTCTCTACTATACATTTCTACCTTTTAGTGGTTCTGATGACAATTGTTCCAGTTGTTCAAAGAGTAGAAGAGTCTGCATGTGACTAAGAATACCTCAGAAACATGCATCCCTAACGTAGTTCTCAGGGAGATTCAGCATGACACAGAATGTGACAAGGCTAACCCATTGAAATACAAGTTCAACTTATTTTTCAAGCTGAGTGGACAAAATACTGGCAGGAATCGAGCTCACAAACTTGTGTCCATGAGCCCCAAACACTAACCAATAAACTATGTCCTTTTATACATATATATGTACATATAAATATACATACTTATATAGACATACACAAATATACACAGAAAGAATATCTGAGTAATACAAAATGTGCTTTGTACCAAGGAATGAAAGGACCACATATATGATTGCATACATACATACATCCTATCCTATCCTCGGTAGTTCAATGAGATGCCACACTGATTCCCCACATCACTTCTATTCACCTCAGTCATTCATGATGGGCTAGCAGAGTGTCCACATATGAATTTTCTCCTTTCTTTTCAGGTTCTTCCCTCAATATGTTGTCTGAATCCTAACTAGTTTGCCACCTCATCATTGTGTCTGATGCAGTGGCCTGCAAGTCATGCCCTTCTTTGTTGAACTTTTAATGAAACTTTGGAAGATCATCATAAAGTTCTGCATGGCTTCTCCATGACACATTGAGTGCCATTCTAAGCATTTTGGTGTAGCATTCATCGAATTGTTTGTTTAAGGCTTTTATAAGTGTCCATGTTCATGCTCCATAAAGGAAAACAGATTCTTCTATAGCCACAAACAATCTAACCTTCAGTCTTTTTGGCAGCTTATGTAATTTATGGCATGCTGTCCACTTTTTTTTACTGAGAAGTCTTTTCCAAAAATTTGGGCCCAGGATCGTAGATATTTAAAGTTATCAACAACTTTCAACATTTCTCCATTTTTTACTGTGATATCAACAAAGGTATCATATACAAACATTTTGAATGAATTTTGAAATGAAAACGTGCTTTGCAGTGATATATTTAAAGTATATTATTCTGCTTTTTAAATACTTAGCAAGATTATTTCTATAGCTAAATGTATATAGCAGAAAATACATAGACTCATTGAAAAACAAGCAAACAATCAAATAAGTAATTGGTAACATAATCTTTTCAAAGAGAAATATGAACAAGAAATGAAACGTAAAGATTGTATAATGGATATATGAGATGCACAAGTAAAGAAAAAATAAAGATTGACAGAAAGAAAGGAAGAAAGGTAGAAGAAAATACTAGATGAACAAGAATATGACAGGGAGAAATAGTGAAATAATGGGATAAAGTAAAGTAAGATAGTTTAAAAGAATATTAGAAGAAAAGAAGAATCTCCGTTAACATTTCATATTTGCTGAACCAGTGAGAGGTCCTTTAGGTCATTGAACTCACTAGGAAAAACAACCAAGAACTCCCTCAAGTTATGTCCTACAATTTCAAAGGAGAGAGAACATATATATCTAAAATCAAATAAAATCTGGATGATCCTAACTTGAATCGATTTCTATATATTTTTGCACCGTCAGAGCTGAGGTGAAGCTAATAAAATTACAAACAAAGAATGCCACTGCCTTCAACAATAATGGCTTCTGATTTAGGTACAAGACCAACAATTTTGGGGGAGGGGAAAGTCGATTAAATCGACCCCAGTGCATTTCTGGTACTTTATTTTATCGACCCTGTAAGGATGAAAGGCAAAGCTAACCTTGATGGGATTTGAGCTAAGAAAATAAGGGGTTGTAACTGAATGCAACAAAGCACGTTGTCTGATGCTCTACCGATGCTTCCAATCAATGGCCTTCACCAATAATAACAATACTACCACCAGATGAGCCAAAACAGAGATACTCTATACAGCTGTTCGGTTTGCTAGAAATAGCAGCCAAATATCCCCCCTAAATCATTATTGAAAACTTCGATCTTCAGCATTGAATGAAGAGAGAGATCAACTTCCAAGCAAATTTGTTGATGGAGAGATGAGAGTGGCAAGCATGATTAGAGTAAATAAGACTGCTTTGACCAAGCACCTATAGATTGGGGGAAGATAACTGGGAGAAGGCATTTGCTTTGGTGGTCAGGATGACAATGGTATTTTGTGCATTTTTCCATAAGTATCCTTCAAAGGTTTCCTCCATTTTGGGAAATGCATTGTTTGAATATTCTTGTTACCATATTTGTTTTTGTTTTTATTACTTTGTGTTTTTACACATCTCCAATAACCTACACTATATCATATTTCTACTGTTCTTAATGTATTTTTCTTTTTTTTTTGCAAAACCCTTTGTGGCAAATAAGCAGATCATCACCACCACACAAATAAGTTGAAATGTTTGTTCTTAAGGGTGGATGACAACTTGTTTCTTTAGAGATCAAAGACCTTTCTGATAATTCTTGCTGTACCCAGTAAGGCAGACTTTTGGATGAATGTTACATTTATTGTTACTCCTGTCTTTCATGAATCTTTTAGTTCTGTTGGTAACAGTCCCTAATATACCAATAACAATCGGGGTTACTTTTACAGAAATATTCTACAATTTCCTTATCTCCCTAGCAAGACCCTGGCACTTTTCAATGTTTTTCAGCTCCTGTTTGGTCACATTCAGATCAGCAGGAATGGCTATGTCAACAATTATTCATTCTTTTGGCATTTATCTATAATAACTATGTCAGATCATCCAGCATGTATTTCATAGTTTATTTGGGTAGTGAAATCCCAGTGTACTTTGAAGATATTTTCAACAACACTCTCTATATCTAATTGATACCATTTTCCATTCACTTCAAACCATCGTTGATACAAGATGATCCAGTGCAAAGCCATAGCTACACAATCATGGCAATGCTTATACTCTTTCTGTACCAAGCAGCTACATATAAACACTTGCAATTATTATTAGTATTTTTATCATTATAAGGGTGACATTGCCTGAGTTGTTAGAGCATAGGGCAGCAAGCTTTCTCTCATAGAGTTATGTGCCTTTATTTTCTGAGTTCAAATCCAGTAGAGGTTAACTTTGCTCTTCATCCTTATGGGATTGATAAAACAAAGTACCACTAATACACTGGGGTTGATTTAATCGACTTTCCTCCTCCCAAAATTGTTGGCCTTGTCCCTAAATCAGAAATCATTATTATTATTATTAATAATAATATTGTTATTATTATTTAGTCAATTTGTTTGTATGCTTTGTTATGTTTCTTTGAAATTCCTTTTTTCCAGATATTCTAAAAGGAGACATAAAATCCATCTTGGATCTCTTGTGGCGGCTTATACTTAATTACTGCATTCATGATAATGGTAAGTAAAGAGATATATATATATATTGTTTTCCACACTGTAAACGTGGTTGGTGTTAGGAAGGGCATCCAGCTGCAGAAAACCCGCCAGACAGTCCTATACGATCAAGACAACCAATCTTGCCTCAAGTTGGAAAATTCCCGTCCAAACCCATGCAAGCATGGAAGATGGACGTTAAACGATGATGATGATGATGATGATGATTTTCTCTGAGATAAATATTCACTGAGTAAATATCATTCTAAATCTGTTCTAATGAAGAAATCAAATGATCGTAAAAGAATGGATAAATTAAATACTTCAACTTGATTTATTCTTTCAGTGTTTAACATTATATATCTGACTCTGTAGTTTTAAATATTCAACAAAACATATACAGGAATATCATTTTTCCACAAACAAACAGATTTCGCTTTGCTTTGATGGTATATTCAAATCAAGACTACACTGAGTTCTAAAATAGTTGTAAATCCTATCTTGATTAGATAGAACACTAAATAAGTATGTGTGTGTGTGTATATATATATATATATATATATAAATGTGTGTTATGTAATAAACAACATAAGATAATTATTTCATTTACCAGTGGTTTCTTGAAAGCAACCAAAATTGCTTTCATTCATCAGAATGAAAAAATCCTGGTGTCTTTATTGACAGTGGATTGGAAAAACAAAAATATAACAGAAATGAAAGTGAGGCGGGAGGAAAAAAAAAGGGAGGGGGGAGAATAATAAATTAGAATATATTACAACACACGCATACACACACGCATATACGCATGCACACTCACATATACACACATATATACATATATATATACATATATGGTGGCTGCCAACTCGTTTTCGAGTACGGCCACTACTTTATATCCATGTAGGAGAACCCCTACCGATGCACTGAACGAGTGTGACTTTTTAGTCCAGCCAGCGACTTGAAAACTCTGGTACAAACACTACACTTGTGACAATTATTGACACATAGTGCTGGGCCCATGGTACCATGTGAGGACAAGTGCAGAGAGATCTCCAGATATAAAGCAATGCGTGTGCCGTGAAGCTTTTATAGTGAGCAAAGGCACTGCACAAAGCCAGTCCCACTCTCTTAACCAAGATGATATTTACCAAAAAGAAGAACAAGTCAACATCATTGGATACCATCAGGGTTGCAGGTGTTATATCAGAGTTTTCCTTCTCCTAGAATTCTGCCTTGACAAAGGCTAAGGTGTCATCTCTCCCGGTGATTTTGGATGGCCATTGACTCTTAAGAGCTCCTTTGCCCTTTGACAGGTTTTGTTTTTAGTCCTGCAGGATGTCCAAAGTTACCCTCCTCACAAAGAAACCATATACATATATACACGCATATATACACACATATATACACAGAGACACATACACACACACACACACACACATATATATATATATATATATATATATATATATATATATCCATACATAAATACACCAACACACATATATATATATATATATATATATATATATATATATATATATTTACACATATATATATACATGCACACACATATATATATATATATATATATATACATCCATATATATACATATATATACACATACACATACATACATACACACACTCATACATACACACATATATACACATATGCATACGTACTCACATATAAAAGGATACATATGCACACACACAAATAAGAATAAATAATCATAATAGGCCGTCACATACAAATAAGCAAATAAAAAATAAGGATTAAGAAATAAAAAAATAAAAAATATTATTAAGTTGACAGCGATACAAGACGGCAATATATATATATATATATATATATATATATATATATATATATAAAACAGGGTGTTATAATTTGCTTGAAGCATTGTGTTAGTGTATAAAGTAGTATGTTATTTGATGGCTACAATAATGCAAAACAACTCCAAGCCAGCTTTACATTGTAGTTTTCTGATGAAGGGTTTTTAGACATAAAATATTAGGGTAGGTAAATAAAATAACAGGTAACACACAAACATCCTCGATACCTTCAATTTATTCAAAAATCTACTTTCCATTTTGCATTGCTGTCACCTTCAAATAACATGATAATAATGGTTTCTTTATTTTATTTATTATTTATTTATTTCGATAATAATAATAATAATAATTGTTTCTACTTTTGGCACAAGGCCAGCAATTACCCAGTACATTAATGGTACTTTATTTTATCGACCCCATAAGGATGAAAGGCAAAGTAAACCTCGGCGGGATCTGAGTTCAAATCCCGCCGAGGTTTACTTTGCCTTTCATCCTTATGGGGTCGATAAAATAAAGTACCATTAATGTACTGGGTAATTGCTGGCCTTGTGCCAAAAGTAGAAACAATTATTATTATTATTATTATCGAAATAAATAAATAATAAATAAAATAAAGAAACCATTATTATCATGTTATTTGAAGGTGACAGCAATGCAAAATGGAAAGTAGATTTTTGAATAAATTGAAGGTATCGAGGATGTTTGTGTGTTACCTGTTATTTTATTTACCTACCCTATATATATGCACACACACATATATATACATCTCTCTCTCTCTCTCTCTCTATATATATATATATAGAGAGAGATAGAGGGGGGGGGGGGTTGTGTATGTGTGTGCATACGTAGCATGGCTGAAATGATTGAGAAGTTTGCTATGTAGTCATAGGGGCCAAGGCTCTGTCCCACTTTGTAGCATCTTGAAGAAGTGCCATTTACCATAGCCCCGGGTTGACTCAAGCTTTATAAATGAACTTAAGTAAACAGAAACTCTTTGGAAGGCTGTTGGGTGGAGTCCAATCTTGTTGCAGACTGTGTAATATACTGACATACTGAATCTCCCTGAGAGTTACATTAAGCATAAAATTCTCTACAAACTGCATATTCACTTGCCCATTAATTATGCTAGGAGGCTGTTATACACACACATGCACATTTATATATATATAAATATTTATAAATGTGCATGTGTGTATGTGTGTGTGTATATATATATATATATATATATATACACACACACACATTTTTTCGCATTCTTTGCCAGGGAACGTTTCCACGAACCAAAGTATCCTCTTCCTGTCTTCCTCCGGTTGCAACGCCTTTTTAAAATATTCACTTCTGCATTCACAGATTGACTTTGTTAGTTTCAGAAGATCCCGTTAAGGATGAAAGCAGCAATTCTTTGCTTAAACTTTAATCTGTTATTTTAATATATATATATATATATATATATATATATATATATATATATATATATATATATATATATATATATATATATATAATATAAAGAATGATGTGCTCATGTGTGGCGATGCTATATGCTTATGAAATATAATGAAGACCCTTTAATGATAAAAATAGAAGTATATATGCATTTATGGTGTGTGTGTGTGTGTGTGTGTGTGTGTGTGTGTATGTTTGCATATGTTTGTCTCCTCATATATATCAGCACACATAAAAGCAACATGTCCAGTAGATTAAGTGCCATATATAAAAATTGTGTGTTTGTATCTGGTGGTAGAATATTGCGTGAAAACAGTCTCATCCAAGTCAGGCCATCATGGAAAAACAGACGTAAAAATGGTGTTGATGTGTACACACACACAGACACACACATATGCACATGTATACACACACACACATACATGCATACACATATACATCCACACACACTGACACAAACATTTACATGCACACACACATGTACATGCTAACACACTGACACAAACATGTGCATGCACACACACATGTTCACATACATACACACACACAGATACACACATATATGAACACACACACATATGCATAAATCAACAACATTTTGTGCTGTCAGAAAGGTCTTTTCATAGATTATTTAATGGGGAGATCAGGAGATGAAAAAATATATAAATAGTCATATTTTGATTTCTATACTTTATAATTTATTCTTTTGCTTTAAGTAACATAAATTCTCAACAAGGACTGTTTATGGGGAGAAAAATAAATACATAATGCTGAAATTCATTGAATTCATGATTTATTGATTGTAGTAATGGTTTGAGTAAGTCAATTTGGTAATTGACAAGTAGTGAGACGGTTGGCATTCATATCCTGACACCAGGACAGCATTCTGCCCAGGCTCTTAAACCTCAATGACTGTGTCTATTTAACTCTTAACACTTTTGATATCAATCCAGCCACAACTGGCTCTGGTTCAATCAAATTGAACCATCAATTTTAAAGATTTCCAGTTTAATCAAAATCTTACAACATAGTCTTATATAAGAACGTTACATTAAGTTAGTATCTAAGTAATGAAATAATTATTAATTTTAATAAATCCCTCAAATTTCTTCATTAATTGATTGAAATAGACTGTATTTCATTAGAAACGTGGTCATGAAAGGATTAATAGGTACACAGTAATGAGCCAACAAAGGAGCCTTTGCATGGTCACTTGACATGCTATAAATAGCAGCCAAATCCCTTCTAATTACACCCCATTGTTTTAAATAAAGTAGGGTACATTTGGCATTGGATTAAGTCCCTGATATATACAAAAGGATTAGGATTTTTATAACTGGAATGCCATTGATCATATGTCTGCTTCATCAGTTAAGTACACTACTCAGTGTATTTGAAATCTATTATCACAGAGGTGATATAAAAATATATGGGGTTAAGAGGAGTCCAAAGTGATGTACAAGATAGAAGACTGCATTGGTATGGGCATGTGATGTGCATGGTTGATCATCAATGAGTGAAGAAGTGCCAGGAAATCTCGGCAGAAGGAAGCTGCAGCAGAGGTAGTCTAAGGATGACCTGGGCAGAGGTGGTTGGAGCTGATCTCAAATCACTGAGACTCACATGAAATGATGAAGGAACGTGATGAGTGGAGAAAGGCTGTGCTGAAAAGGACTTGTCTAACCCATGCAAGCATAGAAAAATGGATGTAAAAATGATTATGATGATGATGATGTTGACGTACCGTGTTCACAGTCAGTAAGAGGCCTGATATAAACATCAAACAACCACAGTGTGTCAAGAAAAAATACATTTATTAGCATAATAAAATATTGGATTGGGAAATTAGGGCATAGATGGTTCCAAGAATCCTTGTTGGTGACCTACTTCTGTCAAATGATGTCGTCTGTCAGCCACCTCTATATTATTTAGACTTAGTAGCTCCTATATCTTGAGTTGCACAAGGCAGCCAAAGTGCTTCAACGACCACAGTCAGTTGCATCTATAAATACATCGTTCCAACTATTGTTGATGGGTTTTAAGTCCCTGTCGATTGTTTGCCACCAGTCCTCTTCATCTCTTTATTAGGTGTACTAATACAGGACCTGGGAGACGTGTGACGTGTCCCAGTCACCTACATCAACACTTTTACATGACGTTAGACACTCGTTGTTGGTGGGTTTGTTAATGGACCTCTTTATAGTTAGTTTGAAAGAAATCCTGCCCAGTGTGACATTTTCCTACAACAAGGACCCATTATAATCACTATATTGAGCATGACAAAACAGAGCATGAACAAAAACATACTCAAACTTTACAAACAATCTAAAACATAAGCATGTCACATATTCAAAAACAACAATATTTTCAATTCATTATCAAAATATTTACACTAAATATTCTAAACATGACCTTCTCAACATAGCAATACAACAAATGTACCACATATTCTGATCAATCAACACTTAGTCTTATACCAGCTTTTGCAACAAACAAGAATATCACTGTGCCACCATAATAAGAAACAATTGTCCTCCCACACAAACACACACACACACACAATACAACAAATTAGATGCAACAGACATAATTTCCTACTTAAGAAATAATAATGCTCACACCTCAAGAACAGACAGAGAGGTGTACTTAGTGGGAAAAAAAGAAAAATTTCATATGAAATCATTTAAAATACACATCGTCATCATCAACATCAACCTCTTCAACAATAACAGTAATGAGGAGGAGGGAGAAGAGTAAAAGTAGGTGGATATATTCAGACTTACAAGAGTTTAAATCACAAGCAATATGATATAATATGATATAACAAATTAGATGTAATAATTTCTAATTAAACTTATAGTGTATTTGCCAAAAAATATGGCAAATAAAACCAAGAAGAGCCCGAGGAAACTAGTGATGGCCTGAACCAACACAAGATAAATTTTACTATCTGTATATTCTAAGATAGCTTTAAGCATAACAACCCTTACTTTCACCCATTCATTCTCTATTTAACTATCTATTGATCTATCTTTCTACGATTTGCTATTTCTTGACATATACTCACTATACCTATAGAATACAAATTCTTAAAAATGTCTCTCTCATTCTTTCTTTCTCTCTCCCATTGAGATAGATAAATAAAGAACAAAATTCTTCTTCGTTTTCTTTTCTTCCCCCTCTCTATCTGGCAATGAATAAATTTACTGAATAAATGCTTAGCTTAATACAATTTTCATCATCATCACTACCAACACCAGTGTATCACACCAAGGAATTTATAACAACTCTCGTTATAACAACTCTATATGTTATTCCTCAGCTAATTTAGCTAGAAAAATCCTCTCGGGTATAATATCTCTTTCAACAACTCTCAACAGACCTCAGAAACATTATCACCTCACCTTATTCACACATTGAAAACACAAGTTATACAAAAAAAGAATGAAATATCTACAGAGTTTTAGAGTTTGAATATATATATATATATATATATATATGTATGTATACATACAGTCTTGAACATATCCCATATCATTAATTTCTACATTGCACAGTGTGTACACTCAAGAAATTAATTATAGATGTACCTGAGAAACCCATTCTAAGAGACAACATTAATAATGCAGCCATTGATGAAATAACAAAAAAAGAGCAAAACATAAAAACTAGAGACAACCTTTAAATATGAGAATGACCTGGCTCTACCAAAGAGCTACATAGCTATTTATATCAATTACTGTATTGATGTAACCTTCCTCATCAGAGTCCAGCCTAGCTCCTTTATTTCCTTTATATAAAATTTCAACACAGCATTGGAATTCTCTTCTAACTTTACAGACACCTCTATTAATTTCTTAGATATCTATTTTCATCAATAACTTACACCTTTCCGCATCTGAATTTTACAAATCAACTAATTCCCTCCCCTACCTTAAAATCTTCCCCCTACCTCACTCATAACAATTCCAATATTATTTTGTTTCAATTCCCTTATCTCCTTTATTTCTCTGATGCTGATAGGAAAGGCAGAATCATTAGAACATAAAATAAAATTCTATACAGCATTTAATTCCATCTTTTTGTGCTCTGATTTCAAATCTCACCAAGCTTAGCATTGCCTTTCTGCTGTTCAAGATAGATAAAATAAAGTACCAGCACAGGGTAGTAGATTGTCAGAATTGTTAGAGCATTGGGTAAGATGTCTTACAGTATTAATTCTGGCTCCCATGTTCTGAGTTCAAATCCCACTGTGAGCTACTTTGTTGGTAGACTTAATCAATTGCCCAGTTTAACACACCACCTGGTCTTTGGGTGCATTTAACTTAAGGCCACACACCCTTGTGGGCCTCATGTTTTAAACTACATTTTTTTTTACACAGAATAAACCAATTAATTAGTTAAAAGGAACATTTTGTAACTAATTTAATTTTTAATCATTAACAAATAATAATCATATGTAATTATTTAAAAGTTTTTTTAACTCAAATTGTTTTAGAGAAGGCCTCAAATTTCATATAGCTTAGAGCCTCAGCAGGGAAAAGTCTGGCCCTTTGCCTACCATATTAAAGAAAATATGACACTGATTAATGTAATCCTTTATATAATAGTCAAGAAAAGAAAATAGGATATTCCTGGGATGGTCAATTAGATTGATCATTTGAAGTCCTAAAAGGACAGATTCACAAAATTCCAAATTTTGATTTTTCATCTACATCAAACATAAACCTAAGATGTAACTACTTCACAAAGATAGAGGTAACTTCTTTGAAATTCCTTCAAAGACAATAGCCTATTTTTCATCTTACAAAATTTCTAATGCACAAGGGTCAGTTAAGTGTTCAAAGGCTGGCCAAGATACTCTCATGGAATGACCAAATGAGGTTTATTTTTCAACATAGTCTCTGGAAAGAAACAATGCAGTTATTAATAATAAGAAGAGTTGAAATTAATAGTTGCAAAATTTCACAGCTCTAGCATCACTCCTTCATAGTCAACCTATGAACTTTTCAGCCCACCCACCATATTGCCCATTATATAAATGTGATGTTTAGCATGTTGCAGAAGAAAAGACAATAGTATAAACAAAATTGAAGGAATGTTCTAATGAAAACTATCATAGATTATGTATAATGTTATTCCCTATAATTTCTTCATTCAGAAGCGATATACCATATTTCCCAGAGGAAATTACTAATAAGATTTAACAGACTACTAAAAACGAGAAACTGATACATTACAGTATTTAGTATCATAACCATCAAGACATATGTCTTCTGAAACAGAATTCATCAAGAATCTGTTATATTATCTCTCCTCTTCTCCCATTATGTTTATTATATGCTGAACATCTTGCGAAATGTACAAATATATCTTAAACTACAGACATCTTCAAAAATCTCAACAGCCAACAAACTCATCAAATTAGAAATTTATGATATTGAATTAAACAACAAAAAGAAAAAGAAAATTTCAACTCTTACAAGATTCACCTTTAACTCTTTAGCATTTAAACCAGCCATATCTGGCCAGTATTCTCTCAACTCCTTCTGTTCAAACCAGCTGTAATTTTCTACTCATACTGATGTTAAGGTATTGTTCTCAAAATAAATAGTATCAAAATCTCATAGATTCGATATTATGTGAGATAACGCTTTTACTGTGAAAATACAATAGTATATATTAGGTAAATGCTAAAGGGTTAAGTTGATGGTGTTCATTAAAGTTTCAGCCTGCCAGAAGACTTACTGGAACAAAATACTTAGTGTAAAGTACATCAGACAGAAAGTTATTGGTCACTAATATACTAAAAATCTCAATAACAAGATAACTAAAAATATCTAAATCAGAGAAACATAAATATAGAACATAAATAAATATAGAGTAATGCCAATTATTGCAAGAGAGTTTCTATCTTGTATTAATTAGTTGGCTTTACTAGCACTCCAGCCGTTGGAAACTTTGCATAAGTTATTCTATATTTTTGTATTTTTTACATCTTCAGTTAACCCTTTAACATTTACATTACTCTATATATACTATTGTATTTTCTCAGTAAAGGCTTTATCTCACATAATATCAAATCAATGAGATTTTGATATTATTTATTTTAAGACCAAGATCTTAACATAAGTATTAGCAGCTGGTTATGGCCAGTTTGAACAGAAAGAGGTGAGAGAATTCTGGCTGGATATGGCCAGTTTAAATGCTGAAGGGTTAATTCAAATAATGTCTAGTCTGGCTATATTCCTGTAATAACTGTTCTTTTGAGATATTTTAGAATATTTGTCATAAATAACATTATAAATTAGTTTTATTACCATGTAGGTAGATTAACAGTATCAGTAGAGCATTGGACAACATGCTTTGTGGCATAGAGTTATGGCCCTTTACATTCTGAGTTCAAAGAATGCACTGACGGTCGATTTAATCGACTTTCCCCTCCCCACCAAAGATTGAATGCCTTGTGTCTAAACCAGAAGCCATTATTATTGTTTTGTTGGGTGGTGGATTGGCAGTATGGTGTTGAACAACATGCTTTGTGGCATAGAGTTATGGCCCTTTATGTTCTGAGTTCAAATCCTACCTTTCCTCTTTACTTTACCTTTCCTCCTTATGGGGTCAATAAATTAATCTACTGGTAATGCACTGGGGTCGATTTACTCAACAAAATTGTTGGCCTTGTACCTAAACCAAAAAAACATTATTATTGTTTTGTTAGGCATTGGATTGGCAGTATTGATAGGGCATTGGACAACGTTTTGTGGTATAGAGTTATGTCGCTTTACATTCTGAGTTCAAATCCTGCCATGGTTAACTTTACCTTTCATCCTTATGGAGTTGATAAAATAAAGTACAGTCTATTTTTTAGTAATTGTGACTTAAAATGTATGCATGTTGCTATAACTCACTGTATTGACATAGTGTTTCTTGGGCATTTTAAAACCTTGTTGAGCCCCACCCTCTCCAGGTCTGAATGCAACAGATTTATTCCAGAGAATAAAAGAAAAATTGACAGAGGAAGTGCGAAAGAGATATTGAGGAAGAATCGATCCCAGTACTAAACTGGTACTATTTTTATCATCCTTGAATGGATGAAAGGCAAAGGTGACCTCAGCGCGATTTGAATTCAGAGAACAGAGAGTCGCAACACAGAGCATTCTATCCATTGTTCTAATGACTCTGCCTGTTACTTAAAATAACGATATTGAAATACTTAACTTTTCTTTTGTATAAGGGATATAGTACACATTTGAATAAGATTTATGTAAGATTTTAAGATTCTAAAAGTAATTTATTTCCACCTGCCTAGAAGTCTATTTATATTAAATATTATTTTAGTTTTTTCTCCCCAATGGTTAAGAATGCTTAATCTCTAAACAACTTTAATTTTAAACATGCTTCCCTTCAGTTACAGCTGAAACACAAATATATTTTGGTTATCAATATGATTATATCCAAAACTAGAAAAAAAAACAACTTCAATGATATCTGGGGCTTTTTAATGGAACAATGGTTTCTAATTTAGGCACAAGGCCAACAATTTTTTGGGGAGGGAAAGTTGATTAAATCGACTCCAGTGCATTAACATCATCATCATCAACATTTAACGTCTATCTTCCATGCTAGCATGGGTTTAGACGGGAATTGTCTTACTTGAGGCAAGATTGGTCGGGTGACCATGTCTCGCTCGTATATGGCTGTCTGACAGGTTTTCTATGGTGGCTGGATGCCCTTCCTAACACCAACCACGTTTACAGTGTGGAGTGGGAGGATGGAGTAGGGGTAGTGGGATGGGGTATATATTTGGTTAAGAGGTGCCTACTGACTGTAGGTTTCGTTTGGTACATAGGCAAGGCGGGTCTTCCGTATTACTGTGTAGTGCCAAAGCTCTCGGTCCAGTGACATTGTCTTAGAGAGGTGTAAGTGTGTGAGGTCGGAATTTATCAAATCATCCCAGGTTTTCCTGGGACTACCTACTCCATAACTTCCATCAATTTTGATCGCCCTGCACTTTTTTTATACAACTGTCGTCTTTCATGCACATCACGTGACCATACCAACGTAGTCTTCTCTCAAGTAAACAGCATCTGACCCCTCTTATTCCTAACTTCCTACTTAGTTCATTTATGTTTTGCCATTTGCGTATATTTCTATTACACATCCAACGGAGCATGGATGCTTCGTTCCTTTTCAGTCAGCACAAATCCTCTGCACACAAAGCTCATTAATTTATTAACCCCATAAGGAGGAAAGGTAAAGCTAACCTCTGTGGGATTTGAACTCAGAATGTAAAAGACCATAACTATATACCACAGAGCATGTTTTTCAACACCTTACTGATACTGCAAATCTACCACCCAACAAAACAATAATAATGGCTTCTGATTTAGGCACTTGGTAAGTGAATAAGGTCTGGGATCTTGTGGATCGACTGTTATATGTGTGTGTATATATATATATATATATATATATATATATATGTATGTGTGTGTGGTTAGCATTAGGAAGGGCATCCAGCTGTAGAAATCCACCCCGAATCGGTTCAATATGAGCTGGAGACAGTCATCGGTTCTGGCTTGGCTCACATCTGGACAACTTTTCTAACCCATGCTAGCATGGAGAAATGGACGTTAAATGGTGATGATGATGATGATATATGACATTTCCCCAAAGTTCTTGGTTTATGTTTGCATGTCACATTTAAATTGTCAGTATAGTTAAATGATACATTTGATAATTAAAAAGCATCAAGCAGTTGACTCTATTTTATATTTAATGTGTAATATAGAGAAAAATATTAATTAATTAATTAGTTAATGGTTATTCAATTTAAGATATCTATTGATAGCAAAAGAAACTGAAGCAGTGATAACAATCTTTCCATGAAATAATTAAATTTAATTTATGATTAAAAAGAAGCATTACATACACACGGATATGAGTTAATGAAGTTTGGCTGCTGATTGTGATCATGTGTTCAAATATATGCTACAACAGTTGGGTGGTCTGAACCAAAGTAAAGAGGATAGACTTGAAAATGGCACTGGCTTATTAGTGCTAACTTTAATAAAATTCTAAAGTACTGGGAATTATTGGTAAACTGTTTCTTCCATTCTGTGACATTCGAGACATTTGGGGAAGCAGGGCCTCTGACAGCAAAGTTCTTATCAACGTTAGCAGCTTGCCTTACTGAGGTGTCAACTGATGCCTGTGAGGGTGCTTGGTTATTTCAGCACCTTAGCCTTGCCAGCACCCATTGTAATGCTGTGAGCATATTGACTTGCCTCAAAAAGTATTAGGAGATTCCTATGCCCCCTGTGGTCTGTGACCAATTGACGCATTATATATATACACATTCTTTTAGTAATTTTTTTTATTACTGGAGGTAGCACCAATGTGAGCACTGAATGCTATAGCAGAGTGTATATATGAAGTATGATATTTGAAGTTTCAGTTTAAAATGTTTTTATTGTATATCGACCATTACGTATGTTTCACTGATGATTGGCTCAAAGTCCTCATCGATGTGATAGATCTGTCCCCAGCATCAATCTACTCCTCAGACATGTTTCTGGATTTTTAGCTGTCATCAGTGACATTTACTCAGTACTGAGACAAAAATAAGCTTACAGCTCTAATGATAATTTGCATATACAACATCTGCTGTAGATGCTCATTTGCATATAGTCTTAATAAAACATCAGTTGGAGCTGTAGATGCATATAGTGCAAACCTGATAGGCCATGTGTTGTTGCATACTTTTGCCTTTTACAGCCTTATACTCATTTCATCCCACTTGTTTAGTATGGCATATCATCAGGTAACTTGAACATGTGTCATCTCCTCTATGATTTTTAACATTTTGAGGATAAGGCCCGATCTGTCTAGTTTCCATCTCCATCCACATTATTTAGTGACCATTTTATTATATGATGAAGGCATGTGGCTTAGTGGTTAGAAAATCAGATTTATAGTCATGAGTTTGTGAGTTCGATTCCTGGGCCAGATGATTCATTTTGTCCTTGAGCATGGCACTTCATTTCACATTGCTTCTTCTGCCAGGAGTTGCAACTGAGAGATAGTATCAGCAACTGGAAAGACGAATGGATACATTGTTTCCAAGTCTGATATGATGAGTTCCACCCAACTCATGAATGAGGTTTGGGACCATGTTGTTTGCTCCTGGAAAATCAGGGTCAGTTTCACTTTCAGTCAGTTCATTATATATAATTTCTTGTTGAATCTAACTGTTTTACATTTATTTTTTCTCCCTTATTTATATGACTGGGGGGATGTTAGCACATGCAGATATTTGCAATTTGTTTGAATAAGTATTTAAGACTTCGATTTTACTGTTAACCATTTCATAATAGTAAATTAATTATGCATACGATGTTTGCCTCGAGAAGAAACTTAGAAACTAAGAAACAAGCAGACATTCATATCATCCTCATGGATATAATAGCAATTGCTATAGCAGTCGGTATTCTGACAAATTCATCTCAATACTACTTTACTTCCTGCTAAACATGCCATCAAACACACACATGCACTAAACACAAACACATGTATTCATGCACATATAAAAATACACAAAAACAAAAGCATGCACACACACACACACACACACATGCACACACATAAACACACACACACACACACACACATACACACATACACACACAAACATGCATACGCAAACACACATACACACACAGAAACCTACACACAAACACACATGCACATACACACACAAACATACACACAAACACACAAATGCACACACATACAAAATGAAACACACACACACACACACATACAGACTCACAGACCTAATTTTAATGCAGTAATATTTTTCTTTCCCTATATTATGTTTTCAGGAAGCGATTTTGCACAACATAACAGTGTAAGTGCTGGCAGAAAACATTTGCAATCATGGTGCCAACGAATTTTACCAGAAGTGAATTTGGATACAAGATGCAATCTTGTCAAAAGGTATTGTTATGCTGAAAAGCCCTTATACGAAGATATAATTTGTTCCCAAATCTGGCAATCATATCTGTAATTTAACAATAGATATTGTGTTCATGGCTAGCAATCATAGAAGATGTTGGTTGTGGAAAGAATATTAATAAAAGTGTAAAGGTAGAAGTAGTTAGAATGAAAGAAATGTTTTGAATAAGGATATGAATGGGTCTCCACTTGTATTTCACATGCCAAACATTTTATGGAGGTAGTGGTTGAGGTGGTGATGGGGTATATATATATATATATATATATATATATATATATATATATATATATATATATATATATATATATATATATATATATATAGTGTTGGTGATAATACTAAAAAAATAATGTTGATAATGATGATAGTAGTATTGATGATGATGATGATGGTGGTGGTGACGACAACAACAACGTTACGTTGATGAGAAGGAGGAAAAGGAGGGCGATGACAATGTTACTACAACAATGAAATTGAGGAAAGCAGTTAGAGATATAATGATGGTGGTGATGAAGAAGTGGCTAATAATGGTAGCATGGCTGCTATTGGCTACACACACACATATGTATTTATATATTTTTTCATATTATGTAAAACACATGGCAAACTGGCATATACCTTCCTAGGTACTCGGTTTACATAATATAAAATATATACCTTCATGTTTAGATACTGAAGGGTTATTCTTTACTAAGGCAAGGATATAAATATAGATATATAAGCAATCTTGGTTTGAAGAACTTTTGGCATGGTTGTCCTTAGATAGAGAGCTAAAACTAGTTTTTTCTTTAACCCTTTTGATATTAAACCATCTGAAACTGCCTCTGATTCTATGATACAAAATTGCTATTTTAAAGTGTTTGTATTTATATAAAATCGTGTAACCCAGGCTTGTGTGGAAAAATGCTGATGATGCTGCTGATGATGATAAAATCCTTCCATGTTATGTTGTAAAAACCATATTTATAATGAGCAGTGTAGAAAGCTTGCCAAATGAAGAATTGTGAGAATCCTTCCATTGTGTCAAAGACAGCATTTCCTGCCCACTTAGTATAACATGAGACCATATGCAGGTGAGATGTAGATCCCTGGCCTGTCTAGGAGATCAGTAGCCCCACTTCGATATTAATTTGGTCTGTATAGACCCAACCAACTCTTGATAGCGGGGAAAGCAGACATTAAAATGATAATGCTGATGATGATGAAAGTTAGTTATACTACCAGGACACTGTAAATTCTTGACTATGTTCAAAATGCTTAAAATATCATAGATATTATCTTTCATTAGAAATATGGTAATGAAATGATTAAAGTATTTAGAGCTTAGTTCACGTCTAAAGGTTGGTGCTTCCACTATCAGAAATTCAATGAACCAGTGATAGTTCCATTGAAAACCTATAACACCAATGATGTCATTGTTCACTAAATGTGATATAAAATAAAAAAATACTGTTAGGTACTTTACTGCTTCTGCCATCACACCAGTCTCGAAAATCTGTCTCAAGCCTGAAGGTTCATTAGGCTGGTGCTTATCCCAGTGTCTATGGCGTTAAGTGACTGAATGTAGAAGACTCCCTCCTGGACATGATGCCAGTCCATCACAGAGTTAAATTCACAGTTACTGCCAGTACTCATTTTCAGCTGGACTGGAGCAATATAACCCAGCTCAGGAATTGAACCCATGGTGTTATGATCAAAAGTCTAACACACTTAGCACTAGTCCAGAGAGCTAAACCTGGCATCACCCGGAAGTGTATTTCTTTATTGTAATCCCTTTATTTGGTGTTCAAATTAACTGGTGTTTGATTAGATTTCAATACTGCCTCAGAATTATTTTTTCATGAATTGAAACATATGAACTTATATACTAATCTAAAGAAACAATAATCTCTTTTCTGTTTAAGACTATGGTCAGCTCCAGCACATTCCACCAGGGTTAGTATAGTTGGTTGCTACCTGGCATTGCTATGTCATTTTAATTTTAAAAAAACAAACTTTCTAGTCCATGACCCCAGTTTCAATTAAATTAAAGTTTGGAAGGAACAAAAAAATATGCTCTTGCCAAGAATGTGCTAGAATAAAATCTAAAGACTCAGTATTTGGCAATAAGACAGTGCTAAAATCAATAACAAATTCGTACATTGATACAAGACTACAAATTTGTTGGGATGTTGTATAGATAAATGAATTAACTCCTTTACATGTCACTAACATTATTTTAACAGTCTGGAGTTATTATGTAAAGTTAACCGTGGTTGAACTAATACAAAAGACAGAGAATACTGCAATAAAATATTGTAGATATTTACTTGGACATTGCCAATTTTGACATTCCCTTGTATATAATGATTTTTCTCAAAGTAGACCAGACCATCCTCACCATTCTCACCAACCTTTCAACAAACTGGCTGGAAGATAGCTCTTCTTTCTCTAACCTGATTTTCCTTTTCAAAGGAAAGTGCTTATTATTAACCCTTTCAAATATATCCACCACACAACCTCTTTTGCTATGTCCACCAGGCAGATAAAAACATTCTGTCCTTCCTGGCTAAAGGAAGGTGATGGAGTGATATTCATGATGGATGCAGTTGATAGTTGAATCTGTCATACACATTACAACTGGTGTTTGACATAAACCCACAAGTCAGCAATGCTTGGACACTAGACAAGTGCATGTAGGATGGGTTTTGTAGCCCTGTGCACATTCTAGACAGGCTCGACTGATGGCACTTCCACGCCTGCATAATTTATCTTGAACTGACACCTGGTAGCACTCCTGAGCCAGGGATTTCTGGAAGTTATATATGGGCCTTGGACTGAAAGTCCACCAGAAAAGAGGGGTTAGTTGATTTTCATCAACACCAAGAGTCTTCCCAAAAATATTGTCATTTTTATCCATCACAAACTGTTTACAGACTCATGAAGAAGTGAATTGAAAAGTTCACCTATTACATCTACTGCAACATCAATATCTACTAAGTCTGGCAGATCACTCTAGCGGGAATAGACTTCAGACTATGAATATTATTAATTGTGATATTTTCCCTGCCATATAAGAGATAAACAAATTACAAAAGGATTATCATTATTGGATTGGCAGTATCGGTAGAGAGTCGGACACCATGCTTTGCAGCATAGAGTTACGGTCCTTTATGGTCTGAGTTCAAATCCCACCGAGGTTAACTTTGCCTTTCATCCTTATGGGGTCAATAAAATAAAGTACCAGTAATGTACTGAGTAGTTGCTGGCCTTGAGCCAAAAGTAGAAACAATTATTAAGGGAGGTGGATTGGCAGTATCGGTAGAGTGTCGAACAACATACTTTGCAGCATAGAGTTATGGCCATTAACGTTCCAAATCTTGCCAGGGTTAACTTTGCCTTTCATCTTTAATCGACTTCCCACCCCAAATTGCTGGCCTTGTGCCTATAGTAGAAATAATAATAATAATTATAATGATTATTATACATTCTGTTTTTAAATCTTACCATGGTTAGCTTTGCCTTTCATCCTTACAGGGTTTATAAAATCCCCCCCCCCCAGATTACCTAAATAGTGAGGGTTAACATAGAAATCAGGTGAAGTAAAAGTATAAATAATACACATAATACACAAATGAAGTATTTAGCACTCCTGGTGCAGGTGAAACATCCACCTAGAGCCACTCAAGGAACACCACAGATCCAAGATCACCCTGACCACACAGGTCAGATGAGGTAAAAATATCTTCTTTATTTTAGGTTTGACAAATATTGGTCTTTATTTGTGCCTTCTTCTCATTAACACTCCAAGCATTTGACATTCAAGTTAAGTTGAACACATCAATGAAGAATGATTATATAAAATAAAAGGGAAATAACTACAAACAGGATAATGTTCTTAGTTAAGAAATCTCAGGATAGTTCTTAGTTAAGAAATCAAAATAAAAAATAGACAATATATATTAATTTCCTTTTTTTTTAATCCTTAAGATTCATTGATTTTTCTCTTTCATGGTGAACTTATTACATTATTGATAATATAAAAAAAACGAGTATTATTCTTATTGAAATTAATTATTCATAGTATGATAATAGTAATGTCTTCAGGAGACATTTAATCATATATATACACATTACAGTGATCGCATTATCTGGTTGTAAACAGAATGAAGTAGCCAATATTAATATTGATATCACAGATTTCACAGCAAAAAAACTCCCCAAAATCAAAACAAACAAAAAAGCAATAAAACACACACACATACGCATGCAGGCACACATACTCACATACATGCATGCATACATGTGCATGTGCATACACACACCCATTAATGAAGTACTATGCTTGAAAATATATTATTTGTATATACCATCATCATTTAACATCCACTTTCCTTCCTAGCAAGGGTTGAACAGGTCTACATAGTCCAAGTCAGTACTAAAGTGTGGATACTAACCTCCCAGACAGGCTAGAGGTCTGTTATGTCACTTATGAATGGTTTCACATTCTACTGAATGCACAGGAAAAGTTGTCATGGCTTTGGCACCACTGAAGGATCCTTCCAGCTCTTTATTTGGAAAGCTTTCTATGGCTGGATGTCCTTCCTATCACCAACATAAGTAGATATGTACATCAGCCTTCAGTAAAGGCATTTAAAACCTGACTGTGGAAAATAGATACCAGAGCTAAACCAGGGACTTTTCTCCGGGTAATTAGAAAATAGATAAATTTCTGACTAGTTGCAATGTGTATTAATTTGGTTTCTCATTGTCAAGATCACAGAATAGTAGCTTTTAACTATTTATAGTATGCACAAAATTAGGCAGAACTAAATTGGTCTGCCTGATTCATATAACAGTGCAAGCATCATGCCATTTACAAATGTGAATGAACTTATTAATAGAAATACTCCATACTAGAGGAGGCACATGGCCTAGTGGTAAGGGTGTTTAACTTACGGTCATAATGCTGTGGGTTCAATTCCTGAGTTGTGTGTCATGTTCTTGAGAAAAAGGAATTCATTTCCCATTTCTCTAACATACTCAGCTGAAACTGAGTACCAGCAATAGCTGCTGTTTTAATCTTGCAATGGACGGGCATCCAGTCCAGGAAGGATTCCTGGACTCTCAATCACTAAATGCCATAGCAACTGAGATAATAACTGGCTTGATGAGCCTCTGTGCTCAAGACAGACTTTAGACTTTTTAGACACACCAGTAGGATAAGTAGAAATGTAAGACTTATAACTACATGTCTTTCAACAAAACACAGTTTTTAGCCTTGGTGTGGAAGTAGACACCATGGTTAAATAAAAGAGATTTTCTTCTTCCTCTTTCTCTTTTTTATTGTAGTTGTCTATAATAATTGTTTCTATTTTTGGCACAAGGCCAGCAATTATCCCAGTGCATTACTGGTACTCTATTTTATCGACCCCGTAAGGATGAAAGGCAAAGTTAACCTCGGCAGGATTTAAACTCGGGCCATAAAGGGCCATAACTCTTTGCTGCAAAGCATTGCATCAGACCCTCCTATAATAATGGTTGTGTGGTTAAGAATTTTGTATTGGAAACACATGGCTTGGGGTGTAATCCCACTGTAGAGCACCATAAGAAAGAATCTCCTTGGGCCAACCAATATCTTGTGAGTGAATTTGATTGATGGAAACTAATGAAACTCCTTGTAAATACATGTGTGTGTATGCACATGTCTTTTCTAGTTGCTGCAAACATCATATCAACACCATTTATTTATTCCCACTAAACAATACAACCTGTGGTAGTTTGATGAACATGAACAGTATATACTATATTTATAAAAAAAGGAATAGGCTGGTATCAGGAATGGTATGCAGCTACAGTAAGTAAGGTGGTGGCTCAGGGACCAAAAATGCTGGAAGCCTCCACCACTGCAGGTTCAATGACAAACTGACTGAAAACACCCCTTGTGCTACAGTACAAAACAGTTTTGTGTCATAGGACCAGGGGCAGTTTCAGAAATTTTGTATGAAATGAGCTAACAGCATATGTACCAAAACACAGTGAATTGACAGCCATGTTAGAACATCAGATAGATTGCTTTGTGGTATTCATTTCAGCTCTCTGCTCTCTGAACTCAAATGCTGCCAAGGCCAACTTTGACTTTCATTCATTCGAGTTCGATAAAAAATGCACCAGTCTAGTACTAGAGTTGATTCTTCCTCTATATTTATTTCTCACTTCCTCTCTGTCACTTTCTATCCTTCTCTAGAAGGAACCTGCTGTAATCAGAGCTGGAGAGGATTGGGCTCTGCTAGGTATAAAAATGCCCTACGACTTCCTCAGGCGCTATGGGACCACGCCATGTCATATGTACCAAAGGGTCATTCAACATGTAATTCCACATTACTTTATTCATGAAAAACATTGTATCAAAACATTCACAGACATTACAAATGCTCCACATTACAATTTTTAATAATTTTTCATGACAATCACTCATCAATGGCCTAGCCAAAATCTGCATCATAAAAGTTAGGCTTCTTTTCATGACACAGACAATAATTTGACTAAACTACAAATAATCGTTAGAAGACTAAAATGTGTAATGTTTGTTCACTTTGGTCGATGAAGCTACTAAACATACACACGTTTTAGACAACATTCACAAATATGCTATTCAGTTGATTAACAAATTTTCAGCCACCAACACACATCAATCACTAGATTCACATATTGCTGCTTCATCTCTCAAATCATTATTATCTTTCCTAGTGTTACTAGAAGAGTGTCATAGTAACAATAACCCATGTGTTGGTAAATTGTATGAATATATATCTTCCTAACAGCATGTTAACATAAAACATCATACGTATATGCAGATTCTTTTTTGTGCAAAATATATAATATATATATGTGTATGTGTTTGCATAAACAACTTTTTATATGTGTGGGCTTGTATGAGAATGAATGTAAATATATTCTCTTGGGAATTTAGAAGTTTTCATACTGGCTTCTTTCTATTTTCTTTATGTGTGTTTTTTACCTTAAGAATAATTAATACTTATGAAAGGAAACAATGGTTAATCTAGTATTGATTTTTCTTTGCAGGGTAAATGAAAATTAAGAAAGAAAAAAATACTATATTGTTTTATAAATGAAGTTTTAACTTAAAACATTCTGCTCCAAGGAGAATTTTCCACACATGATTAAAGTGGATTGGATAAATTCTTAAAAAAGTAGTCTATTTTGTTGATAAGATATTCTAATTATTAGAGTACTAATGGTGTCATGGAAAAGCTTTCATAAGAAATAACAACACTCTACTCCTCTCCAAACATTCTGAGAACTAAATGTGAAAGTGCTAGAAATTTAATCAATAAAAAAGACTAATAGAAAA
Source organism: Eledone cirrhosa (assembly GCA_964016885.1). NCBI lineage: Eukaryota > Metazoa > Mollusca > Cephalopoda > Octopoda > Eledonidae > Eledone > Eledone cirrhosa. Next base: position 21,635,706 of record OZ024746.1, on the reverse strand, counting down.
AAAAAAAAATGGAAGCAAATACTCATTTTAGGACACAAAACATAAATGAACATCTGTGTGTATTTCAAAATACTATTGTTTTAATGTTTGAAAAAATGTCTGGAGAATATTTGGTTAATCACTAGATAACTACTTAAAGACTCTTTCTTTGTGTGGTGTCTATTTAGGGAAACTCAGAATGTCATAGACAATCTATTTGTACTGGTCATTCATGGAAGGATATCAGTTCAGTACATAGGTGTATCTATGAGGGTCACCTGAAGTAGGTTGTGAAATCTTGCCTCCATTAATTTCAACTCTTTTTATTAATTAATAACTGCATTGTTTTTTTCCAGGGAGTTTTTTTCCAGTTGGAAAATAATGAATCTCATTTGATCATTCCATGAGAGTATCTTGGTCAGCCTATGAACTTTTCAGCTGATCCTCATAGTTTTGTTGAAGCCATGACAACTTCTATAGTGCTGATGCTGTGATAAAATGCACTCAATACACTCTGAAATGCATTACTGTTCTGTTTAGAAGGGCATCATTCTGATCTCAGACCACCATGATAACCTATCCAACTCATACCAGTGTGGAAAATGGAGATAAAATGATGGTGGTGATGATGAGACAACATGGAGATATGTGCTTGTTTAGTTTAGTGGCATATGAAATTATGAAAGTGAGTTCAGGGATCACTTAGTTATCTGGAAGTACAAGGTTAGTTGAAAGATTCATAGGCTGACCAAAATACTCTCATGGAATATGACCAAATGAGATTTATTTTTCAACATAGTCCCTGGAAAGAAACAATGCAGTTATTATTAAGAAGAGTTAAAGTTAATACATGCAAGATTTCACAGCTCTAGCATCACTCCTTCATAGACAGCCTATGAATTTTTTAGCTAACACACATATAGGATTGCCATTTGTATTTTACTGGCCTGGCAGTGTATATATATATATATGAATTAGTCACGTAAGTAATAAAGAGAAAAAAAGAGACACAGCTGGAAGAGATGAACTCTGTTTATTTAACTTGCACTGACAATTCATGAAATTAAAGTTTCCTCAATTTTAGTTATGAACTCCACTCCTGCATACAATTAAAGTTACTTTCTTTTATTTCAGCTTATGTTCAACAGATTACTTCTTCATGCTGCTTGAAGCCATTCCTGGAATCAAAATACCAGCTTCTGACCAGCCAGTATGTAATTAAAAAAATAATTTATTTTATTATCATTCCAATAGACACATTTCCAGCATTATCTTATTACCAATGCTTTGTTTTTGTTTTTTGTTTTGTTCTTTTAGATCATTTGTTCTGCATGTCTGTTTAAGTAAATATCAATGTTACATAAGTACACAGAAGCCTCAGGATGACTGTTAAGTGTATAAAAACTTAAATATACCTTGGGATCTGTTACCATGTTACCTTAATTAACATTAGTGGATAATCTTGTATATATTTACAAAAATTAGTTATATAAGAATTTCCCTAGCACATGAGTGTTTCTTACTATAGTGGTGAGTGAAATACCTATCCATTGTTATGGCCAAAATGGGAACCATGTTAATGGGACCCACAATGGAGTGGGGATTGTAAATGAAATATTTGAGGCTGTAAGTAATGTTGAATATATAGATTAACTAGTTCTCTATGTACAGAACAAATTCCAAGGAAATGTTTTTAAGTAGGAGAGAAGAGAATAAAAGATTGAAAGAAACAAAACTGAGTTATCTTAATTTCAGAAAGAGCACATAATTAAAAAATCATAGAATTATTGAAAATAAAGTTAACTGTACATAACAACTGAAGACTAAAACCAATGCATTCTTGTATTGAGCATGTAGCAGATCTTATTGCAAACACAAGTAATAGTACACAATGTTCCACATTCACAACTACGGTACTTAATTGAATACTCAGGTTCATATTACAATCTAAGACATAATACTTTTAAACTAAAGCATATTTTTCAACAATCATTCTTATGTAAGTTTTTCTTATTAGAAAATATAAACCCTTGAATGCAAGCTGGTGTGTGAAGTCTACCTCTTCATGCCACTTACAAGGGTCAGCTGAAGAGTTCATAGGCTGACCAAGATACTCTCATGGAATGACCAAATGAGGTTTATTTTTCCACATAGTTCCTGTAAATAAACAATGCAGTTATTTATAAGAAGAGTTGAAATTAATGCATGCAAGATTTCACAGCTCCAGCATCACCCCTTCATAGTCAGCCTATGAACTTTTCAGGTGACCCTCATATTTTTTTTTATATGAACTGGGCTGCTATCAGGAGTTCCCTGCTTCTGTTATGACCACTCAAGATGGAAATAAAGTAGAAAAGGTTCCGGGAGACAAAACAAATTGGGAATACCGTTGATATACTCGATCAAGGCCACCTTGGATTGAAATATCAGTAACAACCATCTTGCGGTATCTGCTTAGAGCTATCATTGAGAGGAGATTCTATGCACCATCAATCACTTGAATAGTTAGTTGTCTAGCACTCTGCTAACTAAATTATATGTTCCCTCATCGATAAAATAAGTAACATTAGTAAACTTTTATGAAGACATGCAATTATTATCTCCCCTCCCCCTTTATCTCTCACTCTTCCTCTCTGCCCTATATCTCTCCTCTATCCCCCAATTTCTTATAAGAGTTGCCTTGTTGTTCAGCAAGAAATATCTTTCTCTTTAATATATATATTTGCTGTTAGTGGTAAATTCTTCAATAAAAGAAATCCACAGAACAATTTCAATTTTTGTTTGAAATATCTTCAATTCTTTGTTAATGTGTTTACAGGAAGGAGTGAGATGCAACACACCTCTTTCAACTTACACAATGTCTTGAAGTTTTCATGCCTCATTAAGAAATCATTATACATTTCCTTTCTTCTAATACATTCCTTTTAATCATCCCTCTTTTCTCCATTGATAATATTAAAGCTTAAACTTCATAATCAATGCTGCAAGTAAAATCTTGTTAACCCAGTAATTGCCTGCAGCAACATTTCTCCACACCTACAATGTCTCCATATGCTACAATCAACATTTCATTACACAAACCAACAGTTATCTACAAAGCAGCATCTGTGCTTTTCCTGATTGCTATAGCTAAAATACATAACTTGGCTAGCTGCAACCAATTCTCTCACCAGTTTTAACGTCCTCTTATCTTTATAGAAATGGCTGTTGATATGGGGCACAGCCAGTATCTTCCTCTCTAAATGAAACATCATTAGAAAGAGTTTCATTGAATATAATCATATTTGATTTTTTTTTTTGGGGGGGGGGGGGGGGGATGTTAATATTTGCCAGTAGCTAAGAATGGAGACTGAGATACTGTGTTCTACATTAAATAAGTAAAGTTGAACTTCATTTTGTAACAGGTTACTATGAAAATAAATAATACTGAAAGAAAATATGGAGTAAAGAAATGAAATGAATAATGATATACAAATGTAGTGAATAAGTATATAGTCATGACTGTATTAAATTCAGAACCAGAATATATGTGAATACCTATTTTAAGACTTAAGTTTTATAAACTTAAATAAGATGTTGTAGTAGTTGTTGAGACACAAGTTAGTTATGTCTGAGTAGATCTATGATCAAAGGCTGTTATTGTATTCCTTTAGACCCAAGTTAGCCATCACTAGACATATGATCAAAGCTGTTGGGGTTATAATTATTAAGCCACGTGTCAGCTACAACGGAACTTGAACTGTCCTGGGACTTAAACATATCTGAGGATCAACAGCCTTTTATATGTTCTGAGTTCATACCCTCCTGAGGTTAGCTTTGTCTTTCATCCTTATGGGGATCGATAAAATAAAGGGATTGATTTAATTGAGTTCTCCCTCCACCTAAAATTATTGGCCTTGTACCTAAATTAGAAACTATTATGAGTTCACACCTTAACTGAAATGATTTTTACATTTTATCTCTCTAAAACCAATTGATAAATACAAGTAATAGATTAGTCAATTTAATTGAGGAAAAATGAACCCATTATTTATCTACTAACTGATGGGCGGTGAATTGGCAGTATCGGTAGAGGGTTGGACGCCATGTTTTCTAGCATAGTTACGTCCCTTTACAGTTTGAGTTCAAATCCCGCCGAGGTTAACTTTGCCTTTCATCCTTACGGGGTCGATAAAATAAAGTACCAGTAATGTACTGGGTAATTGCTGGCCTTGTGCCTAAAGTAGAAACAATTATTTATCTACTAACTGATCTGGCTCAAAGTAATTTTCAAATATGAAAAGAAACATGAAGGCATTTGGCTTATAGAGAATTGGATTCCCAATCATGAGGTGGTGAGGTCGACTCTTGGACTGGGCTATGCATTATGTCCATGAGCAAGACACTTTATTTCATGTTCCTCTCTCTGCCAGGAGTTGTGACCAGTAAATATTATCAGCTATGGAAAGACCAATGGAATCATTGTTTCCTTTGTTTGATTTGACTAGTTCCACCCGACTCAGTAAGCAAATGTGGTCTGGGATCTTGTCAATCGATCCATTCCATAACTTTAAAAAAGACCTCTTAATGGAGTTTTTCCCTCCAACAAAATTTACTCTCTTGACTTTTATTTTCATAGTTACCAATACAAACCCTCGCCAGTTTTATTATATTGAATAAGAAACTAATCTCATGGATTTGTAGACATATCACACCCACTTCCTTCACAAAAACATTGGTCTTATGCCTGGGCAAAATAAATCGATATTGTTAGTATCAATGACATAATATTTAAATCAATAATTTTTCTGTGTTTTTGCAACAATAACAATTGAAGGAAAATGTAGAAGGGCAAAACAAAAGAAAAAAAAAAAAAAGAGTGATTACAATAATTATAGGGGAAAAAAAAACAAAAAAAAACAAAAAACAAGGCAAATAAAAATATCTACGATAACAAAAATACACTACAAACAGTGACTGAATCACAATTGAACTAAATGTAATTATTCATGCAAAGAGATAATTCAATTCAGTTATGAAGAATACCTGAATATATATGTGACTGATTTTATGTGTATTTTACTGCTTTTTACTTCATTTTATTTTGTTTCCATTGAACTTAGAGCAAGGCACTTCATCTTGAATTCCTTCTTGAAAATATCGAATCTCAACTCGGAATAAAGAAAGATATTTTGAGGTAAGGTCAACAAATCTACTTCAGCTTGGAATGTTTAATACCTGAGACAAATTTTCAATAACAGTATCAATTGAGGAGTGTAATGCTACAAATGTCAACGACAACAAGAAAATATCACTTCAAATAAATTATTCAATATGACAAAAACTACTTTACTATAAATATATATATAGTGAGAGAGATTTTACATTGGATATTCTCAGTAAACTATTCAATAAAATACTCAATACATGCTAAAATATAGAGTTCATATATATATATGAGAGAGAGAGAGAGAGAGAGAGAGAGAGAGAGAGAGAGAGAGAGAGAGATAAAAACCTGACTGTGATTGTCTTGCAGTTTTGGCTTGTATTTGAGTTTTTACCTTCATCTATACCCACTCTTTTTTTTTCCATGCATAGAGTACTCCCTGATTTGTGGTCTCCCCAATCTCAGCACCACACATCTGGCTAGTAAATCTAATAAAAAATATATCTAATAAACTTAACAAATAACTGAAACTACCAAAATGGAATATTTTACTCATTTATAACTTGAAGACGAGCAATATTTTTCATAAAAGTAATTCTGTTCTGTCCATCTCTCTCTCTCTCTCTCAAACACACACATACGTACATTCACACACACACACGTACATACACACACTTACCTTCTCCTTTCCAAAATGATGTGAGATTAAAAGAGAAAATTTTGGAATTACTACCACCACCATCATCATCAACACCACCACAACTAACCATTACTGCTCTCTCTCTCTCTCTCTCTCTTTTTCTCACACACAAACGTTTTACACCACATAATCTCCAGGAAAAACAGACATTAAATGATGATGATGATGATGATGAAGCAGCCTCATTGCATGGGTTTAGCAAACATGGTTCTAGTCTCTAATTGTAACTATAGAAGAGACAGAAAAAAAGACAATACATCTGAGTTAGCAGATGTAGTGCATGAGGGTCACCTGAAAAGTTCATAGGCTGAGTATAAAGGAGTGATACTAGCGCTGTGAAATCTTGCATGCATTAATTTCAATTCTTCATATTAATAACTGCATTGTTTCTTTATAGGCACTATGTTGAGAAATAAACCTCATTTGGTCATTCCATGAGAGTATCTTGGTCAGCCTAGGAACTTTTCAGCTGACCCTTGTACTGGTGAATGAGTTTTTGCATATTAGCCAGATGGACCTTTAGTGAATGTGGTCTAGAATGTTTGTATATATAGCAGTAACCTTTGCCTAGAAGAAGATCAGCATTTGATTGGTAATGTGAGAATCAAGGGAGATAATTAGTTTCAAAGACATCTGTGATATTCATACAGAGGATAAGTTTCAGGCAAGAACGATTCATTGCTATATACAGCAAGCTGCTGTGGTGTAAAAGATATGAGGTTGTCATAACCCCTTGGAAGATGGTTGGAGGTCACTCTTAATGCCAACAGATAATTAGAAAGATAATTTTAGTTGCTAATTGTTTTTGAACATCTAATATGTTTTATCTCAATATCTATCTTAAAAATCAGGAAAATTTAAATGAATATATAATTTTTTGTTTCATATCCCTGTCATCCTGCTCATAAATTACAAGAATACCAAAACAGATAGATATCTGCATATTCAATGCAACAGTAAAATAATAATGGTTTGGTATTTTCCTTTTCTTGATCAGAAATATCTGTCAGTAGATATAAACATTCATGTTTTCAATAAAGTAAGAAATCAATGTTGTTTAGGTCTTGATATTTTCAATTATATTAGTGGAATGAGGGATCAAAATCTGGTTGTAAACTTGTTTTTTTGCAAATTTACTATCTACTCTGCATCACTCACAGCATATCATACAGCACCCATGAAGCAAAGCTATATATATATATATATATATATATATATATATATATATATATCAATATATATCAACATCATCATATATATGTATGTAAAAGTAATTTTAAAAAATAACAAAATAAAAGGCACATTACATAGAAAAAATATATTAGTTTAAAGCTAGAAATAGCAGGAAGAGAATCTTAACGTTTTGGACACTAGTCCTTCATCAGAAGATAGAGTTAGAAATAGAAGATAAATAGAAAGTAAAGAAAGAGTGATGAGAGGAAAGAATGGGGAAAATAAGAAAAAAATGGGGGAAAAAAAAACACATGTACATATTCAGTCGACCATAATTTATATAATTTATTGGTGAGTAACATTTAGTTACTATTGGTTCACCACCAGTTTGAGCACTCAATGCCAATATGGGTCTGGTTGCCGATGTGGTATTCCACGTTTGGTGTTACACTATAGTTGGTATCCTTAAGTAGCAGAGTGTTAATGATAATGATGATAATAATAAGGAGCAGGAACGAAGCATAAATATAACACCATTATGTTTATTCACATATAACACGTGTTGAGTTGATTGATTATGAAATGTATGTCACATGTGAATAAACATAATGATGATGCTATATTGATACTTCATACCTACTCTTTATTATTATTATTATTATTATTATTATATATTTATAAATAGAATGTCCTATCTAACCCATGCCAGCATGGAAAATTTGACTTAAAAACGATGATGAAGATGATGATATGTGTATCTACATGCATATATGTATAAATATATATGCGTGTGTGCATGTGTGAGTAAGTGTATATATATATTTATTGAGAGAGATAGTTATATATATATGTATATATACACACATACCTACACACGCACTCACACATAAATATATATATATATGTGTGTGTGTGCATATGTGGGTATGTGTATATATATAGAGAGAGATGTTTATATATATATATGTATGTACTAGAAAATATATTAAAACCCAAATGCCTTATTACCATTCATTTCTTTTAATTTTGACAGCAACTTGTTAGAGGATAGATATATTTTCTGTTTCGTTTTGGAGATATACTTGTATTATCCCTGTAAGATCATTGAAATTCAGGAAACTAATTCCATAAAACTCATTTTATAAAACTGACAGCTACAACACTTTAATTCATCAAAATGATTTTATCAATACTTTACATTATAAAACATTCATCTGTAACATTTTATTAAAAAAAAAGCATATTTATTTCATATATTTACCACTATGAGTTAGTTATACAGCCTTTATCATAATATTTATTAGTTTCTTACATTAGCAAAAATATGGCAAAAATATCCATATATTAAATGAATTCCAGTAATTTACTGGTGCGTATTTATTTTATTTCATTTATTTACAATGAGTTATACAGCCTTGATCATAATTTCCATTAGTTTCTTGCATTGACGAAATTATCTGTAACTTCCTCGTACTTATTTTATTAACCATATGACATGAAAATCAGTGAGACACTTCTCAGACTGGGGTGTAGTGACTGACCCTCTTCCTTTCTGTCGTTACTTCATCCTACTTTCTTTTTCTCAGTTTCATTTTCTTTTTTCTTCTTCCTTTCCTGTTCCCTTTATTGGAAAGTGTCAGGTGAAATTAGAAGTCAGAACATTCAGAGACAAACATACGAGGTTTGGCTGAAAAGTTCATAGGTTGACCAAGATACTCTCATGGAATGTGACTAAATGAGGTTTATTTTTCAACATGGTCCCCCTTCCGGTTCATACTGTTGGTTAAAGAAGTCAACAGCAGGACTGATGTTGTCTTCACTTAAATACTGGTTTTCAGTAAATGCTGAAATGCATTTAATTTAAACAATACATATTTTTTATAATTTCCATCTTTGCTCCTTTGCCCTTGCAAATATTGCTTTTAACATTTTAGTACTTAATTTATATTTAAGCTGATAATAATATTAGTAGTGATAAATCTTTAGATGCTTTGAAATCCTTGTTCTAAAACACATAGAATGGACCTCCATCTGTTTCATTCATAAATGTTCCAGTTGTATGATCATCAGAACAGTCTATATATATGTAAATAAGACGGTTATTGCTCCAATCTGTTCACAAAAAATTGAGCCAACATCCTCAACCTTGCACTCATGACTCCGGCTAAACAAACCTGTCACCTCACTTCCAAAGTCAGTAAATGGAATGCCGACTGCCCGACCACCTATGTGAGACCATATGGTGTGCATATAAAATGTGCCACAGAATATTTTCCATCAGCCATATTCTTCATCAAAATAACAGTAGAAACAATTATATTTCCTCTTTTTTTTAACACACTGATTACTTCTTAGTCTTGCCTACAAAGCTACATATGCTTTGCTGAGGAGGTATAATAAGATTAAAATATGTCCACTGCTTTCATCAGCTGGTCTTAAAAGATACATTCCTATCTACATTTACTTCTTTTTCCAAAAATTGTGATTAGTTGACTTTATCAGAGTTATTTTTTTTGAATTTTGAACATTCCTTGAAGGAGATTTTGTCAACTGATTGCATCAGTTATCAAAGACTTTTAACAGGTTATGTTGTGTATGTGAGACCCTACCATATATATGTATATAATAATTTTGATCAATACACAAAATATCAATCAGAATTGGGTTTTACCATCTTCATGTAAGTTCATTGCTTACTTTACAATTTTTCTTGTGTCTTTATATATCTTAGCATAATCTTGGATACATTTTGTCCAGGCAATATTTATTGATTTATTGAGTATACATATATATATATATATATATATATATATATATAAACACAGATATACAGTATAATTAAAATTTCATACACTTAACATGTATACATGACCTTAGGTTTCAGGGCCCAGTACACTAAATAAGCATTGTTTTCCTTGGCCTTTTATCCATGGATATCCTGTATGCATACATATATATATTTAAATATTAAATTTTAAGAACTGGAAGCATGTGATTACTACTATGGACATCAACATATGCTTTCACCTAACCTCTGAATAGAAGACGGATAACATTGAATTAACTTTTTATTACTTCGAGATCATTGTGGATTTCAAATGACAGCTGTTTAGCCAGGCAATGGACTGTGTCATTCAGAACTGTCAATGACTAAAATTATGTATAAGTTTCCTCCTACACAATAGTTTATATCTAACATGAACCTGTATTTTTACCACATAACTGATCTTGTAATAGTTCATCTGTACTTTATCTCATTAAATCATGTGAACAGTGAGGAAATAAATGGGCAAAGATAAAATATGTGTAAGGAATAAAAATAGTTAAGAGACAGATATACAGACAGATTACTAAAAGAAAAGAAAAAAAATGATGGCATGAAAGAATATTAGTAGATAAAAATATAAAGAGAACCAGCCTGTAACACAAAAATTTAATAATGAAAGGAAAATAGTAAAATTCTAGTGCATTTGAAATGAGGGATTGCATTTTTCCTCTCTTTTCTTTTTTTCTAATTAGTTTTTCTATAAGAATATTGCCAAGTTTGGGGAGAGGATAATTTTATACAGTCCCTTTCAGGATAAAAATCTTATTATAACATTTTTTATATCGTTTGTCCAAACAGTGTTTCTGAACTTCTAAATGGAACCATTGATGAACAGATTCTTATGATTTATCTTTCTCTGCTAAAGTGGAAGGTAAGTCTTGCCCACCTTTTTGCTTCTTTCTCCTCTCTTTCTATTACTCCCTCACCATCTTACCATTTCTCTATTTTCTCCCACACTTCTCTCTTATATTCATTATTATAGCCCGCCGAGGTTGACTTTGCCTTTCATCCTTACGGGGTCGATAAAATAAAGTACCAGTAATGTACTGGGTAATTGCTGGCCTTGTGCCTAAAGTAGAAACAATTATTATATATACATGTGGAATGCTTTACGACATTTACAGCCCTTTAGGTTCTGAGTTCAAATATGTTTGAGGTTAGCTTTGACTTCCAGCCTTACGAAGTCGATAAAATAAAGCACCAGTTATGTTCTGGAGCCGATTTAATCGACTTTTCCCTTCAAATTACTGGCCTTGTGCCAAATATAGAAACAATTAATATATATAATAAATATAAGATATCATATACAAAGGATACATTGATGTACAACGAACACATACTTTACAAATACAATCTGTAAGCAGAGTAGTATAAGCAAGACTTTTCCAGAACACTTCTCTGTTGTAATCTGTATTCAGTATATGGAGCTTTGTTTCTTAGTTACCAATCCACTCCTTCTTTAAAGAAAGATTTGAATAATTAAAAATGAAAGATAACTTATAAAGATTTAAAAAAAAAAATTATAATCCACAAAACACGTTTTGATAAGTCAAAGAAGTAAAAAGTAATCCACTCATATCAATGTAGAGTGTATATAAACTTATTAAGGAATCTTAATAAATTACCTTTGAAAAATACAAAACTGGTCTATTGAAGCACTTTTAAAATTATATATATATATATATATGGGAATACAGCCAGATTAGTTGGAGATAGTTGCTTCTAACAGGACCCTCTGGAAGGAGTGTTTTAGGACTCTGTCCCTACGATCCTGTCATGAATTGGTTGAAGAAGAAGAAGTGCTCTCGCCAACAGGCTGGGGCTATGCTGGGGCACTGCCATGTATATATATATATTTATATATATACACAATACATATATATATCATCATTGTTAAATGTCTATTTTCCACACTTGCATGGATTTGACAGGTTGTCTTGTTATGAAAGAAGTCAGATCAGGTGATGTAGGATGTTCAAGTGCAGAAAAATAACTGAAATTAAAGTCAGTTGTGATAAAATAGTTTATAAAAATTGAGTAAAGACCCTTAGAAACTTTATTCGATTTTTGTTAGCATTTTTAAAAGCTCTTTGATTCAGCTTTTTAATTTAGATGGTAAGATGTTGTCAGAAATCCATTAGCTCAATGGGGAGAGTACCTAGTCGCTCAATTCCTCATAGCAACATATTTTTCTGATTCTAAGGGTATTTACCCAATTTTTACAAGCTAGTTTCATAGCAACCAACTGTAATTGCAATTATTTTCTGCACTTAAACATGCTACATCTTATAAATTTATTTCCTCAGTTCTTCATAAGTTCAACAATTTGAGCTTGACACACTATGTTTGCCTGTGTGTGTGTATACATACACACACACATACACACATATACACACACATACATACACACACAAATGCATATATCATACATGCGTATTAAAGACTTGAGTAGTAATATTGTCTGCTTTTGTAGATTTCAGATTTTCAATGTATTCAGTTCATTCATAAATATGCATATGTATATTTCTTTAAATTTCAGATATTCACTGCACATTTTATAGCCATGTCTTTTCAAAGAAATCATTACATTAACTTCAGAGCAAGCTGTTCAGTATAAAATAGAAACAGTACTTATATATTCAATATGGTTTATAGTAGAGAAAGTTCTGCACTTCACATAATAACGCAATATAATGATACTTTTATTATATTGGTTAGGTTTTTAGCAAAGGAAGAAATTCTGAAGTAGTGACATTTATGCCTTTATACTGTCTTATTATCTATATATTTTGAATCAGACTTTGTGAGCAATAGAATCATTAGTCTACCAAATTTCTGAAGTAAAGAGTAACAAGAAGTGTCTGTAACTCGGTGCAGAACATCTCGTATATATATATATATTGAAATAGAAGCTTGGCAGTAATATTTTTAACTATAACATAGTCTAATAATGGGGCATATAAACCATAAACCCACTGAACAGAAAAAGATGGGTATCTCCCATGTGTGCTGAAACCCATCTTTTTCCATTTGGTGGGTTTATATGCCCCAGTACTAGACAATAATATTAAACTAGTAAAAAATATTACAGTAAAACTTCTATTTTTATTTCAGTTCTAAACTTTGCTTGCCGTATTCCAAAACTACTTCCTTTATATATATATAGCCATTTACGTAATGCTTAATAATTATTTTTACTTTTGGCACAAGGCCAGCAATTATCCCAGTGCATTACTGGTACTTTATTTTATCGACCCCGTAAGGATGAAAGGCAAAGTTAACCTCAGTGGGATTTGAACTCAGGTCATAAAGGGAGGTAACCCTATGCTTCAAAGCATGGCGCCCGACCCTCTACCAATACTGCCAATCCACCACCCTCTTAATGCTTAATAATATTACCTAATTACTGTGCATGGTAGTTCTATTTGGACTGTGGCTAGCAGATGAAGTTGCAGAACCTAATGCATTGGTCTGGGGCCTGAAAATCAAATTTTCTACCCATACAAAATCATTATTTTTCACTATTTAACGTATTAGTGTCCACTCTAATTTGGGCTGGTGTTTTAAAGATACTGACTTAATTGAATTATTGAGTGAGTGGGAAAACGACCGAAGGTGTATTAAACAGATTTGTATTATATGTACTGTATTTCCCGGCGTCAAAAGCTCTTCGACCTCGAGGACGCACCCTAATTTTGACAACCAAAAATTTGAAAAAAAAATAATAAACAACCTTCAGCCTCCTAGATGCATGGTAGATTTTTTGACTAATTTTAGGAAAAAAGTAGTGTCTTCGACGCTGGGAAATATGGCATATATATATATATGTATTTTTTTACCATTGGTCAGTCAATGGTAAACATTGAGGACCGAATAAATTAACCTATATAAAAGATACAGAAGTGAAAACCAACCAAACAGTGAGTGTGTTCTGTTATTAATTCTGGCAATATTATTACAACAATATGACCCTCCCCAAGTATATATATATAACCCATGCAAATGTAGAATAGCAGATGTCAAAATGATGATGATGGTGATCATATATATATATATGTAAATATATATATATGTCAAGGAAACACAAAACAAACAAACAAGAGGATGCATTGACATTAAGTGTATTAGTTTCACTCCTTATAGGAATTATAAATGTTCATCTGAAAGTGCCTAGGGTTGACAAATGTTATTACATCTGCTGCCCTATTCAGGCCAGATTAATTAAGCTACATAGGATATTTTTGTATTTTGGGGGATCAGAATGCTGGGGTCAATATAATCAACTGTTCCTTTGGCCTAAACTTGAGGAATTGTGGTTATATCAGAAATCAATTCATGAAGTATTCTGCTCATGCAAGTATTGGTCAGTTATAATATTAACTATTTATGGTTGTTGCCTAACCCCAGGTCACTTCTGAACATGAAAATCTATGATCAAATCACCTGACCTGTTTTGATCTTTTTGGGGTATAATATAATAATTTTCAAAATGATAGTTTGATATGTAGGAGATTTGACTGTTGTTTCTAGCTGGTTGATTAACCATGCAGATGCTTTCACATTTAATTGTTAATCAGGGGTTTTAGACATGCTATTTATATATGTCCAATTTTTCTAATGAGTTGTCTTTAGATTGTGGCTGTACAAAATCTAATCCAATTTCTTGAAAGAAATTTGCTAGTGATTGATTTACTGTATTTCTTACCATCATAGTCAACAAAGGTATGTATCAGGCCTTCTTTTATGATGAAAAGATCTTGAGCAACATCAATCACAACTTTCTTAAGTATTTCCTGACACCTCACCTTGAAAGGGGAAGTTGCTGGTAGTCAAATTTATTGTGTAGTACTTTATCTACATTGAAAAGATTCTAGCATTTTAATCTATAGTGTTTGTTCCAGTCCAATACTATAAACCAAATCTTTTTTTTCAAATGATGTTATAAACAAACCAAAAAAGAATGTTTCAGAGTATTTAGTTATGTCTCTTTATGTTTTGATTTCAAATTCTGTCAAAACCAACCTTGCCTTTTATACTTCCTCAGTTACTAAAATAGCACACCAGCCAGGTACTTGGGTGAAGGTGCAATTGGCAAGTTGTGAGTTTGATTTTTTGGGTTGGGTAGTATATTGTATCTTTGAACAAGACACTTTATTTCACGATGCTCCAGTTCACTCTGCATGTTGTACAACTCAATAGTACAAATTAAACATTACAAACTCTACAATCAAACATACTGTATGCAACAAACACAATAGAATAACACATATTATCTGCCCTTTTAACAGCTCTTATTTCTTGTGCTGCTGTAGTTCCACTTACCTTCTTCAACCACACCAGGATTCAGTGGGGCAACCAGTTTAGTCACCGGCCATTTGATCATGAAGCAGGTTGTACTAGGCTAAATTGTAGCAGGCAGTACATATTAATGAAAATACTTCATTTTAATTGAATAATGCTTTTACTATTCATGTGAATTATAATATGGTTGTTTTATTTTATTTCCATAGGTGAAAAATCGATCCTATTATTCTAAAACATCTCCAAGAAAACAATTGCATTTCTTGTCACCCAGCAAATTAATATCTTCTCCAAGCTCTGAAAAAAGCTATTATTTCTCATCTTCAGAATTGACTCCAAAGTTACATTTTTTTACGAATACATCTGACACAAATATTTTCCAAAATAAGAATGGCCCAAATATCAAAGATTATTTCTCTTCAACTACCAAACATACTCCAATCCCAAGTACTAATCAGTCTGTTTCAAAAACCATTAGTGATGTTCCATTGAGACTGTGTTATGGAAAAATGTCAAAACATTCTCATTCTTCTTCACCTCCACTTGTCAAGGAGAGTCCAGCTACAGCTGTTCCTACTTATCCAACATCTACAGTAGCCAAACAAATGTTGTCAACAGCCTCAACAGATAGCAATTATACTCTATCTACAGCTGCCAATAATGCTTTTGCAGGAGTCAATTATACTTTGTCCTCATCTGCCAATAATACTCTATCTACAACAGCCAAATCAAAATTAACAACAGTAAACAATACCAGTAATTCATCCACATCTCTCAACATATTTCCATCTGCCATTAACAACCATATTTTATCAACGAATACCAAAACATTTCCATCTAAAACAGTTAATTACATTCCGACAACAAATGTCAATGATACGACACTTACAATCAACAATAAAATAATATCTACAACTGGTGACATTCATTCTTCAGTAGGAACTGGTAAAACGTCAACTAGCAGTATCATTAACATGACATGCACAACTGTAAACAGTTCATCTGCATCAACAACCACCAGTTATCTGCCATCTTCAAATATTCCAAAACAGACCATGGTGTCCACATTGGTTGTACCTATATTAACACCATCATCAAAAAGAGAGAAGTCGATATTATCTAATATCCCAAAATCAATATCACCACCACCTCGACCATTTTCCTCATCATCACTTACAAGAACAACACCAACATCATCAATTACAATAGCAGACAATAATGAAATGTCTACAAAGACTGAACCAGTCTTGATAGTAAATTGTTCTTCCATTCATGAAGATCTTTCACCTGAAACAGAGGCATGTAGGAACAAGGTTTTAAACTGTCCAACAATCTCATTTGATACAAACCTTAATTCTGGGAGCGAATTATCTCAGTACCCTAAAACTATAGATAAAATGACAACACCTTCAAGTCCAAATTTTTTGTCATGTTCAACATTACACTTGAGTACAAAGCCTGTAATGGATATTAGCAATAATAGCCAAAGATATTCTGAAAAATACTTATCAAGTTATTCCTCTGGTTTTAAAGATAATGGTACACATTCTCCATTGCATTATCAATCAACTGATGACACAATTAATGTTTTAAAACAAACATCATTAACGAAACAGAATGATAACATGGCTGGTAACAATGCTCAATCGATTTCTTCCACTGTAATGTCTCCAGTTGTTAGTGGATCTGACAAAGAAATATCCTCACAAGATAATGAAAGATATACATATAAACAAGTTGTTCTTGTTAAAACCACTGAATTACCTGCATATGTTTCCCAGGTAGCTTCTCCACTTTTATCATTTAATCGAATTTCAAACAATTCACCACTTTCTGGAAATCAGATACTTTTGTCTACCAATGAGATGGAGCAGAATAATAGTTGCATTGCTCAAGAATACTTGCAAGATAACGTTGTGCCTCCATATCCATCTTTAAAGGAACCTCCCCTTCGTCCATGTTCTCCCCAAGAATACTTACCTACTTATTTACCCCTCTGTATTTCTAGTAAAGCATCAAGTATACCTCAGGCATTTCCTCATTGTCAAGATGATAAGGAAATTACTAATGGCTTATATTTAGCACCCTATATAACTTTGAATCACAGAAATTCTACTAACGATGTCACACTTAAAGAAAAATCTGGTGAATCGATATGTCTTGATCAAGTATTAAATAGTGGTAGGCCTGATAAATGTGCAGAGGTTCCAGAAAATCATGATAATGAGATAACAGATGAATTTAATTTTCACGATGGTTTTATAAAACAACGTCCTTTGGTACTTACATCAGCGAAAATTGAATTTCTTTGTGAAGAAATTGGAAAACTTAAAGAAAAGGTTAATGCTATGGAGACTGGGAGAACATCTTTGGATAATTTCAATTCTTCATTCGAAGATATTGTAAAAAGTAAGCAAGTGTCAGGAAATTCTCCAACAGGTGGGAGTCAGATTTCCACTACTAATATTAGTAATACAGATTCAAATTTACCTACAGCCAGATTTGAAGAGAAGAATAATCAGCCTTCAATAATTACCTCTTTCAAAGATTCCAAGAACCATCAAGTTGACAATAATGGTAAAGATTTGACTGAACAGCAAATAAAACTGCAACAGCCATTTCAGTCAGCTGAAAACACATTACAAAAAAGCAATAAAATCGATTGTCCAAACAAGAGTAACTCTCCTTCTTTCTCCTCTAATGTTTCGCCATCTAGGAGAGGTCATCTCTGGAAATCTTGGACCAGATCAAACCATATTACAAGTACTGACACAACAGACCATTCTAATTTCGAGGTTAAGAGTAATAATGCAAAAGTTTCAAGTTATTATTCTAGTTGTACAAATTCACCAACATCGTCAGTCAATAAAATAAATCAGCAAACTAGAACTTCTTCACCATTGACAGAAAACATATCTTATACGACAACTAAATGCTTGAATGAAACAAATCCCAATCTTGTAACATCTCCCAAACGTAACACTGATATTGAAGATGAAGATTCCAATGTCAATGATCAACATTTTAAAGAAACTCTTTTAACAGCGATTTCTTCTAGTGCCAACAATGAAGAATTCCAGAATTTACTTGAGAAATATAGTTTTGTGAAAGAAAATATTTCAAATAGAATATATTTTATACTTAAACAACTAAGACATGAAAATGAAAATTTAAAAGAAAATTTAGAACTTAAAAAGATAGAAAGCTGTAATCTACAAATAGAAATTGAAAGAATAGAAAAGTTGAAGAAGGCTGATGTTAAGGAAACGGAACAGGAAAGTCTAACAAAAAGAGAATGTGATGAAGTTATTTATCTGCAACAGGAAAACGTTGCTTTAAAAGAGAAATTGGAAATTCTAGAAGAGGAATCATCTGAATTAAAAGAGGTTCGTATCATACATTATAAAATCAATTGTGTGCATATTTTATATATAGATAAAGAAAAAAGCAGCTAGCATTAAAGACAAAACATGAGGAACATAATTACTGTAAATACTCAAATACAAGCCAATTCGAATATAAGCTGACACCCTATTTTATGTCTGAGATATGTGTAAAAATCCAAACCCCGTTTATAAGCTGATGCAGCTAATCAACACATTATGGTGCAGTTCTTTTACCCTATAATTGCCAATTTAGATAGCTGGTCCCTTTGTTGGATCACTTGAGGTAGTCTCTCTTCCTCCCATTCATTCTCCACATTCATTAGCCTCTCATAGTAGCATTTACAAGCCTCTTTCTTTTATAAATCAGCGATGCTAGGTGCACTAGTGTCATTTCAAACACACTTTTCCCTAACAATATTCTGATTCACACTGCCTTGCAATACAGAATACCACATATCTCTGATCTTCACATTTCAAGATATTGTTAAACTTTCTTTCAATTTCTTTTTGTGCTATGAAAACCTGTCACCTAGCTTCTCTTTTAGCTACCTGGTACCATTCCCCACTAACCCGGTTTCCAGTTTTCCACATCTATCTCTTGGCTTTAATGACTCTATCTACTGTATTGTTCCACCACCAGGTCACGCTCTGTCTGGCTGGAGCTTTGCTCTAGCCGCAATAGTTTTCAGTAGTCTGTAGTAGGTTATCAAGTAGGAACTTCCAATTGTCCTCTATGTCATGTGTGTCTAACTCATTTTTCTTCTCGTATGCCTCACATAAAACCTTCCTGAATTTATACTTAACAGAAAGTTCCTTTAGCCTCCAAACTCTCCTTATCCTCCTCTACGTTTTCCTATGTTTCTTCTTTTGTCTTGAGCTTATTATGATGCCGCTAATAACTAACTTATGTTGCATAGTTCTCTGGGGAATGTCTTAATATTTTTACTCACCTGTCTGTCTTGTTTTCTAACTAGTATGAAGTCATTTGCATATACTGAACATGAGTTTTTCCACTTGTAGTCTTAAGTATACAAACATAGCAATAAACAACATTTATATTTGTATGATTACAAATTCAAGAAGTGAGGGTAGAATTAAATCTATTGATATAGTAATAGATGTGATTTCAAGCAAATATTAATGGCAGTGGGAAGAAGGAAAGAAGCCATTGTATGACATAAAACTACATACATGCTGTAAGATATATCTTGCTTAACTACTTAATGACTCATTTTATAACTTCCAATGATTCTTAGAACCTTCCTTAATCTCTTGTAATAAACAGACATATTTCCCATTTTATGTTCATTGCTCCACACTTGCATGGGTTGAGTGGGTCCTTTTCAGTACAGCATCTCTCCACTTTTCATGTTCTTTTGTCATCTCTTCCGTGAGCTTTAGTGATCTGAGATCAGCTTTCACCAATTCCATCCAAATCTTCCTCAGTCTTCTTCTACTGCAGTTTCCTTCCACTGGAATTTCTTGGCATTTTTTCACCCAGTGATCATCATCCATGCTCATCACATGTCCATACCAATGCAGTCTCTTCTCCTGCACACTACTTCTGATTCCTCTTATACCCAGTTTCTCCATGCTTTGTCATTCTCACACATTAACATTGCACATCAATCAAGACATATAGTACTTCGAAAAACCTTTCCTAAATTTCAACTGATGCCAATTTTGCATTGATGAGGGCATTGAAGCATGAAATTAATTCTCTTAAATTGAACCCTATTTAGATACAGCCCAGCTGTTATGTATCCTATCAAATTATTAGCATTCACTGAATGTTGTATGTAAACAATTTGTAAGGAACCAATATAGATCTAACTTATCTTAATCTATGCCATTGTTCAGTTTTATTTAATACTAAATCATACACTTGTTAGCATGAAGTAAAAGAAATACTTCTCTTTCTCCTTCTTTGTCCACTTATTCCTGGAGGGGGGGGGGGGGGTCGTGGGGCAGAGTCCTCAAACATTCATTCCAGTAGGTCCTATCATGAATACTGTCTCCAATGGACCCAGCTGGATCTCCAAATGAGACCAGCTGAGCTTATGGATGTTATCCAACCATCTTGCTTGGTGTCTACCACTGGGTCTCCTGCTGGTTGGTTTTGCCCGTAAAATCTGTCCAGCAATTCTTTCCTAAAACAGTCTAAACACATGTCTGTAATACTGGAGCTGTGATCTCTCAATTCAAAGAAGTAGCAGCTCTACCTGGAGTGACTCTCTGACTTCCGAGCCACACACTCTATTGAGTAACATTACTCCAAAGACCCTTCAGAGGACCCCATTTGGGCCACTTCTATTTACAATCATATTTTTTCAGTCATTACTCAAAATTAAATGTGTCAATATTTCTCTTTTTCAATTCTGATAAAGATTTAATATATTTTTATTTTGAGAAACTTTTGCTAATACTTTGTAAAGAAGCCTCCAAGAAGAATGTAATTGTCTCACATATTTTCTGATGAAAATGAAAAGACATTATTCCTCAAGTAATTTCATTGTTATTTTTTATCTTTATATGTGAACATGTTTTAGCTAATCTATAATTATCCAATATACACATTTCTTTTAGCCTTTATAACTGTCTAATTATCAGCATAATGGTATCCTATATAATATAAACTTCTTTCAAAAGGAATAGAAATAGCCAACCGAATTTTATAAACTTATTGCTATACTTTGACCATTTGAAAGTCTCTCAAAGTTTTAAACTTATTAAATAAAAAGAATAAATCCCTGGAAATGTAATGCACTTATAACAAGTAAATCAACGACAAAACAAAGAAATATATTCATCTTCAGTACAAGAGGGAAACCTTTAAGATTTCTAACAATTAATTGAATCTTATTAATCATCATCAACACTATGATTTATAAAGCTATGATTAAAATCTACAAAAGCATTTCTATTTTCAAAATATTTTTCTTTCTTGTCACTTAGTAATTTGTGCTGTATGTCAGATAATTAGTTTTAATTTCGTTGCTTGAGGTTTAGACAAGTGCCTAATTGGAAGCTTTGCTTCACCATGATCGAACACCTATAATTCCAAAATTCTAGACACCTAAAGTGTAACAGCATCATTAATGAATCAAAGTTGGCAACATGGTCTAGATTTTAGTATATTTAATTGTTTTTGTTTCCTTCTTAATTAGATGGACATCTACGACAAAATCTATCAGGAATTGATCGAAGAATTGATATTGCTATTAGTTTGACATGGCAGATTAAGAAATAGACATTTGGAGACTATAGTATGTGTCTAGAATGAAACTGTCGGTTAGTATATATGAAGAGATCTGGAGAGGAGATGGACTCTGCCAGGCTTTTTAAAAAAGCCCTAGAAACGCTGTATGTCAATACAGAACCTCTTCGACTCTTAGAGGAGTTAGAGGACCCTACATACATACACATATATATGTGTAGAATGAAACTTCAATCTTATCCTCATCACAGAGAAAAGGGTGAGATGAATGTATCTCTCCATAAAAGAATTTTCTAAACAAGAAATATGAATTATTTAATGAAAGCCTATTTTAAGTTGTATAATATAATTGTTTCTACTTTAGGCACAAGGCCAGCAATTATCCAGTACATTACTGGTACTTTATTTTATCGACCCCGTAAGGATGAAAGGCAAAGTTAACCTCGGCGGGATTTGAACTCAGAATGTAAAGGGACGTAACTATGCTGGAAAGCATGGCGTCCCACCCTCTACCGATACTGCCAATTCAGAAAGCCAACAAAAGGACTATGTGTGTATGTGCAGCAGCAACAATTAATAGCAACAACAGCAGTATAAAACACATACATACAATATATACACACATGCACACAAACAAACATACTATCTATAGAAGTTAGCACAATGATATTAAGTAATGGAATTAATGCGATGATAGCAGGGAAAACTGCAGTTCCATCAGAGGTAGTTACTGAAATGATAGGTGATTAAGATATAACAATACGACACTAATTAATCAATTAGTTAATCAGAGTGTGCTGAAAGGCCTCAGCTGTTATAAAGGAAGAGATGATGTACTAAAATAAGGGAAATTACAGATGCCAGAATCTGATGATAGATTAGTTGAGAGAATCATAATTGTTTCTACTTGAGACACAAGGCCAGCAATTACCCAGTACATTACTGGTACTTTATTTTATCGACCCCGTAAGGATGAAAGGCAAAGTTAACCTCGGCGGGATTTGAACTCAGACTGTAAAGGGAGAGAATCATAATGAAATTAATACAATACTGTATTTGGATAAGATATAGCTTACATATACTGTATATGGTCATATAAAAGCTGAGAAACATGTGACAAAAAAAAAATTGACAGTAAAATCGGGAGCGTCTTATATTCAGGGTTGACATTTTGCTAATTTTCACCAACTTAAAAATTTTATGTAAATGCTTTGGAGGTGGTGAATATTACACTGATTTCACTTTGAAGGTGAAACTATTTCCTAGTGATTTTTTATATGTTTTGAATGAATATGGCCTTTGAAATGATTAGAAATTGGTAAAAATCATTATATAATGGAGTTGTGAAACAAACAATTTTCTAAACAACATTTAAAACATTTAAATACCAAAATATTAAACCTTCATAGATATATTCTCCAGTCATGTGAATTTCAAAACTGTGACATCTAAACATAATGTGTTGATTAGCTGCCTCAGCTTATAAATATTTGCTTATTTCTCAGTCTCAGACATAAAATAGAGAAGAAGGGGGGGGGGATCTTTATATGTGAATCAGCTTACATTTGAGTATATACGGTAAGTAAAATGTTTTTTGTGAGTAAACTACAAGAGTCAGTGAAAAAAGAACAACTTAGTTTTGCATTTGTTGACCTATAGAGAAAAATACACTTATAACATTCTATTTCTACTTTTGTTTTATTGGTTTTATGCATTGGATGTCGGATTTACTGGGGCACAGCCTTCAATAGCGTCTAATAGACTATATTAAGCTCATAAGAGATAAAGACAAAGTTGATGGGTGTAAAGGGATGTACATTTTATGGTTTGAGGCTTTATAATAAAAACTTTTTTTTTTCAAAAGCAGACACACTCACTCATACATACGAGGTTCAACTGAAAAATTCAGAGGCTGACCAAGATACTCTCATGGAATAACCAAATGAAAAGAAACAATGCAATTATTAATAAGAGTGGTTGAAATTAATGCATGCAAGATTTCACAGCTGTAGTATCACTCCTTCAGAGTCAGCCTAGCAACTTTTCAATCAACCCTCATACAAGCAGCGGCACAAAGAGGATTGAACCCAAAACTATATAGTTATAAAGCAACTGTTTTCACTACACAGCCATGAAAATATGTTAATATATATTATTACTATTATATTATAAACTTAAACTTATTTACTTTATAAACATATTACATAATTATTACTGTATAAGAATTGCCAAACCTTAACCACTGGATTGTGAACCAGAGATATTTAAAGATTATATACAATTGAACTAGAAAGGAACTGTATGAACTTGGTGCTGCTTAGCTTACATCCTTTTACACCCATCAACTTTGCCTTTGTATCTTTTGAGGTGAATATAGTCAACTAGAAGCTATTGACGGCTGTGGCTCAGTAAAGCCAAAATCAAATGACTGAAAGTAATAAGAAATAAGTAGAAATAGAATGCTATAAAAAGTGTATTTTTTTCAATTGCACTCAAGCACACACATGCTCATGAAACCTAACATTGTAATCATCATCGTTTTATGTCCACTTTCCATTCTGGCAAGAACTGGACTAAATTTTGGAGGAGGGAGGAGACAATGTTTAACTGATATTTTATTTTATTGATTCCAATGGATGAAAGGTAAAGTTGACTGTCGCAGGATTTGAACTTAGAATGTAAAGTGCCAGAACAAATGCCTCAAGGAATTTCATCCACCACTTACCTTATTTTTGATGATCATTTGACTGGCCTTCAAGCACTATTTCATAGTAAGATTAAAATATTTCATTATTTATCGAATTTGTGGTGGTGGATTGGCAGTATCAATATAGCATCAAACAACATGCTTTGCAGCAGAGAGTTACTTCCCTTTACATTCTGATTTCAAATCCTGCCATTAGCCTTGTCTTTCATCCTTACAGGGTCAATAAAATAAAGTATCAGTAATGTACTGGGGTGGATTTAATTCACTTTGCCCTCCCCCAGAATTGTTACTCCTGTGCTTAAATCAGAAACCATTATTTATCCAATTTTTTTGTCCATTATTTTATTGTACTAATATAAGTTTTCTTCTCTTTAAGAATGTGATGGAATTAAAAGAGTATCAGAAAGGAGTTGAGAAAGCACTCAATGAGCTGCAAGTACAAATATTAAAAACTGAATATGATAAGGAGGTCTTAACAGATGAACTAATGCTACTTTGGAAGCAAAGGAAAGCTCTCAAAACAAATAACAACAACATGGATTTAGATCATTCTTTTAAAAGTGATGGATACTGCCATTTTAGACCTCAATCAGATATAGATGAGGCTTCTTTTTCTAATCCATATCTTACTTCAAACCATAAAACAATGACTCCTAAGACAAGCAGTCCAACTGGTCAAACACTGTGCAGTTTTCCATTTCATTTAAGCCCTGTAATAGATGGACAAGACAGAGACCTAAAATGTCCAGACACACCAAGGATATATCGTACTATGTCTTGTTTGTCCCAAATAGAAAAAAATGGTTCAAATAAGAGTGATATGTATTTCCCTCAAAGCAGTTGGAAAAGTAAAGAAAAAATAGATGATAATTCAAAATCTAATTTTCAAAATAAGTTGGTAAATAAGGATAAGAATGAAAATACTTGTAAACCATTCAGAGATTTTAATCAAAATAAACATCAATTGGGCCAGCAAAACAAATACCAAAGGCTTTACTGGAGTGATCAATATCTTGATCGATTAGTTTCAAATAATGAAATTAGTAATGTAGAAGAAAAACAAAATCTTTTTGGTTCCCCTACTTTCCAACCACGAAACATTTTTTCATCTGTTGAAAGACCATCTAAAACATCAAATCGACAAAGAATAAATAATGTGACATTTAACCTCAGTAATCAAGCACAAAATAGGTCACTAAAACAAGGTTCAACTTTAAAGGGTATTTTAAAAAATGTGAAAAGTACTTCCGATACCATCAATCTAGCCCAAAATTTATCAAAAGGTCATTTTACCTATTCTCCAAGAAAAGTGAATAGTGTTCCATCTTCTCCACAAAAATTCCTTCATCATACATCAGCTGAAGATTTAGCTCTGAATTCAGATATGAAGGAATTTTCAAAGCCATTAAATTCTTGGGAATCAATAAAGTGTCCTTTTGGCATAGGAAGAAGGTGGAATTCTCATGATTCTTTAGTTGGTTCTGCTTCTAATTTACCTTTAAACAACCAAACTCTAACTTCTGTTTCCTCTCTCTCAAAGGGAGATATCCATGGAAACAATCCAGGCAAAAGTGCAGACTTTAATTGTCTTTCAACAAACAAGACTCTATATGATGATCCTTATTTGGAATGTAAGTTAAAAAAAAGAATTCCTGACATAAAGCCATTATTTGGTCACCCAGAAAATTCTAATTGGGTTCATACACCTTACAAGTTTTTCCTTGCAAACACTAAACCATACAGTGACTCTTCAACAGCTACCAACCCTGTCTTTTCACCATCTGAAATTTACAATAAATGTAAAAATGTTTCAAGCAGTAGCGATTCCCTAGATACAGCAAATCTGTCAGAAACCAACAACTCTGCTATGGAATTTTCCAGAACTCCAACAGCTACAAATCAATCCTCAAATCTAACAAACACTTCAAAAGCACAGGAATTTTCAAATGTGTTTTCGCCAGAGCAAATGGAACATTCACCAAACACAGATCAAGAGCACCATACTATTGTACGAAATTTATGTTCTGTCTTTGAAAGCAGTGATTTATCATTTGATGGTTCTGAGCCAGGGCCAGCAAAGAAAATACGATCATGGTACGATCTTGATAGGTAAGATTAAATGCAAGCATATATTTAATTTGTTTGATACCAAACTGCCAGTGGTTCTATATTACAAAACTGCTTATATATATATATATATATATATATATATATATATATATATACGTGTGTGTGTATATATATATATTCCTCTAAAATACTTCCATCATCAAAACCTTTAAGCTATATTACAAACATCATCTTAATAATGGTTTCTGATTTAGGCATAAAGCCAACAATCTTAATGAGAAAGTTAATTATGTTACTAAACATCACCAAATTCTTGATTATTTTCAAAATTATTTGAAAATCACAACCAGAGAATTTCATGAGACATATGGTATCAAATGGGTTAATTATATGCACAAAGAAAAAAAATCAAAATTATCATCAACATCAGCTGTATGTTTATGAGAAAGGCAGTGAATTGGCAGAGTCACTAGAGCACAAGATTAAAAATGCATCAGGTATTTGTTTTGGCTCCTGCATTATGAGGTCAAATCCCATCGATATCAACTTTTCTTTTCACCTTGACTTGGGTGCCTTTAGTTGAACTCATTCTGTTGCAAGCATTCAGGCCAGGTCTTCTGCTTGTTGATAACTTCCTCCCATCCTCCCATCTATCTCAGAAACCCTCCCATCCTCCCACCTATCTCAGAAACCCTTCCATCCTCCCACCTATCTCAGAAACCCTTCCATCTTTGATTAAGCAATACAAAATTTCTTCCCCTAAACTAGATTCCTCTAGAACTAATTCATATTATTTACATCTTTTACTTCTTCCTGCTACAATACAGGGTGTTTAAAAACAATTGATATCTTGGCTTGTTTCCAAGCGTGTTACATTAAATTATATATATTGTGAATTAGTGTTATAATGTTGACAAATTTTGTAGAATAAATCTTATGCTGTTCAACATTAAGCCAGCCCAGTCTCATTGTTCTAGACATTATAGTTTCTGAGATATTTACATCTCAAATGATATCAAATTTTTTTAAAACACCCTGTATTTCAAATTCAACACCAGCTGCATTTACCTCAAATAGTTAATCAACTCTCCCAATCTAGGATGACCTCAAACTAATATGGGCACTGCTCCTCCTCTTCCTCCAATAAATAGTGAAAAGAAAATGATATAATTCACAGAGAAAAATCAATTTATCAAAAACACAACTATTATCAGAAAGAAAATAATTAAATTTGTAAATTAAATTTTTTAAGAGTACTTTCAGATTTATTTCACCAACTGATATTATTGTTGCTGTTGATATTGTTGTTGTTACTTTTGTAGTTGTTGTTATTGTATATATTATTTCAGAAATTCTCCTACAAAGCTGACCAAAGAACAAAGACAATATGCTG
>OZ024746.1:21580307-21602807 GCA_964016885.1 Eledone cirrhosa | reverse complement strand
ATATATATATATATATACATATATATATATATATATATATATATATATATATATATATATATATATATATATATATATACATACATATATACATATGGAGGCACATGCTTAGTGGTTAGGGTATTGGCCTTGCAATCGAAAGGTTGTGAGTTCAATTCTCAGACCGGGTGATGTGTTGTTTCCTTGAGCAAGATACTTTATTTCACATTGCTCCAGTTTACTCAGCTGTAGAAATGAGATGATAGACCACTGCAAAGTGGTCGTGGAGGTGTCACGGCAAAAAAGCACCCAGCACTCACTGTAAATGAGGTTGGTGTTAGGAAGGGCATCCAGCTGTAGAAATCAAGCCAGAATCAGTTCCCGTCCCACCCTTGCAAGCAGGGAAAAGTGGACGTAAAATGATGATGATGATGATGATGAAAGAGCTTTGGCACATTTTCTATGTAGCAAATTTCACCGAGAAAGTAATTGGTTAATCCAAGGCTGTAATAGAAAACACCTTCCTAAAGTGCTGCTTACTGAGGTTGAACTTGAAGCCACAAGGTTACAAAGTGATTTTATTAACTATATACTGCTGCTTATATCCATATATTTCAATTCACATTACGGAATCTCAACATTGCTTTCACTCTTTAGTCAATAAACTAAATACCAGCCATACATTGGAATCGATTGAATTAACTATCTTTTCTGCTAAAATTTGTAACATTGTTCTTATATTCAAAATTCATATTATTATTATTATTATTATTATTATTATTATTATTAATGTAGTGGATAAGGTGTTGGATTGGTAGAATTGTCAGAGCGTCAGACAACATGTTTTGCAGTATATAGTTATATTCTGTGTTCAAATCCCACAGAAGTTAGTTTTGCCTTTCATCCTTATAGGGTTGATAAAATAAAGTACCAGTAACATACTGGGTCGATTTAATTGACTCCCCCTCCCTGAAAATTGTCGGTCTTGTGCTAAATCAGAAACCTTTATTATTATTGTTAATGTGGTGGAGGGCAGTGGATTAGCAGTAACGGTAGAGCGTTGGACAACATGCTTTGTGACATAGAGTTACAACCCTTTACGTTCTGAGTTCAAATCCTGCCAAGGTTAGCTTTGCCTTTCATCCTTACAGGGCTGATAAAATAAAATACCAGTAACACACTGGGGTTGATTTAATCAACTTTTACTTTCCCTTCAAATTGCTGGCCTTGGGCCAAAAATTAGAAACAGTTATTAATGAGGTGTATGGCAGAATCAGTAGATCTCTGAAGTACCTTGTGATATTTAGTTACATTCCTTTTTAGTCTTAGTTGAAATCCTACAGTCATCAAATTTGCAAGTTATCCTTCCTTGATTAATAAAATAAGACCTAGGGTTATTTCTATTAAATATAATTCTTCCCTGCAATACTTAACATTATGTGAAGGCATGTGACTTAGTGGTAAGGGTGTTGGACTTATGATCATAATGTTGCAGGTTGGATTCCTGAACTGGGTTGTGTGTTGTGTTCTTGAGCAAAATACTTCATTTCACACTACAGAAACCAGGACAAGTACTGGTATGATGAGCCTCCAGGCTCAAGATAGACTTTAGACTTTTAGAATACATTGTGCTAATGTAAGAAATCAATGCATGTTTTATTCTATTTGTTTTTTATTACTTATATTGCATTTCCAATTCAATAAATAATTCTATGAATAATTTTGTGTTTAATATTTTATTATTATTGTTATATTTGAATTTAGATTTGTTTTTCACTGTTTATCAATTTATTAGTTTATTTGAGTTAGTTTCAGCAATTTAAAAAAAAAATTGAAGCTGAAACAAAAAGAAAAGAAATGAGATGAGTGAAAACAAAAGATTGGTACTTGAATCACATTCCATAATATTTATATCTCATAACATTTTATATGTTGGAAGTGATAGAAAATTCATATGAAGTAGCTGCTACAGAAGTAAAGTTTTACAAAGCAAAAGAGGAACCAAAGATGGATAAAAGTAATAGTAAGAAATTTCAATTTCAATTTTTAAGGATTCTTTCTTTCATTTTTTTTTATTTATTTATCGTGTGATCAAAATTGACATTATTGCAGTCATAAAATAAAACTGAGAGGAAAGAAAGAAAAAAAAACATTAAAGTGAATATATATCTGAAACGTTAGCGCAGAGAAAAATTAAATATAAATCAACTATTTCTGGAAAGAAATGTGAAAAAGAAAAATGAAATACAAATTCAAATCTATAAAGAAATTGAAATTATATTTGAGCTTCTTTGAATCTCTATGACCTTGCTCCACTCTTAACTTTCTGAAAATTTGTTGGTGTTAACAACTTTTATTTAGAAATGAGACTAAAGGTATAAAAAATATTTTATTTGTACTATCCATCTCATATCATATGAAGACATGATATCATCTTATTACATATCCACACAAAAACAGAAAAAAAAAGGTAACAAAAGTAGTCCCTGAAGAGATTGCAGAATGTGTGATGAAAGAGCTTTGACAATCAACAGCTAAAGCTTTAGTTCTTTCAGCCTCTGCCAGCTGATCATCTCTTTCATTGAGGCAATCCTCTTTGTGTATATACATACAATCCATCCAACACAAGCCAGTGTGGAATGATTTTTTGCATTTAACATCTGTATGTTTAACTTGATAATTCCAATTACATGCACCAAGCAAATTTGAAATGTAAACTTGGGGGTTTGTTGTATATTTTAATCCGACCCTGACAACAATAGCCTTCTTCTTCTTTGCACATTTATTCCTGAGAGCGTCATGAGAGTAGTGTCCTGAAACACTCCTTTCAGTGGGTCCTCTCAAAAGCAATTGTCCTCAATTGGTTCAGTTGGATCCCCAAGCGAGACCAGCCAGGCTCGTGGATGTTATCCAACCATCTTGCTCAGGGTCTATCTCGGGTGGGTCTCCTGCTGGTTGGTTTTTTTTTTTCCATAAAATCTGTCCAGTGATTCTTTCCTGAGATATTCTAACCATATGCCTGTAATATCAGGCTAACAAAAATAACCATTATATTAATTCATTTATTTGAGTTGGTATGTTTGAACAGATTCAATATTGAAATGAACTAAATGATCTACAGTATTTACTTTCATTTCTTTATAATCTGGTTTCAAATTCTATCTTGCTTGATCTTGTCAGTCAGCTCAAATATATCCTTTTCCCATTAAAGTTTACACTTGTCTCTCAGTAAGAAACTAAAATTAATACATATTAGATAAAAACGTGATGTCTTACTAAGCTTTCATAAGATAACAGAGCACAGTATTCTTTCAAAAGTTCTTAATCATGTGATTTATAGTTATTTTGTAAGATGTATTTTCTTTAGTTCTTTTCTGTTTTAGGTTTTGTTTGTTAGATTTTTATTTTTTTTTTATTTTTGAAATAGACAAAGCCAGTTACTAGAATTGTCTGGGAGTCTATAAAATTCTAAGATTTTGTAGATAGAATTTGTATTCTGACTTACTTGTCACTCCAAGTTTTGGTTTAGTTCGAAATTATATTTTTCAGCTCAACAAATCTATTGATTTTAGTTATTTCAATTACTAACTAATTTGCTATCATTTAGGTGACAGATGTATTTGAATAATTTTGATCTATTGAATTGGTTTTGTTTCGTGCTGAGAAGTGTCAGTAAATTGTTGACAATACAGCTATATATTAATTTAGCCTTTTCTTGTGTAAAATTTCACCATTTATCTTTACCAGCTACAGAAAACATGGTAAGTTCTTGCTTGAATTGCTAAAAATACCAGCCAAATAGCTCTTAAATTACACCTCAACATCTTAAATAAGTGTTGTCACATTGAATGATATAATTCTAGATACACTAGATGGAGTTGTCTGTTTTATTGTCTGGTGGGCACTAGGGTAGCTAGGTGTGGACAAGTTACACATGAGGGCCATGTGTGGAGGTGCCACAACCAGGGTGAAATTTGGCAATGGGCACAATGATGAATCTTAAGTCATTAAATGATATAATTCATGATATGTCTAAAAATATGACAGAATTGTGATGGGTAAAATGCCTTTGATTATAGAAAGGGATAGATCTATAGTGAAACAACATCAACAACCAGTTCCAAAGAAGCTGACATTTGCCATGACCTAATAGAAATAGCAGCCATCTTAAAATGGAAGGTTAATGTAATCCTTCATATAATATTGTTGATAATAAGTGGGCAAAGAAGAACATTTATTGAACTACTGTAATTAGCTTAAACTACTTTAATTCATTTTTGTTCAATCAGTAGGTCACAATGCTTGCACAGATTCCCTTGACTCTCTGTCACCATCCTATTCTATTGTTCTTCATAATCGGCAGAGGATAGGGATTGCATTTCATGTTGTCACAAATCTACTTTGTTCAATAAAAGTTGATAAATTAAAAGAAGAAGAGCGTTTCTTTTGTTGCACCCTGTATATATCGCCACTGGAGATAAATTCCAGCTGACATCTTATTTTAGTAAATAAGCATATTAAAGCATGCTTTACAACTAAATAGATGTTTTACCACTGAATGATTTTGTCATTCCAATCATAACCCCACACAATCCTATCAATTATACACAGAAACATATAACTATGTTCCAATAATGATATCTTCTCAGATACATGCAGATATATGTAAATATATACATATGGGGATACTTACATAATATTCTTAGAACTGCAAATATGTTCCTTTCTATATCTTATTTCACTTCCACCTTTCTTCCTTTCCCCCCCTCCTCTTCTTCATCATCATTACAACCATCACAATCTTCACCATCATACTTTATTTTATCGACTCAGTAAGTATGAAAGGCAAAGATAACCTTAGCGAGATTTGAACTCAGAACAAAAAAAGACAAATCTATGCCACAAAGACCCAGGCCTTGACCGATGCCGCCAATCCATTGCTATGAGATTAAATAAAAACAACAGCTTTCTGAACAAGTTTGTTAGTTATATCTTTATATCGTTAACAATTTGGAGTTAGTGGTTTTATCAGAAAGACAAGTTGGCCAGTCGTATATCACCTTGAAATCAATCATTGAGATGGACACAGACCTCAAAGAAACGGATCTACATGCTGCACTGGTCAAATGAGGACTCGGGATCTTGAACTTTGTCAATGCCTCACCACTGCATTCAGTGGATCAGAAAAAGATGTCATTTTTATGATCTCAGTTGTCTATGCAGTTATTTATCATTGTAAGTCTTCATTTCTAGTGAGTTGAAAATACTATCATATTTTTTAATTATCAGTCCCAACATTTTGACTGAAATTGAAATGTAATTTTTTGATATTAAATACAAAACTCAGTTTTTTGGTAAGAAATTTGTAATCGGTTTCACCTATCATTCTGAATGAATGCACCATCTCTATAATAAATTTATTTGTTTTTAGTTTCATTTTGTTTTATTGCAAAATTCTTTAATAAATTTGCAAACTAATATAAAATAAGGAAGTATGGAAAGCAGTAAGGAATATAAATGCTTCTGAATTAGATAAAAGAATAAATACTAATGGAAGTAGATTTGGTAGCCTCTCTCTAATACCTTTTGAGGCAAGCCAACACACTAGCAGCATTACTGCGAGTGAAAGCAAGGTTAAGGTACTGGTACAAGTAAGTCCTTATGACATGGGCACACAACTAGTCATATAGAACACTGATGCTTTAAGTTTTGAACTTTGAACAACAATTTCTATAAACTAGCTTCATTCCTTAGTCTTTACTGCCATAATAATTTTCCTTTCTTTTATTATTCATAAAAGGTAGCAAACTGGCAGAGCCGTTTGAATACCAGATAGAGTGCTTTGCAATATTCATTTTCGCTCTCTGCTCTCTGAATACAAATCCAGCTGAGGTCAGCTTTCATCCTTTCGAGGTCAATGAATGAAATAGTACCAATCTAGTACCGGGGTCAATTCTTTCTCTATATCTCTTTTCTGAAAGAAAACTGCAGTGTTCAGACCTGGAGATGGATAGCTTCCACCATGTTAAAATGTTCTATGTCTCTACGGCACTCCTCCAACTTCATCA
This sequence comes from Eledone cirrhosa, assembly GCA_964016885.1. Classification (NCBI taxonomy): domain Eukaryota; kingdom Metazoa; phylum Mollusca; class Cephalopoda; order Octopoda; family Eledonidae; genus Eledone; species Eledone cirrhosa. Next base: position 21,596,760 of record OZ024746.1, on the reverse strand, counting down.
GCAGTTACAGGACCATACATTATGACTATTCATAATATATTTATCCTGCAAAACCAATAAACATTTCATATCTCTCCAATGAAGAATTCTGCCTCTGTAATGTTAGTCTACTCTTTTCATCAGACCTGTCTTGTCTCACAATGGGGCAATTCGTCTAACCCATGCTACCATGGAAAATGGATGTTAAGTGATGCTGCTGATGATGATATATATGTATATATATATATGGTGGCTGCCAACTCGTTTTCGAGTATGGCCACTACTTTATATCCATGTAGGAGAACCCCTACGGAAGCACTAAACAAGTGTGACTTTTAGTCCAGCCAGCGACTTGAAAACTCTGGTACAAACACTACACCTGTGACAATTATTGACACATAGTGCTGGGCCCTTGGTACCATGTGACGACAAGTGTAGAGAGATCTCCAGATATAAAGCAATGCCTGTGCCGTGAAGCTTTTATAGTGAGCAAAGGCACTGCACAAAGCCAGTCCCACTCTCTTAACCCAAGATGATATTTACCAAAAAGAAGAACAAGTCAACATCATTGGATACCATCAGGGTTGCAGATGTTATATCAGAGTTTTCCTTCTCCTAGAATTCTGCCTTGACAAAGGCTAAGGGGTCATCTCTCCCAGTGATTTTGGATGGCCATTGACTCTTAAGAGCTCCTTTGCCCTTTGACAGGTTTTGTTTTTAGTCCTGCAGGATGTCCAAAGTCACCCTCCTCACCAAGAAACCTTGGTGGGGTTGCCAGTTATATATAGTAAAGTATTTACTATATATATATATATATATATAGTAAATACTTTTAATCTCTGGACTATGGTATGAAATCTTATGAATAATTTTATGAAAACCTTCAAATATAGTTTCTATTTTGCCAGTATTTCTCTTTTGATACTTTTGAGTTACAAACATCCACATATAAACAGAGATATTAGCAAAGTATACTATGATTTATGTATGTTCAAATATACAAAATTATATATGCAATAAATCTTATATCTACATGCTCTCTCTCTCTCTCTCTCTCTCTCTCTCTCTCTCTCTCTCTCTCTCTCTCTCTCTCTCTCTCTCTCTCTCTCACACCCACACACATATATATAAGATTTGAGCAAGTATTGAACAAAGAAAAATATAGACTTTGGCATATATATAGATATACATATATACACACACATGTAAACATTTTATATAAATATATATATATATATATATATACACACACATATAAACATTATATAAATATATATATATACACACACATACACCACTCAAACACCCACATATATATATATACAAACAAACATACATATATATATGTGTGTGTGTGCACATTTGTTTGTTAGGGTATTTGTTCAGTTAGTTACAGGTGTATAAAATGATTATATAAACAACAACAATCACAACAAAAGAATAACAACACAAATAAAAGACATAGGTTTCAAAGAATATGAAATTATTCATTTCTGCAATCCACTGTAATATAAAATGATTTATTTGACAACAACTATCCAAATTATTTCGAATAATTTCTAGTTTTACTTTCATTTTCCATGAATATTGTGTGTGCATATGTTTGTGTGTGTTTATTTGTATATATATATATATACATTTATACACATACATATATATGCCTCTGTGTATATATATATATAGATATCTATATATTTACACACAGAAACCACACACACACACACACACATATATATATATATATATATAGGGTGGTATTCATTTTAGTAAACCTTTTAACTGTTTTGAGTATGGAAAAATAATATAAATAAGAATATAAATAATAATAATAATAATAATAATAATAATGCAGCTATGAACAACAAAATAAATAAAGGAAAACTACAAGGACGAGGGGGAAACGTAATGAAATCAGAGATAAATAATTTTGTCTTGTTTTTACATCTTAAATGTCTGAAGCAAAACTACACCAGCATATCTAGATTTTAGCAATTTCTCCTTGCAAACCTTAATTGCATTTTTTTCTTTGTTTGGAAACCATAGACCATCAAAGTAACAACAACAACTATAATGATTATAGCGGCAACATGAACAACAATGGTAATAACATTTCAAATAAAAATGCAAACAAAAATCCAGAAAACTTCTATAAGAATTTATGTACATTGTGATGTAGACCATTTTTTCTATCTCAATGCATTTTGCAGTGATTACAAAAGTTATGAAATGACTTTAGTGTGACTTTTCTAGAATTATACTTTATTTTATTTTTTCTTGTTTTCTCCATTTTAAAAAATTGTTTTATTTTTATTCATCCATCTATTTACTATTTTTTTTTACTGGGTAATTTTTGTATAATAGAAAAGATTATTTCTATATAACAGCATAATGATGCATTCATTCTTATTGTGTTTGGCAAATACAGCAGATTGGTGGTAGAGTTGTTTGCAGGCTGGAATGGTAATGTTTGGAATTATGTTTGAAAGTTGAAGTTAGCCACTTCATTGTTCTAGGTATGTCATTCATTGTATTTTGTAGTTTACCAGAGCACCACAATTAATTAGGTTGGTAATGTGCCTACTGACCAATGAATCAACATTTTATTTTTTTATAAATCAAAGTTGATATTGCTTTAATCCCTCAGACGGAACATTAAAAAGACTGTAAATTTTCTGGTTGACGAATTTTCATCTTTAAAGAGTATAAAAAGTGTTTTTTAAGGTACTTATATCTACATTATATTTTAATGTGTTCCATTTACATGTGTTATGTGGTGTCATATTTCTATTTAAGAATAAAGGCTTCTAATAGTTTACATCAAATTTGATAACATAAACACATCTGGGAATAAGTTATGGATTAATGATTTCAGATAAAACTGACCAAAATGTAAATTACATATATTTACATATATATATATTGTAAATATCCTCTAAAGATGAGATTAATCTTATTAACAACTCATCTCAACCACTTACAGAGTTAATGGAATGTTGATGTTTTGTATCTCATTATTGTCGTAGCAAATTATATCATCCGTAAAAAAAAGGATCAGTTTTGCTGGTTTAATTGAATTAACAGTGAATAAGTAATGCAGAAAAGTACCTTTTACTGCCGTATGCAGTAAAGATGCTGTATAATTGTTTCTACTTTTGGCACAAGGCCAGCAATTACCTCAGTGTATTACTGGTACTTTATTTTATCGACCCCGTAAGGATGAAAGGCAAAGTTAACCTCGGTGGGATTTGAACTCAAAATGTAAAGGACCATAACTCTATGGTGGAAAGCATGGCATCTGACCCCTCTACCGATACTGCCAATCCACAAATAATAATAATGATTTCTAGTATAGGGACAAGGTCAGTAATTTTTGGGGGAGGAGAAAGTCGATTAAATCAACTCCAGTACGTTACTGGTGCTTTATTTTATTGACCCCATAAGGATGAAAGGCAACGTTAACCTCAGCGGGATTTGAACTCAGAACATAAAGGGCCATAACTATGCTGCAAAGCATGGTGTCTGACGCTCTACCAATACTGTATAATTGATAAATCTTTTGTTAACTTGCTGCAATGAGGAAAAAGAATCCTTCAAACCTCTTCTGAAAAACTATTCTATCCAGTAGGAAATGTATTTCTCAAACATCCATGCTATGATGGCCTTATAAAATGTAGTTTGAAAATGATCAAATTAATTAATATCTATTTAAATGAAAATATAGCTTTCACCACATCTCATGTCTTCATGATTAACATTATATAAAAGGTTTTGAAAATAAAGTACCAGTAATGCACTGGGATAATTGCTGGCCTTGTGCCTAAAGTAGAAACAATTATATAAAAGGTTTTGAAACTATTTGTTTCTTGAAATATTTATCTTAAAGTTAATTGAAGCAGCACAACAATATAATACCAGCTTGAATAACATGTTTTATAGAGGCCTATAAAACATAAAATGAATAAAAGCAATAAGCACTGAGTATGTTTTCTATATGAGAAATTGGACTCTTACATTTAGTAACCCTTAAGATTTATGTTGATCTTGTAGAATCATGAGATTGTATAAATTTGGTACTTTAGCTTTAGTTTATTTATGGATCAATCTGTATATATATATATATATATATATATATATATATACGATATTAAATAAATGGAAACTATATTTATAAAACCATATTTATTTCATTATATATATTTCAGGGATATCATATTAAAAATATGTTATGCCTTCTTCAGACAAAATACAATATAAACAGTCTTATAAATAGATAGATTCGACATACCTTTCATATATATATATATATCATCATTCATCATCACTTCATTTTACGTCCGCTTTTTCCCTGCTGCAAGGGTGGGACGGGAACTGATTCTGGCTTGATTTCTACAGCTGGATGCCCTTCCTAATACCAACCTCATTTACAGTATATATATATATGTGTGTGTATGTGATTTGTATGTGATATAAACGGTATTGTATGCATATAAATTTGTACATATACGCCATTTTCCGTCTCACTTCAATCCCATCCGCCCCACCACCACCATGTTTGGTATACATGCTTGACGCTGTATGATAACCACTCCCTCGTGAATATATCATAGAACAGACAATGGGTGGACGGAGGCTCTGTCAGCTGTAGTGTAGGCAACCGATCTAGGAGAGCTACCACTCCAAATAAATTGGTGCGGGGTAGAGAAGTCCCCTAAGTCCCTAGTGCTGGTGGCACAAATAAAAGTACCCAGTCCATGCTGTAAATATGGAGGAATGGATAGGGCCCTTGAGTCCAGTAAGACGACCTCTCTAGTACTGGTGGCACGAATAAAAGCACACAGTCCATGCTGTAAAGTGGTGCTGGTGTTAGGAAGGGCATTCAGCCAGTATATATACTACTGCCAAAAACTATGAGCACAACAAATGAGAATTGCAACAACTGCGTAAACAGCAATAACACTAACCATGTTAGGGTTGCGCACAGTAGTGGGGTGGCTGGTGCAGCCATGTGCGAGAATCCCCGACCGTCATCAAGCAATCGCACAACAACAACTGCGTAAACAGCCATAAAATACACCAAGCCCACTCTGTAAAGAGGTAGTGATGGTGTCATGAAAAATGCAGCCAGTACATCCTGTAAGGTGGTTGGCATTAGGATGGACACCAGCTATAGGACCATGTCAAACATGGAACATAACAAACAAGATGTGTTGCTCTTACCTATCAGTGTGGAAGCGAATGTAAAATGTTGATGAGGGGGGAAGAGGATGAGTAAAAAATAGTGTACATATATCATTAGCCATTACTGCAACAAGGATAAATTGAGGAATAAATATATACCAAAAATACTGCCATTAATTTTAAAACCAAATTGGTTGGTTTTGCTACTGGCAGGCCTTGTAGTATCTCACTGATTGTCTGCTTCATTCTAATTTATACACTTCGCTCCCTATCTATATTTAGTGGCAGCAATCTATCACAATTTTCATTTAATACAATGTCTAAAATGTTAGCAGAAATGCAATTTGTTAGTAGAAAACTGAAAAGAAAACATTTCGCATCTGCTATAATGAAGAAGATAGAGTAGAATTATTTATGAGAATATAAAATGGATTATTAAAAATAAAACATGCTGCTTTATAATGTGTATTTGTTAAATATAATTTCATTCTGTATTTTCATTGATTATTTTATATTTTAAATATTGTTGTACCATAAAGGAGTTACATTCCCATGAAGTAGATGGCAGATATACGTATAGCTATAGCACCTTAGGTGACTATTGTCAAATAAAAGAAGTTGAATGACTTGTATCTTTATTTATCAATACTTTTATTTTATTTTCATTTAACTCAATTGAAAAGTAAATCAGGTTAGGGGAAAGGAAAAAGAAGGAATAAAATGAAACAGAATTTGAGAGGCTTACACTTAACACATTTTTATTTTACAGTATTTGGTTATAAATTTATTTCTCAACAACCTTATTGATTTTATTCTCATCAAGCTTTAACATGAAACAATCTTAAGTGAGGGTTACCTGTATCTGAAATTATTAGGATATACTGTCATGGTGTCAGTACTCCACTGTTTTAAATTAGAGAAAGAATTGAGTTAGTTCATATTTTCTAAATATATATATATACATATTGAATAGCTACCCGACCAGGGATGTGCAATCCACACTCTAGTCAGTTGGCTCTGATGCAGATAAAATGAAACACTCAACGAAATATCTAGTAAAAGATAGTGCATTATAGAATATTAAAAACATCAAAAACATAGAGGGGCTGGCATGCATGGAACCAACAATGCATAGTGCTGGTCCCTTGTGTCACAAACACATTTTAAAGTGGTTTGTTTGAAATTGTTTTAATATTTTTATACCATCTGATGATCTTGGGCTGATGGAGTGGTAGGAAGGTCACTACCTACCCAACCCCAGCCAAATATATATCACAGAGATGAAAATAAGCCTATATACAAATGTATATGGTCTTCAATGTATTTAATATTCTCTCTCTCTCTCTGTCCCTCATATATATATATAATATTTTCTACTCTCTGAGTTCAAATCCAGCTGAGGTCATCCATCCTTTCAAGGTCGATAAAAAAGTACTAATTTATTACTGAGATCGATTCTTCCTCTTTGTCACTTTCTCACTTCCTATCTCTCACTTTCTATTCTTCTCTGGAAGAAATATGCTGTGTTTGTTCAGACATTGAGAGGGAAGCACTCCGCCAGGCTTAAAGTGCCCAAGAAATGCTGTATGCCACTACGGCACTCTTACAACTCTAACAGGAGTTACAGAACCATACACATACATATACTATTTATTCTGAAAAAAATAAATGATGTTCACTTATTTCTTATACATTGCACTTTGTTTCAGAATGTCATTATACATCATTACACCAGAGCTTTATTATCCATCCATTCATCTCAATGCAATTGCTTTTCTGAAAGTGCTTTCAATTTTCTTTTCATTATAACATCCCTTTTAAATAACATCTTATATTACTTACATGCTTCATTCTTTTCTTTTTTCCATTATCTGATTGTATAACTTTACACAGCATAACAAGTCTATCTTTCACTCTTACACATTACCCTTTAAAATTACTATATCTTGTTAGCATTAACTGCATTCATTTACGAAATCTTATTTACTTTACACAAAAATAAACAAAGGAAAAAAAAAGCAAAAAGAAACAGAAAACAAACTGGGAAGAAAAAAATATTCTCTATACTATATAACAAGCTAAATCCATAGTGATAGGAGTGATGCTGATGATAATGATTATGGTGATAGAAAAACAAAAAAATACAGGTATCTTAAGTAAAGTACAAGAGAATTAAATTAATTCTACTTCTTCACTCACACATTTACATACTCAGCCACTCACAGAATTAACATTTTTCAGTATATTTTTCAACTGATTTTTAAAAACTTTGCTTCAAATAAATGAAAACTGAAATGCCAGTCCTTAAAAGCTGATGTCATTAACTAAACCTAGCATCAAAAGACAACAAAAGAGGAAAGGGATGGGATCTAAAGATTTAGCATTTTAGTTTAAATGGAATTAAGACCATTAAAGAAAAAAAAATAAATATTTAATGGAAAAAAATCATAAAATATTTTAATGACATTGATTAGTCAACTAAACCAAACTAAAAGTCTGCCTTGAGGCCAGAGACTCATCAGTTTCCATGGCATGAAGCAACTGAGAGTACAAGATTTCCCCCTGGACAGAACACCAGTCCATCACAGCATTAAAGTCTTTCTCAAGCCTGGAGACTCATCAGGTTGGTGCTTATCTCAATTTCCATGGCATGAATCGACTGAGAGTACAAGACTCCCCCCTGGACAGGACGCTAGTCCATCGCAGGGTTTTTACTCTGACTACCATACTTTCAGAGCAGGTTCCCTGACTGCTGATTAGGTCACTTGAGTCACAAAAACTGTCAACAAATTCTTAGTAGCCTGCCAGGCAACTAAACAATTTATTTTATGTGTAATCTTAGTACTTATAATGCTTGTGCATCTGCCACATACAAAGTCTTTATTCATCATTAGCCTGCTGGTAACCCCACTACATCTCCTACACATCACTGTGTCTAAAAGATTGTCTCGAGCCTGGAAACTCATCAGGCCAACACTTATCCCGGTTTTCATGATTTGAGGCAACTGAGAACACAAGACTCCTCCTGGACAGGACATGAGTCCATTGCAAGGTTAAGCCCCCAGACATTTTATTATTAATGAATATTTTTGAAATAAGTTAATCTAAGATAGTTTGTGCTTGTTTATGAAGCTCTAGACCTTGCATTTCTTGTTTCTATTTTTTTTACCATAAATATTGCAACATGTTTATTGAACAATGCAGCATCATGTAGTCACTCCTTCTTCAAATCACTCAACCATCGTAGTAATATAGAACACATTGGATAATGGGTGTACTAAATCTAGGAAAAAGACAGGATGTTTATGGCTGGCATGTCGTTGGCTGGCATTTTTAGTTTCAGATCAATTAAAACTGATCTGTAACTAAAAATACTATTGATGTGTCCTGCTGCTTCTATACACAGAAACACACACTCAAGTATATTTTGACAAGACATAGTTGACTAGATATATCACAGTTTAATAGTTCATAAATTATGAGTTCAATGTAATTGTTGATATTTCCTGTTATTTCTGAACAGTATGTGTAATTCTGCTTCATGCTACCATATTTATTTGTGTATCATATATGCTGTATTTACTAAAGAAAACATCAAAAAATTTGTGTAATGTTAATTTTGCAGCAGATGCACTTTTATAGCTTACACTAGTAAAGTTCAAATATCACTTTTGAATTTACATTTTATTTAGGATACAGTCCACACTGTAATGTGGCCGTGTAGGCAACACAGTAAAAACCTCCCAGCCCCACACTGTAAATGTAGTTGGTGTTAGGAAGGGCATCCAGCTGTAGAAAACCCGCCAGACAGTCCTATGCGAGCAATGACAACCACTGTTGCCTCAAGTGGGAAAACTCCCGTCCAAACCCATGCAAGCGTGGAACATGGATGTTAAACGATGATGATGATGATGATGATGAAAGATTTTAATGGAGTTGATACAATGATCTATATTATAATTGTTTCTACTTTAGGCACAAGGCCAGCAATTACCCAGTGCATTACTGGTACTTTATTTTATCGACCCCGTAAGGATGAAAGGCAAAGTCAACCTCGGCGGGATTTGAACTCAGATCGTTAAGGGACGTAACTATATTATAATAACAGTAGAACCTTTTTACCCATTTGTCACATGAATGCTACAATCTGAAAAAATGTAAAATTTATATTTAGAAATCATCAAACACAAATGTAATACTAAGGATGGGAATGCAAATATTATAAATCAACATTCCCTGTCAATGGTGATGTTTATGTCAGTTTCTTTTTCTTTCTCACTCAATATCTATTATCTATCTGTGTGTGTGTCATCATCATCATCACCGTTTTACGTCCGTTCTTCCACGCTAGCATGGGTTAGACGGGTTGTCCTGTTGTGGGCAGTGTCTGGTCGGCTGACCATGCCTTGCTCATACAGGAACTGATCTGGCTTGATTTCTACAGCTGGATGCCCTTCCTAACACCAACCTCATTTACAGTGAGTGCTGGGTGCTTTTTCGTGGCACCTACACGTCCACTTTACAGTGTGGGCTGGGTGCTTTTTTGCCGTGGCACCTCCACAGCCACCTTGCGGTGGAGGGGGGGGGCATATTGTTTATATGCTTCAGCATGTACCTATGGGAGGTCGGGTACCCTGTATTACTGCGTGACGCCAGAAGTCACGGTCGTGTGTCATTGACTTTGAGTGTGTATATATATATATATATATATTATACATCATCATCATTTTTGTCCATTTTTCCACGCTGGCATGGGTTAAATGAGTTGTTCTACTGTGGGCAATGTTAGGTCAGGAGACCATGTCTTGCTCATACAGAACTGATTTTGACTGGATGCCCTTCCTAATGACAACCTCATTTACAGTGACACCTACATGACCACTTATATATACATATAAGTTAATTTTAGGTTTAATCGATACACATAAGATATATATCGATAATGTGTTTCAGTAAAAAGCTCAATAAACTTCTGTTCAGAACATCTATAATATTTGTAAACGATATATATGCAGATATATCAATTGAGAAACAAACTAGTATTTTGTACATATATAGAGAGCAAATATGTATATTTAAATACAAATTTAAAAACATACTCTTAGGTGTTAGAATAATGCTGTATTTACATAAAGATTATGCTGTACTTACATAGCCATATTTACATACTCAGACTTAAACATACTGGTAAAGAGAATCATGGTCTTACTGATGTTTACCAAAACCGATAATTGGTGATTGATACTAAATACTGTAGTAGATGGTGAACATTCTATTTCTATGATTCTCAGAAATAGATCTGTCTATGTAAGTACGGCTATGTAAGTAGAGTATAATCTTTATATAAGTATGGCTATGTGAGTACAACATAATCTTTATGTAAGTACACCTAAGAGCATGATTGTACCGCCGTGCCAGTCACTGGGTATGACTCAATCATGTATTACTTGATTTATTATACGGGTTACTATTTTGACTCTTTCCTTTCCCAATGTTTTTAGTATCTCAGCAACTATTTCATCTCCTTGATTGTGTCTTTGACCCTAAAACTATCAATTTCAATAGCTGGTCCATCCTTTGGGTATGTTGGAGGTAGTTTCTTTTCCTCCTATTCTTTCTCTACATTCATCAATCTTTCATAGTAATATCTGCAGGCCTCTTTCTTTTGGGTATCAGCAATGCTAAGTGCACCAACATCATTTTGAAAACATTTACCCCCAACAACTCTCAAATCACACTAACACACTGCCTTGCAATATGGAACACTTCACGCCTCTCATCCTCACGTCTCAAGCTATATATATATATATATATATATATATATATATATATATATATATATATATATATATATATATATATATATATATAGTAATAATAATAAATTTAAAGACTAAAATCCAAAGAGGGCTCGATAAGGATAAATATATATCAAATATATAAGAACCGTAGAGCAAATATTTATTAAAATAACAGATTAAAGTTTAAGCAAAGAATCCCGTTAAGGGTGAAAGCAGCGGTTCTTTGCTTAAACTTTAATCTGTTATTTTAATAAATATATATATATATATATATATATATATATATTGGAAAATGTGTGTAATCCTTGGTACAGTTAGGTATATTAAGACAGGGAGGAAGAAAAAATGGCTTCACTTGTGCTTTCAACAAATTTATTTTCTTCACAAAATCCAAAAAGAATTTTTCTTTAAAAAAATTATTTTATAAATTAAGTTGTTGGTTGTTGGTTAGGTCTTAGGAGTTCTTGGTTAACGTAGGAGGTATTGTTTCGTTTTTAGAAAGACCTTTCACGCTGAGGTGCGCTTGTCAAACTGATGTGTATGTGGTGTGTTGTTCTATATATAGGGATTTAACATGTCTGTGGTGTGGTAGGGGTTTCTTTTCTCCCCCTTTAATAAGTGCATGGGTGTAGGTGTGTTGAAAAAGTGTTCATAGCAGTAATGAGTTGAGACGGTGAGTAGGGTTGGGTGGGGAGAAACTTAGCAAGTGCGGCCTGCCCCGGTCATTCTCGAAAAATTCCTTTATTCAGGGGAAAAAGCTTTTAGCATCGCTAAAACTGTGTTGAGAATGGTCACAGGCAAATCGCACCTGTCAAGCTTGTGAATAATTATTTTTTTCTTTTTTTCCTGAAGAATCTTTCTACGTCCATCCCAAAGTTAGTCCTTTGTTCAACACACACATATATATGTGTGCATATATGTCTAGGTGTCAGAATCTACAGGAATAATTGCTAATCTTGGTGGTGGAGTTTATCAATGCTTGTTGGAAGCTACTATCATTACTCTTACTATGACCATTATTATTGCTTTTAGTATGGTGAATCTAAAAGTTCAGAAATAATATTTTGCTTTTCACTTGAAATGGCAGTATTTTCTTCAATTTCTATCTGAAACAACTAGTCATTCTTTAGAGATATTAAACGTTTACAATTGATCATTAAAAAAGGTTTGTTGACTAAAGATGTTGAGATTTGCATCTTTACTATGAACACTATTGATTTTTTACAATGTCACATGCAAAGTCACAAAATTGCTAGTGAGACAAACTGGTTATTGTATCAACATCAGCGATATATTGATGCTTATTGTATTACCCCTCAGTGTTATGAAAAGCAAAGTTGACCAACTAATAATTTTAACTCTAAATATAGTGAGAGAATAAAATAGATGCTGTGAGATATGTGTCTCATTTTCTCTCATTTTTGACAACTCACTTTTTCTATGAAAGATATAGATTTTTTTTTCACACTGCTGCAATTGTAAGCTAGGGGTGTAAGTACTTTGAATCACACTTGGTGCATCATTTATTATTCATTTTATTATCTCTGCCCTCAAAGACAGTTGAACTCTAAATGGAAAAGGTGATAAGAAAATACTCAAATATTCTAGTAAATCTGCCTTTCTTAAATATACATGAGTACTGATAAACATTAAACATTTAAGCACTGCTATTTTTATTTTATTAACACCAATGAGAAATAAGGTCATAAATATTTAGAAGAATATATCTAGAAAACTTCAAGTTGACATTATACCATAAAGCTAATATATTTGTTTCCTAAATTTCTAATAAATATAATTTAAGTGAACTTTCATGAACTACAGCTTTCAAAATATTAAGCAGATGTGAGATAATTCCTTCCTAGAATCAATTACTAGTCTACGATTGGAAAGTTTCTGAAAATAAAGACTCCTACATTCTCTTCACAGATACATGAAGTAGCCTAATCAAACACACAGGAAACACCACAAACCAGGAAAAAAAAGTCTATAAGTAGATACATAATTCAGAAGTTAAAGTCCGAAACACTTGCTTAAGGAGGTTTTTCTCTCAAGACCTTCTGCTGTCCAGCTTTCCTGAGAGTTTCTTACACCGTTGCATTGTAATACTTTATTCAACACCCAAATGTCTCCCAATAAACTCATTGCTTTACTTCAAACATTGTCAGTGTATTATAAATATATAAACTTTAGATCAAGAAGCTACAAAGCAGGGAAAACATGGGCAAGACTTGCTCAATGGTTGAGCTATGAAATTCAACACATACTAAGAAATTTCACATTTTGTATTGTTTATCTAGGTTGATGGGCATGTAAGTTGTTACAGAACTTAGAATTAGTTACTTCTATAGTATAGGTCAGGTTAAAGAGGAGAAAACTGTAGATTTAACCTCATTACCTTATTTTTCTATTTTATCTAATATAAGATAATTTATATTTTAAATATGAAAAGTTAATATCAAATATATTTAAATTCAAACTAAATCCTGTCTTTACTCTTGTATCTTTAAAGCAAAGAGACTAGACATGTGTAGTTTCTAAACACAAACCCATTTAAGATTATTTCAGAAAAACTCAGCACTACAAACCATGGAATCACTCATCATTTGTATTGAGCATATATCCATTGTAGTGTATGTACAAAGTGTGATCTGTTGAGAGAAAAATGTGTTGGAAAAATACTGCCAGTGCAGTGACAATGATAGGTTATTAACTACTGATATTTCAGACTTACCCCTGGCAATTTATTCATTCAGTCTGTTTGTAATACTATAGACAGGACCCACTGGCCAATATCAGGGACTTCCAGATCCCTGGCAGTGTTGCTGTCTTGTCTGAGTCTGGCAAGGATAGGACAGCAGCCCTGGGATCCTTCTCAGCAAGCAGCAGTGGTGGAGTGAATGGCCTGCAATCTGACCTTATCAGGGACTAAATCTCACCATAATCCACTGCGGTGGGAGTATGGTTGCTCCAATCTATTACTGCTCTCGCTACTGCTTCTTCATTCTAACCTCCACCACCATAATCACATCTTCTCAGCCAATTTGATAGTATTGAAGAATAATAATTGTGGTTTACAGCCCATTGCAGTGGGAAATATCTTTCAGTGACTTGCATCCAAGATAGCTTGCAGGCCAGTCATTGATGACCCAAATGAAGGTATTCAGCCCTGTTCAGCTCAGAGTAGGAGTTAAGTATGGATGTCAGGTGGCTGCTCATGTAGCCCAACATTTTATTGAGCACATGCCTCCTTCATCACCTCACTTCCTAGTGAAGCTGAACATGTGTAATGCTTTTAACAGCAGTAGGCAGGATCACGTTTTAGAGACGTGCCTAAGATGTGTTTTCATTTCCATTTCTTTTTTGTTCCTGTAAATGGTGTGTTTTGTTTTGTATAAAAAGATTTGTAAAATAAAATAACTTAATAAAAACCAAACAAAAGTAAACAAACAAATTAGAGATCCATGCAATGTTTGCAATACAGAAGTCCCTGTTAAATTGTATGGAGGTAGTTAATACATTAACTCAGTATTGTCATGCTTTTGACCTATTTCTCTTTACATACTGTATATACTTGAATATAAGCTGATTCCACTATTTTAATGGGCAAAAATCTAAACCTTATTTATGTAGAATTGGAAGTTGGTGAAAATCGTCAAATTATTGACCCTAAATATAAGCCACTGCTTTTCTACAATCGATATTTTGGTCCTCAGCTTATATTCAAGTATATGGTGTAGATATAATTTATAATAAGTTCCTAACTTTGTAGGTGAAATCTTAATTCAAACATTAAAAATTCAAATTAAACTGAACATATTATCTAATCCAATATTATAATGTGATGTTAGTCAATCTATCTTCTACCATCAAATATAGGAAGATACCAAAGAAAATAAATAAAAATTACTTTCTAGATATAAGATTCAAATATCTTAATTCAATAAATAGTTCATGGGACTATAGTTTCATATTTTGAAAATTTAATAGAAAAATATATTTTTTTCATTTCAAAATAATCTTTCTTTTTGGTGAGTCATTTATTTTTCTTCTTTATATAATAAGAAAAATATAAAAGAAAATTAATCAGTATAAATTTAAGTGAATACATTTATCAATATTTTATAAAATTTGAAATTAATTTGTCTTCAAGTTTGCTAGTTATTTCTAAGATAAGACACATTAATTTTGTGAAGTGATAATTATTTTTCAATACATTTGATATTATAGTATATATGTTCACACAGAAAGAAAGAAGAAAAAATGGTTAATGTTAAATACTGGTTTACATCACTTATCGATTAAAATATTGTAGTAGTCATAGAATGAAGACTGAAGTGTTAACAGTGCCGTCTATTGACATTAAAGATCATGAGTTCATATGCTGCCACAAGGAATCACACAGCCTTCTCATTGTTTTATTCAATAAGTTACAAATAAAGAATCTGCAGAAACAGAGGGGGGGAATAAGAAAATAATAACAGAAGCAGCAGTTGGAAAACAACTGATGCAAAGGTTCCAGCAAAAATAAAGAATAAAAATACTTTATCATTTATAAACAATCTCTTGCATTTATGAAAGTTAAATTGTATTATCATAATTTTATAGCTGTTTTTCTATGTTAGTATGGGTTGGTTGAGCAGGTCCTTACAGTATTTAATTAGAGCTGCTGCCAGGGCAGGAGATTCACCTGCAAAGGCCCTAAGTTATAAGAAATTTGAGGCTCTTCTTTAAAAGAATTCAGGTAAAAAATTTAAAAATAATTATACATGGTTATTATTTTTTTATATTATTGTTGATGATATATATATATATGTATTAATTTTTGAGGATTTAGTATTAAAGGGTGTGTGACTCTAAGCTTTAGATTATTAGCTTATAGGTTAGTCCAGCAGCACTGCCTACTGCCCTACTAGATGTGTTTGATGACCATGATACTCTCAAATATATTTCAATTTGGTATGATTTCTATGCCCATATATATGGTCACTCAGGGATGCAGACCTGAATTTCTCCATTCAGTGGAAAGTTCTAATTAAATCCAGGTCATGTGGAAATGGAACAGTGTGCTGTAAGTTGTGTATTGATAAAAGAGTGGATATCGTGTAGAGGTTACGTAACAGTACTTGCCTTAACACAAGAGCCAATTTTTAATCGTTTCCCCCATGCTGCAAAGTTTCTGTTACATAACTGGAAGGACCAAGGATAAACAGAAGTTCAACTCGGACTGAACTAACACAAATGATCATTCATCAAACGTTTTCCCACCTACAACAGTCTATTTTGAGTTGTCTTCCTTGTCATCACACTATCGACATCTGCTGCATAGGATCCAGCTAGCTCATATATACTTCTGTTCAGACCACAGCCATACAGAGGTTAAACATTCCTCCAGTGAAACATGTGTCCTTGAATATGGTTTGCGATTTGGTTTGTAAAACTAACTCTGTCTGTCTGTCTGTCTGTATAGAAAGGCGACTCTGGGGTCGGCGAAA
>OZ024746.1:21510307-21570307 GCA_964016885.1 Eledone cirrhosa | reverse complement strand
GAGATAAGTGAATACCAGTAGTAGCTGGGGATTTAAACCTGTGATAGACCAGCATCCTGTCCAGGGAGAGTTTTGTACTCTTAGTTGCTTAATGCTAAGGAAACCAGAGATAAGCACTGGTCTGGTAACCCTTTGGCTTAGAACACATGTTAACTAACTTAAGTGGACAGAGAATCAGAAGTAGAAAGCTATAATGTGTATAAAACTATAATCTAATGAGGGTGGAAGGAAATGGTAAGTTAAGTTTATAGATTATTTAACATATTTTCCATTGTTTGAGCAATGACTCTATAAATGTGGCTGTATGTCTAAGAAAGCACTTTTGCAGCTCTGTAATATTGATTTTGATTCTAATATCCAGCACTTACTTTGAGCATCTTCTATCACAGCCTCAGCCCAATTAATGCCTGGTGAATGGAATTTTTTTGTTATTGAAATTATTGAAGAAAACCATCTGATGGACTGACCCTAATATTTAATAGAAGACATTGTACTCCTGAAATTTGGAGGCTATCTGAGACAGAGAAGATTGAATTAATTAACTTTCTTCTTGAATTGTTGCAAGTGAATAGTTAAAGGAAAAACATGTGCAGGGAGGAAATTAAAGGTCCTTGAAAAAAATAACAAAACAAAACAAACAAACAAAAAACAAACAGTATCATTACAATTTTTACTCTTCACCAATATTATAGATAATGAAGGAAATATAAATATTGACTTTTGATGAGTTTTATGACTTTAGTTCTAAATAATATTGATTTTTCATGTTGGTACAAGCTGACAAATATCTACAGTACATCACTCGTATTTATTTTATTATCACCTAAAAAGATGAAGTACAAAGAAAACCAAGAGTTAAAGGTAAACTATACACTTTATAATATTTAATTCAAACTATAACATTCCTGCTATTCCCACCTAACTATTGTTTTTTAACAAATTATCATATTAATTGAAATGACAATATTCAGAAAGTTTTCCCCAAAAACCTACATTTGAAAATACATTTTATGCAAAAATATTCTGATACTAACATAACACCACACAACAGTTGGAAAATATGATTATATTATAATCAATAAATTGTATATACTTTTCACAATGATAAAAAAAAATAAAAAAACATTTTGCACTGAAAATGAATTTCTACTTACTAATTTATCAGTATACCTGAATTATGTTGCTTCTAACACCCACACACGCAGATATACATAGCAGTTGCTTATCTTACTGATTAACATATGAGTGCATTCTGAGTAAAGGGTTTGTACTTTTAATAATACAAACCTGATTAAATCATTGAGTGAATAAGGAAACTGCTGAAGCTGTACTGATTCTCTTTGACTAGCCTTGTATATATATATAAATATATACACACACTTATGTATGTATCTATTCTAACTTTTTATTCAAAATTGCACACTAGAGCCACCAAGTGTTTTCTAAAAATAGTTTTGTTGCTACCAGACAACACAACAGAAAATCATGCGATCAATGATACATAACCCCATAGCCTCATTCTGATCCTAGCTTTCACCCAAACTGGTCACATTTTCGACCTGTCCAGGGAGGATGAGAAAAACAAGCCGAGGTGAATATTTTTGGATTCACTGCTGTTAGTATCAGAATATTTTTCACAAAGAACTACATTTGATCAAGTTAATAGTTATGTCGAAATATTATGCTATGTTTACTGTCAGTAAATTACTAGAATTTTATTCATTTGGCAATGATAAAAATAAACAAAGTTTAATGATACTAGAAATGAATTACAACCAATTAATTTACCAGTATATCTGAAATGCAGTGCTTATAAACAACAACAACAACAACAAAATTATCTATTTTACCAGCTTATTTTAAAATGTATTTTTATGTTGGTTTGATTTGAACAGGTATTTGATGATTTCAGAAGGTGTTAAAACATCTTGTTCTGTTTTCTTCTCTTCATAACAATGACTGACCATTTCCTCTTTGTATCAGTCTATGTGGAGACCTCTGGTGTTCTTGGACCCTGCTCTGCTGATTTTCTCCATAAAATCAGAAAGATGGTGGCATGGTTGAAGCAGGAGCACCATAGGTGGGGTGGCTGTTGTAACAGCTGTCTCCACAGTAACATCATTGTTGTTTTGTTTACAGGATATGGCTGAGGCACTTTTCAGACCGAATTGTAGTGACAATCCATCAACCTCTACCTTTCTTTCATTACTTGATCCTTTTTTCTTTTTCTTTTTTCCTTCCTTTTAACAGTGTGTTTTGTTTTTATTAGATACTGCTCAACTATTTTTATATAATGTCAATGGTTTTTCATGACATTGTATATGTTTGTTTATTATAACTTAAAAGTTTCATTTACATTCAGTGTAAATAAATAATTACTGATGTAAATAAATAATTAACATACTATATTTAAGATAAGATTAGTTAGGACCTAGCATGGGGCTACTACTTAAATACACAGCCAAACATTTCTAATAGCTTCATAAAAATGTTAACAGATAGAAATGTTGATTATGTTTAGAATATCGAATAGAATATACAAATAGATTTGAACTGAAAACCTGCATCCCCTGTGTATGGCTTTAAGCTACATGGTACTTAAGTTGATTGATATGTACTTAACGAGGAGCAAAGCACAAATTGCTTGGAGGTAAACTTGGTACATTTTGATGCATCTTTGTGAAGAGAGTGGATATGTATATGAAGAGATGGCATACTTTTGTAAAACTTCAGTTGTGCTGGAATTTATATTGTATTTTGTTATACTCATACATAAACCTTTCCCCAAACATATCTCCAAGTCACATATATTACTTCAATTTTATCCTAGAATTTGCTTCAGCAATTCGTTTAACACTCTTCTTTCAGGAGAATTTTGCAAAGAATATTTTGGAGAAGGCAAAAACCTCTTGTTTTATAAGATATATACTATGAGTTCACACATTATCTTTTTATAATAGCAACATAAGTTTTATAATAGCCACAAAATATGAGAAATATCAACTTGTGGAAAAAATATTTCAATTTTGTACAACAAACATAGAAGTACTTACTAACTCAAAAAGCAACTAAGGAACATATGTTAGCAAGCCATTTTGGAATTGCAAGTATACATAAAGGTCATATATATATATTTGCATAAGGTAGAAGAAAGGTAGATAACCCCCACCCCCCACACACACTTCTATAGAAAACAGATATTTCCTGTTGGGGAGGTGACCCAATCATTTCCTAATCTATGATATAACTTAGCATGACCATAATTACACACACACACACACGCCCAACCCTACCTGATCTTCCCATTTCCTCAGGCATGCAACCAGTGTAACTCCACATTCCACCCTCTTCCATATCCACATCAAAAAACATGACTTCCCTCAAACCTTTCTTCTTTTCTCTGTTCCACCTGACATAATTCCTTGCACCACATTTAATCTTTCTTTTCATCCAACTCTGGCTTATTTATACATACAAACAGACACACACACATACAAACAGACACACAAACATACATACATACACATGCATGACAATTATGTCATTATTTCACTTATGACTTATGACTATATTTCACTTATGACTAAAGGGCGGTGAATTGGCAGTATCGGTAGAGGGTCGGACATGCTTTCCAGCATAGTTATGCACCTTTACGATCTGAGTTCAAATCCCGCCGAGGTTAACTTTGCCTTTCATCCTTACGGGGTCGATAAAATAAAGTACCAGTAATGTACTGGGATAATTGCTGGCCTTGTGCCAAAAGTAGAAACAATTATTTCACTTATGACTTATGTCATTATTTCACTTACTCCACTGATATTGTTGAGGAAGTATGGCAGCCATATAGAGACGGTGCCTGATGTTTTGGTGGCTGAGGCCATCCCTACATCAAGTAGCCTTCTCCTAGTTAAGCACCCATTCTTCCAAGTAAAATCATTTCAACTTATTTTGGCAAGGTGAGAAACCTAGTTGTTGCAATTCTTGCACTATCATACTAAGTACATTACTAAGTCTGAATTTTCTAATACACAATCTACTTTCATCCACACCAAATCTGTGTTACAGGTTATAACACTATAAAACCCTCTCCAACATTTTAGATATTTCTGTAACACTGCTACGTGGCAAAGATGTTTAATAATTTATCTATTAACCACAGAAAATCATACATTTAATTCAATTATCACATTTGTATAAAAGTTATATCTATTAAGGTCCAGTAATTTATCTCTATGAGGTCTGCACCTTAAGTAACTGTTTTGTTAGCCTAATGGTAATGCCAGCCCTGTTGCCAACATCACTATTCCTCCTCTTTCTGATGTTTATCTGGTTGGGTATTTATTTATAAAGAAGAATTATTACTGCAAATGGTCAATCATTTTACATTATTTATCATGTGGGTTAAATAAATATTTATGATTTTATCTCTGTCTCTATATATACGCACATATTTATTTGTGTGTGATTCTGTGTTTATATACGTATTTATGAATGTCTCAGGAAAGAATTGCTGGGCAGATTTTATGAGCAAAATAAACTGGCAGGAGAGCCAGGGATAGACCCCAAACAAATGGAGATGGTTGCTTCCAACAGGACTTGCAGAAAGGAGTACTTGAGGACTCTTCCTCCGGGAATCTCCCAGGAATAAGTGGACAAATAATAATTGTTTCTACTTTTGGCACAAGGCCAGTAATTATCCCAGTGCATTACTGGTACTTTATTTTATTGACCCCGTTAGGATGAAAGGCAAAGTTAACCTCAGTGGGATTTGAACTCAGACCATAAAGGACTGTAATTCTATGGTGCAAAGCATGGCGTCCAACCCTCTACCAATACTGCCAATCCACCACAAATAAGAAGAAGAAGAAGAGGGGGGGGGGGCAGAGAGAGGAGGGTAAGAAAAAACAAACAAGGAATTTTATTAAGAGGAAAGAAAAGAAAAGTAAAATAGAAATTGTGAGAGAAGCAGCAACACTACTATAACAATTAATCATTTGTCTAAAAATTAGAAAATCGTCACCAATCATTTCCTGGTTTACAAGGATCTTGTGTGATTCAAAGACTAAAATTTTTTTCACATGTCAGGAAATTAACAAATTAAACCTAAATAATGCATTCATTTTCACTGAAGACTTAAAGTGCCACACTGTCAATATAGAATCCCTGTTCAATCAATAGCTATTGAAATTGTAGAAACATGATACCAAGTCAAACCAACATTAATAACAAAAGCAAATATTTCAACGAAGTAAGATTGCAATGATAAATTGTTGCACCCAATTATAGATAGATACAAACTATTCGTTCTATTTATTTATATATTGATTGATTTTAATTTCAATATTTATTTTGTTTATTTGCTTTGTCAAATGCAAAATATAATTCTTAATTTGTTCTTGCCTGCAATAACAGACAAATTGTAATTATATTCATTTAACATGAGAGTATTTATTACGAATGACAAGCTAAAATAAAATATATAAAAGTATACTACTTTGCGATGCCAGTAATATTTTGTGAAACTTTGAAGTAAACAGTCACTATTAATGATAAATATGTATACCCAATCCAAATGAGTTATGAACGCAATTATATTTCACAAAACTAATACCTTTAAGAAGAAATTGTATTCTCTGAGCACATATCCTTAGTTAAATGTTGGCAGGGAAAATATGAAATTTCGAATATATTTGTTAATTGTTATAAGATAAAAGTTAGACAAAAAAATAATATTTAAATGAAACAAAAAAGGAAAGAACAAAAGAAAAAAAGAGAATGAAGAACCAAAGGAAAGGGAGAGATGAGGGGACAGACAACACACCTCAGTCTGAGTGGTGATTTGGCTATGCCCTTCAAACAAAATGGCAAAGGCATTGCCATGGAGAATGGCCAGTGAGACCAGCAGCAATAGCCACCCTACCTCATGTGGCTGTTTCCTCAGAAGGGCTGCTGTCTTTTTGATTTTGAGGAGGGAATCGGCAGTGTGGGGACCAAGGACACCAGAGGTTGCAATGGCATCTGGTATGAAAAGGAAGTGGTTGGACACTCTCTGATGTTTGTTTATCTTTCTCTCCTCTGCATTGCAGGTGGTAGTGCCTGGTTTTGCAATGGAAGTAACAAGGTTGGAGCCAGATAACAAGTCACAATCATGACTCAGAAACATCCACATTCTAGTACCTTTAATAAACTGGATGCTTCTGAAACTATTATATATATATATTTCTGGTGTTAGGAAGGGCATCCAACTAGTATATATATACTACTGCCAAAAACTATCATCATCATCATGTCCCACTCTTGCAAGCAGGGAAAAGCGGACGTAAAATGATGATGATGATATACTATAAAGAGTCAGGACCTGATAGCTGAGCTCATGCTATTTCAACAGCTAGTTCCATTGTATATCAATTGTGTTTCTCAATAAAAAAAAAAGCTCCATAAACATTAGTTCAGGGCATTAATATAATACAATATTATATATATACATATATGTATATTTATATATATATATTAGATATCTACCTGAAAATATTCCCCTACGGATTAAACAGTCTTCAAATTGCTGGACCTTTGAACTGCCCATGCAACACTCCTATAACCCTTTTTCCTCTCTAAAAGTGTTTTCCCCTGTTTCTCTCCTTTCTTTGTCTTCCTACATTCTGCTTTTCTCCTGTTACCTTCTCCTTGCCTCCTCCCCCAACATGTCTTACTACTCGCCTACTACCCCCAGTCTTCTTAAAACTTTTTTCCCCACACTTCAATATTCCAATCTTTTCTCTCTTTCTCCAAATTCTCCAATTGCTGAAGAAGGACTTATGATTGAAATGTCAAATGCTCTTCTTCCTCTTCCTAAGCCTGATACTAATAGGTCTGGTTTTGTATCTCTGTGTTTGTCTTGTCTTTGCCTGAGCTATATATATATATATATATATATATAGTATATAGAAATGACTTCCATCAGGCTAGAACTGTTTCATTTGTATCAAATCATCTTTTAGACGAGTCCAGCATTCGGCTTCCTTTGCTACAGCCACCAGGCAGAAGAAGACCTGCTGTGCTTCTGTTCTAAAAGAAGGTGGCAGTTCAATTTTCTCTATTGACTCTGCTGATAACTAGATCTGTCCTTCATGTGATAGCAGTTGTTTGACACAAGCCCACAAATCTGCAATAATTAATGTTGCAAGTTATAGTGATAAAGGTGATAATTATAACAGCAATAAAAGTTGGTAATTACAACAGCAAATACAGTGATGGTAATTATAATGATGATGATGGCGACATTAATAATGGCAATAATGGTGGTTATAGCAATATCAAGAACCACAAAAATATTAATGGTTTTTGATTTAGGCAGAAAGCCAGTAATTTTGAAGGAGGGGAAGTTGATTAAATTGACCCCAGTGTGTTAATAATAATAGTACTACCAATAGTCCTAGTAATAATGATAATAATTGTTTCTACTTTAGGCACAAGGCCAGCAATTACCCAGTGCATTACTGGTGGTGATGCAATAGACAGAATTATCATAATGTCGAAATAGTGGGCCGAACAGATTAATATTCGGGTACATGACCAGTTTAAAGTATTTATATTTGGTGGTGTTATTGTGTATGCAGGTGGATCAGTGTTTTGAGAGTCTGTTCAGGATTGAGCACTTCAAAACATTTAGAAGTCGCAGTGTTTGTCACTGCCCATGTAGGATTGCATTATCCAAAGTATGTTCCATGTCAATGCAAAGATATGGATTTCTTCCTGAGGTCCCACATGTGAGTGGCAAGTGCCATTTGCTTTGCCTTATTGGATGCTTGAAAAGAATGGGTATGTGCATACCAGCATGTCTTGAATGTGTTAGGGTTCATGCTGATGTATGATTTCTTTGAGTTATTAGTCACAATAAGACATTTGTACACAATATCGTTTGTAAAGTACTTTGAATCTAATGGAAAGGGCTTTGTATTTGGGCAATTACATAGTGCCCTTGTTTGGGTGTTGCCTGTTGTTTTTGAAATATTTAAGTTTGCTATGTTTCTTACTAGGTTAGGTGTGGTGGTGTATGAAAGCCTAATTGTGTTTCTATTAAGAATGGTATGTGGGGAAGTGTTTCTTAGGTAATATGAACAAGTTTCTAGCTAGTGGAGTGGACTCTGTTATGTTGAAGGGGAGACGAAGTAACAGCTAATGTGATAACGTTTATTATGGTTAGGGGTTCTGGGTGTATTGTTGATATAGGTAATCTTTTCCTTAAATCCACTGTGGATTAGGGCTTCGTTATAGGGATAAATTCTCTAGATGTGGTTAGAGGTTAGAAGTAAGTAGTGCAATTCTGAATTATCTTAAAATGAAGTCCATACCATATGCAAATGAGTATCTTCAGTCGATGATTCATATGCAAAAAATGTATTGGCAAATGTCACTGATGATGGATAAAAATCTCAAAACAACTAACTGGCATTTTCACTGCTACTGAGATGGCTGTGAGTTGATCACAGTTTAAAAACATACATGGTGAGGCTTATACAGAAATATACTGTATGTACTTTCATATAAACCTCTATCATATATATATATACATACGTATATATTAATATATGATATGTATATAAGCATATATATTGATATATAATATGTATATTTAAACATATTCATATATAATTATAGGTAAGTATATTTGAAACAGTGAGCGAGTTTGAAATTAGAAATAGAAGCTTTCGTCGTATTTTTGACTAAAGAAATTTTAGTCTGATAAAAGAAATGGAAAAAGATGAATACTAATCTTTTTACCTTTCTTTGAGAAATACAGCGAAAGCTTCTATTTCTAATATAGAAGAGGAAGACCAAGGTTAACGTATGTTGATGCCCTAAGGACAGACACTGGTCTGTTGGAGACGCAGGACATGGCAGCGATAATGAGGGACAGAGACCGCTGGAGAGAACTCGTCCATGGATCTCGGGAATTTTACCCACTTTAGATATATATACATATATATATATATATATATAGTGAAAAATGAAACGGGAACAAAACAGAGAGGCAGTACAAACAAAGGTTTATTAGTTTCACACTCTTGAGGGGGGGGGGGGGGTGAACGACGTTTCGGGCATAAGCCCTTCTATATATTTATATATATATTAAAATAACAGATTAAAGTCTAAACAAAGAATCACTACTTCTTTGCTTAAACTTTAATCTGTTATTTTAATAAATATTTGTTCTATGGTTCTTATATATTTGATATATATTTATCTTTATCGAGCTCCCTTTGGATTTTAGTCTTCACATTTATTATTATTACTATATATACATATATATATATATTTATATATATATGGATGTATGTATAGTATATTTGGCAATATACCATATGTTTAATTAAAAATATTTAGACCATTCGCTATCAGTTATAAAGTAGTGACTATGTCACTTACTTATTTTTGGCAATGGTAGGCATAGAGGCTGACAGTCTGTTTCTCGCTGTTTGGCGTTTATCAAAACCACGCACTTTGCTGCCTTTGCCGAAAAAAAGTAAGCAACATAGTCACTACTTTAAAACTGATAGCGAATGGTCTTCTAAATGTTTTTAATTAAACATACGGTATATTGCCAAATATACTATACATACAATCATGTATACATCGCTATTTCAGAGCACCAATACTAATATATATATATATATATCTTCCAATTCCCATCATTTATTTATAAAGAAGCTTTTGGTATATCTTTATAACATTAGAAATTTCCCAACTATGAATTCAAGAAGAAAAACATACTTGTAGGCTAATACTCTATAGATCTATGCCTAAAGCTATTACCCACTACCCTGGTGTAAAACCTTCTTTTCTACTCTTCAAATATGACCCAAAACTACTACAAGTAGAATATTCTAAAGAAACAAAACTCTCTCTCCCTCTCACTTCATATATGTTTGCAAGCCCTCCAGGCATTTAAATCTCCCTCTTTCCACATCTTGAATGTAAATATGTAAAAAAAAATGATTTCATATTTAAACGTCGTATGTTCTATGCTGCAAAATGCATAATACCATGTAAATGCTATGACAGAATTAGAATAGAAATTCCAGACCTAGAAGCATAACTTGGAATCAAAATGTTTCAAAGTCAACTTGACAAAGACTAAAGTTCTAGTAAGTAAATAGAAAAACAAGGTCTTTAATTCTTCATGGAAATGGCCTTGTTCGGTATGCAGGAAAAGAATGGGTAGAAATTTCATCCTATGTTCCAAATGCAGACTATTGGTACACAAGAGATGTAGTGGCATCTTAGGAAAGCTAGCAAAAACATAGGTTTTATATGTGGTCGATGCACATGAACAGTAAGCATCAAGAATTCACAGGAAACAAGCTCCTTAGAACTAGTTGACAGCTTTTGTTACCTGGTTAACCAAACTAGCAGTGGGGGTGGATGATCTGAAAGTACAAAAGCCAGAGTGAGAACGGGATGGACGTAAAAAAAGTGGTTAGAATCCACTTCGAAAAATCGAACTCCATATCTTTCAAATTCTGACTGAGTGCTCTGTACCATTGAGCTAAATGACTCCTGGCAGCAACACCCATCTAAATAGAAAGTTGAGCTTGAATGTAAAGAATATTTCAAAAATAAGCTATTGGGACGTTGAATAGATTGAAAATCTTAGAAAATGTAGAAAATCAGGTAAAATACCCTTATAGACAGGGAAAAAGTGACCAACATCTACAATGAATGGAACTCCATACCTCTTGATTCCCAGCTGTATGTTCTATACTATTGAACTAAACGACCTTTGACAAAAACTTCCGTCTAAATAGAAAACTAAATTGAACGCTCCGATAGGTTATTTTCGAAATGCTGTTTACATTCCATCTATTAAAATAATTTTCTACATTAGGCACAATGCCAACAAATTGAAGAAAAGGGGTAATTTGATTAAATTTACCCCAGTGTGTTACTGGTGCTATATTTTATCGACTCTGCAATGATGAAAGGCAAAGCTAACCTCCGCGGGATTTGAACTCAGAATGTAAAGTGTCTTAACTATATGCTGCAAAGCATTTCTGTCCGATGCTCTACCAATTCTGTCAATCCAGCATCCTTCAAGCAGTTGAAATAATAACATTAGAAATTTCCCAACTATGAATTCAAGAACAACACACATGTAGGCTAATACTCTATTAAATATATTATCCCACTAAAAGACATTTTAGTAAAACTTTTAGTTGACATATTTGGTATTTTAGTCACTTCTCTCCCAAATAAAATTGGTTTCTTTTTGTTGTTTAAAAAGTTGTGCATTGCTATTAGATATTTACTCTATTTATTTCAGAGGGATGATAGGCTGTTGATGTTGCTAGTTAAGCTAAGATCAGTTTGATGAAGCTTACCTATAAAATGCATTCCAGTCATGACCTAACCCATCTTTGCTGAGACATAAATTACATACATATGTTCAACAATGACAATTAAAGGCGAAGTTTAGAGCTTAATAAATTCATTGTTTTACAATTGTTTCGAGAGGTTGACTGATCATGATGAATCAATATAGGCACTAATCGATAATAGTTATGTAACTCCATATTATTAGTCTCGATACTATAGATCCCTTCTTTTTCTGTAACAATAGGGTCTGATTTAAGGGATATTATATGGCTATTTTTAGCAGGTCAGACAATAATGACTTGGGCCGTTATAGGTTAAAACGAACCAAGTGACTGAATTAGTTACATTCAGAACAGCAAGAATTATGTAACAGAGTCTCAATTAACCAGCTTGATAGTAGACATTTACATTGAATGGAGATTAACTTTAAGTTGTATGTATTTATGTTCATGTAACTCATGGGGGAGTAGTAGAGGCACCACATTGACATACAGTGTTTTTAGGGCATTTTAAAATCTCCTCTCCATGTCTGAAAACAGCCAGTTTCTTCCAGAGAAAGAGATATAGAGGAAAAATTGACACGAGTACCAAACTGGTACGTTTTTTATCGACCTGAAATGGATGAAAGGCAAAGTTGACTTCGGCGGGATTTGAACTCAGAGAGCAGAAACAAATGCTGTAACGTATTCTATCTGGTGTTCTTACGACTCTGACAATTGAGATAATATTAAAAAATATATATTTTATATTATTCTTTGTTAAACTACATTTATACTCAAAAAAGTATAATTATTTTAATTGATTTTTCAATAATCTTGCTAATGTACATTTACCTTAAATAAAGAATAATATTTTTTTGAATTATTCTTTTTACATTATTCCTTTTAGTTATTTTTACCTACTAATATTTAATCCTTTTCAATAAATGAATAGACAACTAAACGAGAAATTATAATGAAATAATGTTTCCTTACTTTGGCACAAAACCTAATATTCTGTGAAAAACGTGAATGTTTGTGTTTTTCAAAATTAATGGTAGCATTAACAGTTTGAATACTATAAAATAGTTTCAACCAACAGATATAGAGTTCACCAGAGTTAATACGTAATCAATAATAATAATTTTTGGTATGATGCTACACATTTTCCAGAGAAGGTTATAATGTATCAAATTAAACCAAATGTATGCCTTATACATGATTAATGTTGATGTCGTTGACTCGGAAATAACAAAGGCAAAGCCAAACCTGGCAACATAAAAATACATAGAGCACATAAAATACTCTCATTTCCATGAGTATCTTGGTCAGCCTATGAACTTTTCAGCCGACACTCGTAATCTAACTTGTTTTAGTAAAACCAGTATAATGCAAGTTAGGAATAAAAGGGTGAAAACGTAAGTGAATAAACAGTAAACATTTTATACAATATTTAGAGATATTTGGTAGGATAAACCTCTTTTTCTAAAGGGAAAACACGAGTTGGCGCGATGGACTTGTTTGTACAGCTACCAAAGTGCTGGCATGTGCAGACTGATATAGGTACAATAACCAACCAGCTTCATAAATTTAGCGGCTAAAAGTAATATGTATTAATATATTGATGAGAATTGTCTCTTTGATTCTTAAATTTCCGATTTATTGCTTGATGGCTTTCATGGTGATTTATACTTTGGGTGTGAAGTCTCTTAATATAAACTCTTGTGTGGATGCGTTCTTTAATCTTGATGCGTAATTTGCTCAAAGACGGTTACGATTTTCAATAACAACTACAATTGCTCAAAGACGGTTACTATTTGCAGAACATTGTTAGAGAATAGCAGAGTAG
The DNA here is from genome assembly GCA_964016885.1 of Eledone cirrhosa. Lineage (NCBI taxonomy): Eukaryota > Metazoa > Mollusca > Cephalopoda > Octopoda > Eledonidae > Eledone > Eledone cirrhosa. The sequence continues at coordinate 21,557,107 of OZ024746.1, read as the reverse complement.
ACGCCGAATCAAAATAAACCACAGCAATATTCGATGAATATACTGAAATAGCTTTATAAAAGGACAAGTATTGTTTAAAGAAAGACGCACAAACACTGTCACACACACAAGATAGCGAAACAAAAACTCAAAGGCATAGATAACTCACAATTTTATGCTCGGAAATAATAATTTTCATTACATAAATATATAACAATGCCATGCAGTTTGACAATTGTCTACATTATGCGCGAATATTATGAGGGAGGGGTATGTTTATATCTTCAAAAAATTTAAACACATTTGGACTAAATCTTTTTAGTATAGAAAAAAGTCAAAGCCTATAGGATAGTATAACTGACGTTGGGGGGGAGCGAAAGAATCAAAATGGCAAGCAAAGTGGCAAATAAAGCACGAAACCTCTGCTCACAACCATGTACCCCAGTACATGGAGTGACATAACAGAAAGGTAACCGTTTGAGGCATAGCAAATGACATTGACCCAGGGGATATAGTTGCCTTTGCTAAGGAGTATGGGCATGTATTAAGTGACAAAATAATGAAAAGTATGTAATTGGGGGAGGGAGACGGCCATATAGACTTGCAAATGCTTATAACTCTTCAGCACTACAAGAAAATTCCAGAACTTTATCCTCTTATTAACGCGAAATCAAAATTTATTAGTCTGACGCTACCGGGCATAAAACTGTTATTAAACTTGTTCCTATTTTCTATAGAAAATATCCATTCTTATTGTATTTACCACTGATGCATAAAATGTTCCATTATATCGAATCTCTTATTAGATTCCATTTTATTTGACAATATTTGTGGATGTAGTTTATATGGTTTGATGCGTAGATTCTAATACATATATTTGGATGCTTCAAATGAAGCTTAGCCTTTCCCGTTGCAAGAGAAGTCACCTTGTTTCATCTAGTCGGCGATATTTGAAGTAGGCAGTCATTTATGAAAATGAGAGGCTGAATGTTAAGAATGAGGTAATTCTGTTATGGTTAAGTGTTTGTTAATAGGAGGTTTAGAATTGCCATCAGAAGACATTACTTTTACATACTTGTATACGTAAATCTAAAAAAAGAAATTTCATTTACTACTTGTATTTTCCCGTAGTCTTTTTATTTGGTTAAGTATATAGTATTCTTTTATAATGTTTCGCAAATTGATTTTAGGCATCTGTCATACGCCTACATAAAGAATAAACAGCCTCACGTCTAATTCTTGACTTTGACCGTAGAGGTGAAAAAAAAATATATACTTCCCCAAAATATACAATTCATGTAATACAATTTTATTGCGTTTATGGTATGGGAGAAATATTTGATGTTGTATGTCATAGGTTAACTGGTAAATATAAGAAATAATTTAGAGAATATTCCTTCTGTAAATAGTTCACCATAAGTGCTTAAGGCAAAATGATTAGCTTTCTAAACTACTATTACATTTCTTAACTAAATAGTTTAGATCACAAAATAATTTTTCAGATGATGTAACTTTACTTGAAAACCCATTGTAATTAATTGATTTGTATGTGTCCTATTGCAGCTATCACTTCGATTTATATTATATATATATATAATTGTTTCTACTTTAGGCACAAAGCCAGCAATTAACCAGTACATTACTGGTACTTTATTTTATCGACCCCGTAAGGATGAAAGGCAAAGTTAACCTCGGCGGGATTTGAACTCAGAATGAAAGAGAATGTGTGTGTGTGTGCATACACATAAGGTGAATTGATAATCTTTAGAGGGTCGGGTTTAAATGAAAATGGGTCGAAGTATTTATTTCAGTATGGTTTCACTTTGGATATAGGTGATATTAGTAATATAATTGGCATGGTTCATGGCATTCATAAGAAGCCGGGGGAGTAAATGAAGCGTAGTATTCCGAGATGTGAAACTGAAAGAAAAATAAAAAAACGTTTACTTTCTCAATTATAGAATTAAGCTCCTTTATGACGGCTTTATTGGATTTGCTTTTAAAATTTAGGCACTATGGAATCTAACTTTTGCACGGACATATGCTTGCCGAACTCCAAGATGTAGCACACTGTCGCATAGCAACAAAAACAAACTTTATTTCTATTTAAACTGCCTGTCTGGTGAAAACGTATGGAATAATCGTTTAATAAGTGATACCGTTTCTCTTGCTTTTGTTAATACACACACATTAGTTGTTTCCTGATGATAAGCAGGTCCTAGCGTTCCAAAGCACTACACGTCAGTAGTTTATCCCAGGTAGGTGATAGTGAGTGACGGAATATTCATATATATACTCTGTTTTTGCATTTGCTTTGCAAGATTTACTATCCGAAAACATGTGTTGAAACAAATATTGTTATACTTTGGGAAGGTCATGGTGCGAATAAAAAAAAACAGAACAAGATGGTGTAGGACAGAACAAAGGAGAGCCACGAAATAACAAAAGTAGTCATTGAGAAGGTCACAGAATGTGTGACGAAAAAGCTTTGATGACAATCAACGACTAAACGACCACCCGTTTATTAAACTAACCGACTGGGAGTTTACAACAATGAATTGAAATGAAATCCAACAGATGCATATGTTTTTTATTGGCAGTGTGAAATCTATTATTTTGTGAATGTAGGAAGGATTTAAGATGTGAGGAATTGTATACGTAATAGAAAAAACAATTAAAAGGAAAGTCCTTGTAACAAAGGATATGAAGAAAATATTGATATTAAAACATTAAATTAGATTTTTGTGATTAATTTCCATATCATGTTTGCCAGATCGGAAGTTTATAAGTATTTTTCTTAATTTTTTTTTTTAGTTTATCTTTTAGAAAACTCAGGCTAATATTTGTTGATCAACTATGAAATTAAATTAATAAAAATATTTATTCGGATATGTAAGCAATATGGAGTAAAATCTTTCTAAGTTTTATAGATTCAATTTCAGTGTGCTGAGAGTCTGTTTGACTTTAAAACGTGATATTTGGGAACAGAATCTCATACGTGTTGGCTGCACATACGTGGCATGTTTTCTTTTACTACACCCGATTGATACTGCTTTATTTGAAGTGTAGGAAGTATGCTTTTTTTTAATTGTCGTATTTAGGAGGGAATATAAAATATACTGGGGTGTTAATAGTGGGTTTTGAAATGGTTTGACGTTAGTCCTGTATATATATTTTAGACATTCTGTGTGTTTATATTCCGCAGTTATATATTATTTCCTTCGATATAACCAAACATTCTGTTCGATTAGCAAGTTTGCAACTTCGGTTTATTTGGCAAGTCATGGGATTAGTTGTTTTATGTAGATTGGAAAAAGCAAGAATACGAACAAAGTTGGTAGTAGTTTAATAGGATAGTTTAGCAGTATCTTGTTAAGGTTGTCGTGTCTATGTAGTGAACATGCTTGTTTATTAATTTGATAAATATTTGTGCTCATGGAGCTGCAACGGAAAATAATGTTTTCTTAGCGAGTTTTGCTTGTTTTTATTATCAATTTTTCTCAACATTTATGTAAGTATTTCCCCCGTGTCCACGTTTTATCGACGAATCTTTAAAATAAGTGGCGTTATTTAGAAATGTATGTTTATTGACTAAACGTTTAGAAAGCTTGAGTGAAGTACTTTTAATAATTGTTTCTACTTTAGGCACAAGGCCAGCAATTACCCAGTGCATTACTGGTACTTTATTTTATCAACCCCGTAAGGATGAAAGGCAAAGTCAACCTCGGCGGGATTTGAACTCAGATCGTAAAGGGGCGTAACTATGCTGGAAAGCATGGCGTCCGACCCTCTACCGATACTGCCATACCTAGTGTCATGTGAGAAAATGTACATATAATTCAGAGCCTGCTTATGACTAGGATAACGGCAATACATAGTGTTTATTATCTTAAATCTAACGTTAATAAAAGTTACAACTAAAATGACTTAAAGAGATCATTTTTGTAGAAATGCATCTAACCTTAACCTGTCGATTGGTTGTGAGTTACTGTTTCTTGTAATTGATAATGCATCGTCTCGGTAAAAGCATTCTTCAATGTGTATTTTTTGTTGTTGCTAAATCAGACAATAAATAAAGCTTACGATATCTCATGATTTCTGCAGAATTGTAAGCAGCTATGTTGACATCAAATAGGTTCGAGAAGGTTTCTTAATCCTGCAGGTGTGCTCATAATATAGCTTTCCAGCAAGCATTATCATTTTTTTGTTTTCATCCTTCCGGGTTCGATAAAATAAAGTACCAGTAATGCACGGGGATAATTGCTGGCCTTGTGCCAAAAGTAGAAACAGTTATATTTAAGTGGAATAGGGCGGTGGATAGGCAGTATCGGTAAAGCGTCGGACAATATGCTTTACGGAATAGAGTTACACCCCTTTACGTTCTGATTTCAAACACCACCGAGATTAACGTTGTCTTTCATCCTCACGGGGTCGATAAAATAAAGTACCAGTAATGCCCTGGGGTAGATTTAATGGAGTGACTTCACAATAAAGGATAGAACCTATGAAGGGACTTCGATATTGAATGACTTAGAGGAATTGAATGACTGGAGTTATGAATGTGAAACAAGAAAGAATGTTGATAAAAAGAAAACATTGCTTGTATATAGTAATTAAGGTGGACCAATAAATAACATTCTCTTTTTCGATTATAAATTTCATATCGTATACCACGGGGGATATTATTACAGTAACGCAGACCTGCGAACTTATAAAAACCCAAACGGGGTGTACTATGAAAAAAAGTGCCCCAAAATGGAGAGGAATGGGGTAAACTGGGGAGATTTTACATAATTGTTTCTACTTTTTGGTACAAGGCCAGCAATTACCTAGTACATTACTGGTACTTTATTTTATCGACTCCGTAAGGATGAAAGGCAAAGTTAACCTCGGCGGGATTTGAACTCAGAATGGCAATGAAAGCTATACACATTTTCACAAGAGAAGACATTTTTCACCCAGCCTCAAATGGGTGGGAGATTCTCCCCGTTGGACGGGGAGAGTTGACAGGTCTGACTAACGCTATGTATGCCATTTAAGATACTGAAAATTACTGAAATGATCGACGTGCATCTATTTGATGATGGCATTAACCAAATAATAGAAATTAATGTGTATATTTGAAGATTTTAAGGTGAATTTAACTAACATTTTTTTTAAATTAGAAGCCCACGCACAGTGCCGGATTTACCATTGTGCTTAAGCAAAGGGTGGGACATCTTCCTGCCCCCAAAGTTTTTATGATGAATTTTTCAAACTTTTGGGACCTCGTTTGTCCTAAATCCGGCACTGCCATCGCATATTTGTTCAGTTCAAACACATGTAGAATACGTATATGATTGAATAACAGGAACAAGGAAGACTTTCGTAGAAGTTGAAGGTGATACAAGAAGAACTTAAAAGCTATCTATCTAGTACAGAAGATACGTCAATTAATCACCAACATTTAATTCAATGTTTCAATCTCATTTACACACAATTTCATTTATCCTATGAACGTTTCGTTTCATTTCTATTCTTACATTTTAACAACTCACTTATCATGACATCTTCCCATTTTTCATTTTGGAATACGAGACGATATATGAGTCTAATTGGTCGTATTTATTCAATGATTTAGAATCTCCCACAATGCATATGTGTAGTAATTAACATTTAGATATTTATTTGTTGAATACCTAATAAATCTCCTGTGCACTTAGAATATTGTATATGGAGAAATAATTGTAAGTGCCTATAGTTCTCTCTTCATTGTTTTCATAGCAAAGTTTTTTTAATTAAAAAAGAAAACAAAACGGTAATTAGATCTACGTTAAATTAATTGTAAAATCTTCATATATACGTTGTGTTCTAGCACACACAAACACACACATATATATATATATACCATTCATATTGTGTGGTTTATCAATGGGCCAGAATTGGTCATGATGTAATAGTAATAAAAGCACTCTACGTTAGGTACCTTATAACGTAGATGTTGAATCCCTTCGCTGGTGCAGGACCAGAGTTAAATACTTATTTAAAACAACAGATGGCCGGACTAGAAATATCCTTTTAAAGTTTTAATGTTGCAAAAACACTATACATATTTCAATGGCCAAGCTACATCATCTGATCATGATGCAAGACCTTGGTGCCATCGTCAGGTGCAGATAATTAGTTAATCAATAACAGGAATTATGGCAAACACAAACAAAGAATATACTTGATCCAGAGATTCCTCATGAAATTTGGTGTTATTGTTGAGGCGAATATATATATATAGTAATAATTGTTTCTACTTTAGGCACAAGGCCAGCAATTATCCAGTGCATTACTGGTACTTTATTTTATCGACCCCGTAAGGATGAAAGGCAAAGTCAACCTCGGCGGGATTTGAACTCAGATCATAAAGGGACGTAACTATGCTGGAAAGCATGGCGTCCGACCCTCTACCGATACTGCCAATCCACCGGTAATAATATATATATTTCAGAAGATCCCGTTAAGGGTGAAAGCAGCGATTCTTTGCTTAAACTTTAATCTGTTATAATAAATATTATAATTGCTTAAACTTTAATTTGTTATAATAAATATTATAATTGCTTAAACTTTAATTTGTTATAATAAATATTATAATTGCTTAAACTTTAATCTGTTATAATAAATATTATAATTGCTTAAACTTTAATCTGTTATAATAAATATTATAATTGCTTAAACTTTAATCTGTTATAATAAATATTATAATTGCTTAAACTTTAATCTGTTATAATAAATATTATAATTGCTTAAACTTTAATCTGTTATAATAAATATTATAATTGCTTAAACTTTAATCTGTTATAATAAATAAATAAATTAAATAAATAAATAAATAAAATATATATATATATATATATATATATATATATAATCTCTGAAAGTCTCCAAGAAGGCATGAAACCACTCTGCGAAGAAGGAGGAATTAAGACAAAAGAATCTCAGGTCATAAGGAGAGCTCTAAAGTCTGACAGTTCAAGAATAAATGCTCCAACCATAAAAAGACTTCCTTATTCATGGAACGACAACAATATACGTTGATTTAGTTATACACGTCAGTACACAGAATCATAGGGATATTTATCCTTTGATGAGGGTCCCAAATTTCTGAAATGTAGCATAAGGGTAATCTCTTACTTTCTCTGTATATGGAGGTATAGTTGAAACTGTTTACACTTTGCATTTCATTCTTCTCACAGGCTCCTGATTTTGAAAAGTTTGCAAAATCTACATTAAATTTTCCTTATATATATATATAATGGAGAGTCGATCGGCAAGAGCTCAGCCATCGGGCCTCTTACTCTCTACAATATTTACACTCTACTGTACCAAGTATTGCGTACTCTGCTGTAAATAAATCTTCCTCCTCCTGGATTGCAAAAGAATATCCTTCATAATGACATCTAGTATATTGGTTGTTGGTCCGAAATAGACGAACTTGGTTATCTAAATTATTCTCAATTTGAAGCTTTCTGACAACATAGCCACGCACAACTTTCTGCTGCTAAGTATACAGCTTTTTATTGGGTCCGGGTTTTTGTCATCTTTCAGGGAGTATTTTTCAAGATGTTTCTACCCAATTCTCATGAAGTTATCTGCCTTGTGTAGACAGACTTGTTCTATGGATGGGATTATAAGCTTAGTGGTTAGATGTTGAAGAGACATGATGTGGTATTCAAAAGTTGTTTGGATTGATATTAAGCTTTTGCCTCCCTGTTGATGTTAGTGCAGGTACAGCAAACAAATTCTGGGTCACTGATTTATTGTATGCAGAGAGTTTCCAAGACCATACTTTTCTTATCTTAGTATTATATTTCCTTGCTACACATTCCTTATTACAAATTCCACCATAGGACATATTTTCATCTATCCATAAGTACTCGTATCATTTCTTGTCAGATATCATTGAATTAGTTAGGTCATTGATAGAGATGTTGCTAGAATGGTTTGTAGATTTTTCCTTGTTTTACAATAATATAGGAACATTTATCCTGTCCCTGTATCTTTTGAGAATGTTGTATGTATGCATCATTTAATATCTGATTTCCCTGTGACATGTCATCACAGACCGGTTAGTACTCAACTGGAGCCTATGACCTCCAGGTAAGAAATAGGCCAAACATAAGATCTCATCCTGTTTGTTTAGCATGAATGTACAGATGTAGGCATATCTCTCTCTCCCTCTCTCTCATATATATATATATATATATATATATATATATAAATAATATGGCTAAAAGCCAAGAAGATGCAAAGACATATATTACAATGAGACAAATTTAATTAAAAAGCAATTCAATTAACAAAAAAAACTGGGTTTTTTTAATCATTTTTTATCTTTTTTATAATAATTTGAAATTATTACAATATCGCAGCAAATAAGAAAATGGAAAGGCATGTTGAAAAATAAAAACAAACATATAGCAAAATGTCTTGCTTCAATTATAATTTCATATTAATCTTGATGGTTTCAATTGCTTTGTATTGAATATTGTTTGTTTATTTATTAAAATTAACTAAATTGAAATTAAAAGCTTGGTTTTGCTTGAAGAATTTACAAACTAATTTGCATCTGCCTCTGTGTGTTTTTGAATATATTTATATACACACAAACACATGAGCATAGACATACACACAAATATATATATATATATTTATACAAATATATCTACATGTATGTCTACATAGATATCAATGTGGTGTATATGTATGTATATATATATATATATGTATGTATGTATACATTAATAGTAGTAATCATGATTTATTATTTTGCAATGGTGATATTTCTTGTAATTATTAGAAACAGAAATACCAAATAAATTAGTGAACATGGACTTCAATTCATATATATGTGTGTGTGTGTGTGTGTGTGTGTGTGTGCATATATGATGATTTTTGTGTATATATAAATGTATTTGTATATATATGTTTCTGTGTGTATATATATATATATATATATATACTCTTACCTGTTGCAGTCAACTGGCTTATATATATATATATGTATGTATGCATATTGATAGTATTTTCTTAAAGACTGTCCAAAGAGGAGACATCATTCATGGACTAGAGTCAAACTGTTATTTGAGCCTTCCTTGGTGAAACTTTGACATCAAATCCAACATAAATGAATATATATACATACATGTGTATATATATATATATATATAATATGCATACATATTTATATATAATATGCATACATACATACATACACACACACACACACATATATATATATATATATATATATATATATGGAACAGACACTTTGAAACCAACATTTTTAGTTTAGTGTGGGGTTGGTTATCTTTTTGTTTTTCTTCATTAGTTATTTCTTGCTAACTCCTGTACATATCAAATACACATTTCTTTCGCTTTTGCATTTATGATGTTAATTTTATTGTCATCAGTAAAAGTGTGTTTTCTTGTAACAATTATAATTAATTATAATTCTATCTTTTTTATTAATGCAAGTTAAATATATAACTGGTTAGAAGATATATAGGTTGTTAATAGGCAGCTTGCTTGATTTATATATATTCATACATACATATATATATATATATATATATATATATATATATATATATATATATATATATATATATATATATATATATATATATATATATATATATATATATGCGTATATAAGTATATATATATATACGTATATAAGTGTATATATATATGTATATAAGTATACGTATATACGTATATATTATGTATATACATATATATATATTATATATATACGTATATATATATATTATATATATATATACGTATATATATATTATATATATATATACGTATATATATATTATATATATACATATGTATGCATATATATATATATATGTCAAATCAATAGATTATTCAGAAAGATATGTAGGATAGAATGAAAAGAAAGCTCAAGACAAAGAGACAGACAGAGAGAAAGGGTGAAGAAAATATATAAAGTAATATAATGCAACATACAAAATGGAATTTGTTTTTGGGGAAAAAAAATCTTTGATCATTATGTGTATATGGTGTGAATTTTATTTCAATCATTATAGCTTTCGAAATATTTTACTGTTGCTAATTTTTTTTTAAAGTTCTTGTGCAAGATTTTGCATATCCATGCATTTAGTTCACTGTATTTTTTTCTTTCTTTTTTTTTTGCTTTGCATTATTGTAATTACATTGTTGAAAATTCTCTCTCTTTTTTTCTTTTGTCTTTTTGTGTTTTAATATTTTGATATTTCTGTCTTCCTTTAATTTATCATCCTTATTTCATTTTTTTAAAAATTTTATTTTACAATTAGCTTTAGAGAGCAATAATGGCAATGCCTAGCATAGAGACAATTCGGATGCAAGGAGCATATATTCAATGATATATGCTATTATATGCATTGCAAAATAGCACGACAACGGATTGCACAGTTAACAATATACAAAACTTTTACATGTTTAAAATCACGCCACTCAAGCAATACATCATATCATATTGTTTCTGAAATATTTAGTTTCTGTTTGTTTGTTTTGTGTTATTTTTTTTTCGTTTTTCTGATTTTGTTTCTTTTTTTTTTCATTGAGTTTTGTTGTTGTTGTTTTTAAAGTGTGTTGCCTAATATGATGTTTCTGCAGTGTAGATGGTAAATGATAAATGGCTTTAAAAGATCAGGTAAGGAATGGATTTAATCATCTGCAGAAAGTCCTCTGTGTGAACGTGTATAAGCGTGTTTGTATGTATGTATGTGTTACATAATAGATATACACATGTATGTTTGTGTGTGTGTCTATGTGGATATGTGTTATTAATCTGTAGTTTTTATTAAATAATTTATGTATCCAAGCTTTAGACAATAAGAGAAGAGATGATTAAAAAGGGAAGGCTGAGATATAATCAGAGAAAAAAAACAATAAATAATCAAACTAGAAAATAGAATTTATGAGTCATAATTGAATAGTTAAAACATACATAATGTCAGTAAAATTGCCTCTCGGTGTGTTATCAGCCAAAACAGTGATACAAAATTAAATGGACAAATAATAATAATAATAATAATAATGATAATAATAACAATAAATAATTAATAATAATAGATTTTTTAACAGTCAGAACACAATTTTATGCAGGGGTTATACAGAACTTGGAAAGGGACAGAGGATAGTTAAGATGGAATGGAGTAGAGAAATCACAAAATAATCATATAGATAAATAAATTTGGAAATCTGACTGTTGTGTCTTTTTGTTTTTGTTTAGTTTTTCTGTTAATTTTATACTTTTTTTTAGTATTGTTTGTTAATGAAGACTTAGGCTTCAAATGGTTCAGCAAAAATAGCCACATCACTTTTTTTCAATTCTCTGAACTCACATTGTACTTGTTTCTTGTGGCCATTAAGGATGATGACAGAATACTTCATTGACGTCAGCAAATATTCACTAAATATATTGCCGCCAATGATAGACCATTTGTTTTCTAGCCAAGGCCATGACTTTTCTTCATTAGTACGACCAACCCCTATAAAAAAGAAAAAAAATGAAACAGTGAGATTTAACACACATTTGAACACACATTTGTTAGATAATGCCTACATGTATTACTTTTACTTTCACAATACAAACTCAACACCCGAACAGTAACACAACACATACCCAAATTTTGTTACCCGATATTGGAACACAAACAACTCATACTACACTGCAGTCATCAATTAATACAAATACAATGAAAACTGCACATATTCTACACAATCATTAACCAACACTAAAACATAATAATAATACAGCATATATGAAACACAAACACCATAAAACAACGTAACACAATTCAGATTGCACACACACACTGAACAACAGATGAAGCACTAGAATTATTCCAAAAGCAACAAATCACATCCCACAACAATATACACACACACACACAGTTCTACCTTAGGATGGTTTTAATTCAGAATGTTAACCATTTAGCATTTACATTACTTTATATTTACCATTATATTTTCATGGTAAAGGCTTTACCTCATATAATTATCTCACATAATATCGCATCTATGAGATTTTGATATTATTTGTTTTCAGAACAATACCTTAAAATCAGTATGAGCAGCCAGTTACAGCTGGTTTGAATAAAAAGAGGTGAGAGAAATCTGGCCAGATACAGCTGGTGTAAATGCTAAAGGTTTAAAAAAATATGAATAAATGTCACAAAACATTTAGTCTGATACACTAGTGATTCTGCCAAGCTATGATGAGGATAGTACAAAGTCAAAATATATAGAAGAAACCAACATACAAGAAGCAATTGGGGTAACTCACATAGAGTAAATGAGTGTGAGGAACAATACATAACTGTTTTCTTTTAAACAAGGCTTTTTAAATCACTTGACTTACCTTCTAGAACGTTCATAGCTCCACTCTCAAGATTTACATAGATAATATTACTAAGGCTTCCAGATGTCATAAAGATATCATATCCATTTTTTCTATTTGAAGGGAAGAAAGCAATGTCATTGATGGAGTTGCCAGTTGAAACAGTAAAACTGTAGCCGAATTCACCTGTTAAAAAATAAGAAAATAGGATTCCAAATAAATGTTTGAGATTTTATTTGTAATATATATGCCCTAGAATATTTGGGAAAGAAAGCCACACAAATACATACAAATATACATAGATTCATACTTATATATAAATATAGCAGTCATAATAAATATGTGTAAATAAATAAATATATATTTATTATGATGTGAGAAAAGCCACAGACCCTCCATCTCAACTCTACTTTTGAAAAGCAGAAGAACTGTGAAACCGGTAAAGGAACCAAATAAATATATATATTTTTTTAAAAATAAGACTCCAGTTGCAATTTTGATTTCTTCTTTTTTTCTTTATACTTTCAGTCGTGTAGGACACCTTGGTTATTTTTCATTTTGTAAAAAAACCTCACTTTCTAATATATATATATATCACTTTCTAATATATATATATATATATATGGAGGCACATGGCTTAGTGGTTAGAGCATTGGTCTTGCAATCGAAAGGTTGTGAGTTCAATTCTCAGACCGGGTGATGTGTTGTTTCCTTGAGCAAGACACTTTATTTCACATTGCTCCAGTTTACTCAGCTGTAGAAATGAGATGATAGGGACTGGGGTCCCTATCATTCCACTGTAAATGAGGTTGGTGTTAGGAAGGGCATCCAGCTGTAGAAATCAAGCCAGAATCAGTTCCCTTCCCACCCTTGCAAGCAGGGAAAAGTAGACGTAATATGATGATGGTGATGATGATGATATAAACATGAGAGCTGATCTCAGATTGCTGAAGCTCACGGAGGAGATGACAAATGGAGAGAAGCTGTGCTGAATAGAACCCATCCTGCCCTTGCAAGCAGGGCAAAGCAGACGTATGATGATGATGATTATATATATATATATATATATATAGATATGGGTGTATGTGTATGTTTGTATGTGTGTGCATATATATATATATATATGATTATGTATATGTATTTTGTATTTGTATGTGGTAGGTATGCCACCCGTAGCTGACCAACATTTTCACTGTAGAATTTAAGATCTAGATAACTGTCTGACAAAAACTAGAATAAAAATTACTGCAGTTTGAATCTCATTTGATATCTGATGGTTTATGAATGTGTAAGGGCATAAATATATGTGTGTATAGCATTTTATACATTTATGTACTACTTATTTATTAGTTAATTAACCTATTCACATTTCCTTCCATGTGAACTGACTACTCATTTATCTAGAAAAAATATAATCCATTATTTCTGAGAATAGACAGCAAATGGTATGGATTTGCATAACTGCCATCAATTGGTCATCACATCAATAATGTTGCCCTCAGAAACTATTGTAAAACAAAGGATTAATTAATGACAGCACCTTGATGTATTCTTTCATTGTTTAACATAATATATACACACACATATATATATGTATGTAGATATAGGTGGTATGGCACATGTTTGTGATTTTCTCAGACATGACATCTATAATTTTGTTAGTATTATATATCTATCTAGGGCGGGTAAAATCCCGAGATCCATGGACAAGTTCTCTCCAGCGGTCTCTGTCCCTCATTATCACTGCCATGTCCTGCATCTCCAACAGACCAGTGTCTGTCCTTAGGGAATCAACATACGTTAACCCTGGTCTTGCTCTTGTCCATGAGACTAAAACAAAATATCTGGTAGAGAATGTTGAGAAGCCAGAGGGGATCACTAATGTAGGCGGGAAGCCGCTAGAATTGGTTGAGGACTTCCTGTATTTGGGAGCAAAGATTGGGACACGGAAGATGATGTGGTTGAGAAGAAGAGCAAAGCCTGGGCAGCGTGCCACAGCTTGAGATCGGTGTGGAAGTCGGACCTTCGTAAAGACCTGAAAATCCGCTCTTCATTGCTGTAATGGAGTCTGTGCTGCTGTATGGGTCTGAGACTTGGACACTGACCAAGAAACTCACTCAGATGGTGAATGGGTGCTACACGAGAATGCTGAGGATGGCTCTGAACATTAGTCAGTATACACTGAGGATGAAAATCTCAGAGCTGTATGGGAGCCTCCCAAAAGTCACCTCAAAAGTGACACAGAGGAGACTGAGGTTAGCTGGACATGCTCACCGACATCCAGAGTATTATATATATATATATATATATATATTGTGTGCGTGTGTGTTTGTGTGTATTCATAATTTAACTTTGATTTGAATTTGATGTAGAGACATATTTGTGTGATAAACTGTACATGAAGCAATGAGAATGATTCTGGCAGTTTTCCATGTTATGATTATGCAGGCTCTACAAAGAATATTTTTCTAGCATGACAGGCATTACAGCATTATGAATGTCCATCAATCACAGTGCAACATATTTGTTTTACTTGTGAAAGCTGTCAGATATACTCACCCATATCAATCTGTTTTTTACCACCTTTAACATGAAGTCAAAAACGTAAGAGAAAAACTCAAATTTATATATTTATTTTAATTCATTAGATTGATTAGTTTGTTAACGTTATGCATTGTAAAATGAATTATCTCTCCTCTGTCACTCACTCTCTCATTTTCTTTTCCCTTCTCTTTTTGTATGCATGTATGTATGCATGTATGTGTATATATATATATATATGTATGAATGTATGTACATACATGTATATACAAATATGTGTATATATACATATATATAAAAATGTATGTGTGTGTATATGTATATATATATAAATATATATATGTGTGTGTATATGATAGTATCCAATGATGTTGACTTGTTCTTCTTTTTGGTAAATATCATCTTGGTTAAGAGAGTGGGACTGGCTTTGTGCAGTGCCTTTGCTCACTATAAAAGCTTCACGGCACAGGCATTGCTTTATATCTGGAGATCTCTCTGCACTTGTCGTCACATGGTACCATGGGCCCAGCACTATGTGTCAATAATTGTCACAGGTGTAGTGTTTGTACCAGAGTTTTCAAGTCGCTGGCTGGACTAAAAAATCACACTCGTTCAGCGCATCGGTAGAGGTTCTCCTACATGGATATAAAGTAGTGGCCGTACTCGAAAACGAGTTGGCAGCCACCATATATATATATATATATAGAGAGAGAGAGAGAGAATTCACAAGAATCAAAGCTATGTTCAAAGCATTTGTTTCATCCAAACCTAGGCTTGGAGTCTTCGGAGCATTTTTCAATGTTTGTACATATAATTGACTACCACTACAACCACCATAATACTCTTGCTTACCTGCTTAAAGTGTTTGCATTACATGTAACACCTTGCCACACAATCGTATATAAATGAGACACACTTGCATGCTCCATGTGTAACTAACGCATACACTATCTTCTAGATCTGATTATCAAACTATCCTCTTTCCCGCCGAGGTTGACTTTGCCTTTCATCCTTACGGGGTCGATAAAATAAAGTACCAGTAATGCACTGGGTAATTGCTGGCCTTGTGCCTAAAGTAGAAACAATTATCTGTGTTATCTGCCGCATGTATTTTAATTTTAATTTTGATTTTGATTTTGAATTGCTGTACAAATATAGTATAATATAATATATGTCACTCCACTGTACATCAATATATATATATGTATCTATCTGTATGTCTCTTGCGTTGGATAGGAAGTCAATTATGTGTACAAACATTGAAAAATGCTCCGAAGACTCCAAGCCTAGGTTTGGATGAAACAATTGTAAGTGAATAAATGCTTTGAACATAGCTTTGATTCTTGTGAATTCTATATAACTGCTCTGTAGAACAACTGATGTTATTACATTGAGCTATTTATCTTACTGGTAATAAGGTAGTAATAAATTACTGACCTTCCCTGTTTATAGTTTAAAATATACATAACTATAAATAGTATCCTTAATATTATATATATATATATATATATATATATATATATATATATATATAGAGAGAGAGAGAGAGAGAGAGAGAGAGAGAGAGACCAGGTGTGTTTAGAAAATGGTGAACGGAATTATTTGAATTAGATTTCACTGTAACTTTGACTAAATATAATAATCTAATAATAACGGGGTGTATAAGTCCACTGAATGGAAAAATATGAGCATCTTCCTATACCACACACACATATGTTGTAAATATCTGTAGTTGTGAAAAGGAAAAAGAAAAACAGTGCTCAATCAAGGAAGAGAGCTGATATATTATTTATTTATGTTCATACATGGAACAAAAGCAGTAGCTAAGGTTTCAAGGCCCAATATTGACCACATCTCCAGATAGTAAGTTGTGACCTAATCTTCAGATGCTTGGATTAGTTTAAGTGCCTGAAGATTAGGCCACAATTTTGATCCCTCTTACTATTTGGAGATATGGCCACTATTGGGCCTTGAAACCTTAGGTACTGCTTTTGTTCAGTGTGTAAACATAAATAAATAATATATAATTGTGTGTGTGTGTGTGTGTGTGTGTGTGTGTGTGCGCGCATTTAAAGATAATATCAGAAAAAGGTTATGTCAATATACCATTAAGGTGTCATTGTGGCATATGGTTTGGTTCCATTAAATTGTTTGTATGAAGTAGTCACGTTTTTGTTTAGATATCAGAGGGTGTGGCTTGTATTTAGTGTATTATTTTCTGGTTGTTTACTACTTATTTTGACTGTTGTGAGGTGTTTCAGTTGTCTGACTTTGATTGATGACTCAGGTTATAAACTTGTGTTAGTCGACATCTCACTTGGCCATATTTAGATACTGGGGGGCTCAGGGAAGTTCAAGCTTTGTGGGCTCCTTATATAACAACAAATACTTTAAGGCCACATAATAAGATTCTATATTTTGCTATATTGACTGCATTCTCTCTATTTCCTCCACCATCATCCATGGTCATGTATCTTTTGGTCTTCCCTCTTTTTCTATCTCTCTCCACATTTATTTCCATCACTCCTCTCACCAGTCACTTTCATCCTTCCTCAACACATGACCCAACCATCTCATCCACCTTACCATTCTCATTTTTACCCTTTCTATCCTTCTCTTATGCTCTACATTCTGGATGATGAATGTAGAGCCCTATTTGGAGAGGATGAGGGGCTGTTCCTAGAGTGATGCCCTGGGTATTTGCCCACTCTGCCCCTCATCCAATAAATCTTGGCCTAGCTGTGTGATTTGTTTCTTACTGTTTATCATCATTAAGGATGAGTTTATAATACCTTGTGAATGTTGATTTTATCTATTAAACAACTTTCCCAGACAGTAGCACTTGTGTGGCATATGAGGATGGTTGGTGTTATAATATATTCTCTTGGTTATAGAGCTTAGATGGTGTACCTTTAGTTAGAGGTAGTAGATCAAATTTGCCAATGTTTAGATTGTGAGAACAGGACTGGGGGTGAGAGTAAAAGAAAAATAAATGAGAAAATACAAGAATAGAGTAAAAGAGTGAAGGATAAGAGAAGAGAATCAGTAGATTAATTAAAACAAAATGAATAGAATAGAGTAAACGTAAGTGAATCATGAGAGCTAATGCTATAAATTGTGAAGGGATATTTATAGTATTAGAATATATAGAATGTGTGTCTCAAACTCAGAGTCTCATCTGGCCAATGCTTAACTCAGTTTCCTTGATGTTAAGTGACTGAGAATATGAGACTCACCTTGGACAGGATGACAGTCCATCACAGGTTTAAAACCCCAACTATTGCTAGTACTCATTTTCAGCTAAGTATACTGGAGCAATGTGAAATGAGCACAAATCACAACCCAGTCCAGGAATCAAACCCATGACTTTATGATCATAAGTCCAACACCTTTACCATTAGGCCATGTGCCTCCACTAGAATTAGAATAACAAAATATATATATGAAAATATAGGTAACTAAATGAGAGATTATCGATAAACCATACATAATAATTCTGGGAGTGCAGGATAAAGATCATGGATTCATGGAAATTTTGTTTAAAAATGAGGGATATATTTGATGGAAGCTATTGTAATGAAGAATAATATAACACTGTGTTATATTTATTAGTTAAGTGTAATCGAAATAGTAGTAATATCCTAGAATAAAGTAGGGATAAATTTTAGTTTGAGACTATATAAAGATACATTAGAGATGATCCCGTCTCTAATATATCTTTGTAGTAATATATGGATCGTTTTTCCTTGAAATTGCTCTTATAAATATTTATAAATTCTCTGATGACATATGAATGTGAATTATTAATGTTTCATACATCAATAAAGGAATATTGGAGTTCGAGAAATGTTTTTCATCATGCTTGTTTTTATCTCATAATTATTTTTACTTTATCCTTGTAGAAACATGTGTTAGAAGAATAAAACATCTTAAGTTTCCCATCTTGGTTATTCGTGCATTATCCTTTATATATATATATCATCATCATCATTAAGTTTTTCATCCATTTTTTATTGGTTGCATGGATTGAGAAGGACTTTTTCAGGCAGACTCCTTCCCATATAACTCTTATCCTGAGTATGCATCAGATGTCTATAACATTTTTGCACACTGTAGTTGATGATTCCTCTAATGCCAATTTTTCCCATTCAGTTGACCTGTGCCCAGTTGTTTATGCATGCTGACATTTCACATCCAACACATTTTCATCTCATTTGTTTCTAGCATTTGAATATTTTCTGCATTATGTGCTCATATTCGGCTGCCATACAAAAGCATAAATACTGAATGGTGGTTCACTATATAAAAATATATTGATAAATGTTAGATTATATATGCATACATGGTCCCATAACATCCGAGAGAGTAATAGGGATGCTGTATACAGTGTTTCTTAGGGCATTTTTAAACTTGACATAGTCCATCTCTTCTCCAGGTCTGAATACAGATTTCTTCCAGAGAAGGATAGAGAGTAAGAGAGAATGGAAGGGAGAAAGAGATATAGAAGAAGAATCATCCCCAGTACTTGACTGGTATTTTTTTTTATATGAAATATACTGCTTCTCAAACCTTCCTTCTTCTCAAAATAAAATATTTTGATAAATGTTAGATTAAATATATATGCATGGTCCCATAACTTCTGAGGAAGTCATAGGGGTGCTGTATTGATTAGTGTTTTGTAGGGCATTTTAAAACCTGGTGGAACCCATCTCCTCTTGAGGTTTGAATACAACAGAGTTCTTCCAGAGAAGGATAGACAGTGAGAGAACGGAAGAGATGTAGAGGAAAAATCGACCCAGTACTTGACTGGTACTTTTTTTTATAGATCAACTATAATACTTTTCAAACTTACCTTCTTCTGAAATTCTTGAAACAGTAATAAGGCCAGTGTCTTTGTTAACATTGACGAGATGCTGAGAATCTGGAGAAACATATGGTGTTCCTGAGACAGATAAATTGGCAATAACATTGTCAGTAATGTAATCAAGTATCAGTTGAAGTGGTTGTTGATGTCCATCCTTTGAGCACTGAATAACAATGTGTCCACCTATTATAAAAATAAAAAATAAAACAATAACAATAATAAGCTATCATATATAACTCAACAACTGAAAAAAAGAAAGATTTGGAATAATGATAATTGTTTGCAATAATAATTATATTAAAAGATCATGAATGGCCAAGAGATTTGCACCTAGAGAGTTCCCCCTCGAGGCGCAAAGTCTGGCAAAGGTTATTTGTGGAAGACCAGCAGTCACCCATGCATACCAGTCTCTCCTCTTCACACCACCAATGTTGTCCAAGAAAAAGCAAAGGCTGATACAGCTTGGCACCAATGACATTGCAACACATATACACACTATATATACATTATATATACTCAATATATATAATGTTTTCTATATATATATGTATGTATGCATGCATATATATATATATATATGTATAAGTGCATGTATGTATGTATCATACATACATCATCATCATTTAATATCCGTTTTCCCTACTATATAATTTCTCCAATATAATTCACTCACACAATGTAAATGGTTGCTATACATCTAAATGCCACAATTGAATGGAACAGGGATTGTATTGTGTTGTCCACTTAGCAATCGATTTATTGAATTAGGTGTCAGTTTGAATTTTACTTTCATTAGTAAGACAGCTATTGATTAGACAAACCTACATCTGCATAACATCAACAATAACAAGTCCTACAACTCATACAGCACCAACAATGATGACATTAACAATTACAACAAGAACAACAACCCCTATCATTTACAAGATCAACAATAATAACTAACAAGCACACACACAGACACACACACATGTATATATATGTATAGTGAAATACTCCACTATAATCATCTCTCTCTCTCTCTCTCATATATATAAGGCCAGAGCTCACTGAAGTAAATTCGGTGACCATCATAAATTAATGTGTGTGTGTGTATATATATATATATATATATATATATATATATAACATTAATAGAACTAACAAAATATATGGTGAATCAAATAACAAAAGTTCTACTCTTACAAATAAAACATTTTTATTCTGTCTAGGGTACAAAAATCTATGAAACTAATTTTTAAAATTTCGTCCAGATCTTGTTGTATGTGGGTAGGAAGGAGAACATGTCTTTTTTGCGTGTTTTGTATTTTTTCTTAATCTCATACACTTTCAATTTCAGTCCAATGAACCCACCAACAATGTGTGTCTAACATCATGTGGAAGTATCATCTTAGCTAGTTGGCACATGTCACATAAATCCCAAGTGAGAGACAAGCTAATCAGACTCTGTATTAGTAACCCTATGAAAACCATGGAAAGAGGCAAAGAGGATGTCCCAATATGAACTGGTGGTAGACAATTGACAAAGGCCTGGAACCCATCAACAAATTTGGAACAATGTATTGATAGATGCAACTGACCATGATCATTGGAACACTGTGTCATTTGCTTTATTTCTGTTTACTTTATATATATATATATTTATATATATATATGTATATATATATATATATATTTTTTTTTTAGTATATATTGGCTGTATACTAACACCTTAGTATGCAGATTGGAGCACTCGACGAAGTGCGCAGGTTCCAGTTCCTCAGTGAAATAACAACCCAACCAGGAACTGGGCATATCAGAGTATTAACAAAGTTAAACACCTCAACAACATGTGTACTCGTTTCTACCACACTAATTTGGACTGCCTGAAGAGGTCATAGCCAAGCATGGCTGTCACCGAAATATATATAGCAGTAATAAACGAAGCCAAATTTTAAACATTTGACTTATTTATTTTATTTTATATATATATATAATATTTAATATATATATATAATATCCTCTTGCATTATCTGTGTTATCTGCCGAATGTATTTTAATTTTGATTTTTATTTTAACTTTGATTTTGATTTTGAATTTGAATTGCTGTACAAAAATAGTATAGTATAATATATGTCACTTCACTGTACATCAATATATATATATGTATCTGTATGTCTCTTGTGTTGGAAAGGAGGTCAATTATATGTACAAACATTGAAAAATACTCCGAAAACTCCAAGCCTAGGTTTGGATGAAACAATTGTAAGTGAATAAATGCTTTGAACATAGCTTTGATTCTTGTGAATTCTATATATATATATATATATATATACCATCTCAGGTCAACTGAATGGGAAAAGTTGGCATTAGAGGAATCATCAATTACAGTGTGCAAAAATGTTATAGACATCTGATGCATACTCAGGATAAGAGTTATATGGGAAGGAGTCTGCCTGAAAAAGTCCTTCTCAATCCACGCAACCATTAAAAAATGGATGAAAAACTTAATGATGATGATGATGATATATATAAAGGATAATGCACGAATAACCAAGATGGAAAACTTAAGATGTTTTATATATATATACCATATATATATATACCATCTCACATGTATGTTGTGTGTATATATATATATATACACAACATACATGTGAGATGGTTGTGTGACACAGAAAAGGAGAGAGAAAGAGAGAGTGTAAAAGAACAAAAACAATGAAACTCTTGAAATGACATCACCCCTACCAATTCAAAAGATTATTTATACACTCATTCCCACTCTAAATGTATGTTCATTCATTCTACTTCTCTTTCTTTATTTCTCTTTCTCTCAGTTTTATCATAAGCATCATCTCTCTCTCTAGATCTTTCTCTCCATTATTTCTCTTTCCTTCTCTCTCTCTCCCATTCCATCTTCACAAAGAGTTAGCTGCAAAACAACCAGGCTGGATTTTCTGATATGCATACAGAAATATAAACAGCTGAATTTACATTTATTGTTTGCTTTGTAAAGCAAGGCAATGTTTACCATTACATATCTAGTGAGTTAGTTTTGTGACCCACACATATACAACTTCCACACACACACACATATATATATATAATAATTTAGAAATTAGGAATGAGAGGGATGAGATGTTGTTTACTCGAGAGAAGACTACGTTGGTACGGTCATGTGATGTGCATGAAAGACGACAGCTGTATAAAAAAATGCAAGGCGATAAAAATAGATGGTAGCCACGGAGTAGGCAGACCCAGAAAAACCTGGGACGACTTGATAAATTCCGATCTGACACACTTACACCTCTCCAAGACAATGTCACTGGACCGAGATATTTGGCGCTACACAGTAATACAGAAGATCCGCCTTGCCTAAGTACAAAGCGAAACCTACAGTCCGTAGGCACCTCTAACAAAAATACCCCCAACCCCCCCGCCCCACCACCCCTTTCGATGTAAAGTTATGTTGGTACCACAACATCCAGTCCGAAACAAATGAGGTCGTGTAGGTGTCACGACAAAAAAAGAAACACAGTCCATGCTGTAATGTGGCCGTGTAGGTAACATGGTAAAAACCTCCCAGTCCACACTGTAAACGTGGTTGGTGTTGGGAAGGGCACCCAGCCGTAAAAAACCCGCCAGACGTGTAGGTGTCATGACAAAAAAACACACAGTCCATGCTGTAATGTGGCCATGTAGGTAACACGGTAAAAAAAACCCAGTCCACACTGTAAATGTGGTTGGTGTTAGGAAGGGCATCCAGCCGTAGAAAACCCGTCAGACAGTCCTATACGAGCAGGACAACCAATCTTGCCTCAAGTGGGAAAACTCCCATCCAAACCCATGCAAGCGTGGAAGATGGACGTTAAACGATGATGATGATGATGATGATATATATATATGATGAATGTATGTATGCATATATATATATATACATATATATATATATATATATATATATATATATATATATATACATATATATATATGGATACATATACATGTATGTATATGTTTGTATTCTGCCTAAACCTTCATTCTGTTTTTCACTGAATTTCATGTCTTGAGAATGTCTTTCTATCAATTTCTACTCTTATATGTGAAACCCTTCAAAACACAACAGTAACCAAACTATACCTATTGATTCATGCATTTACACATTGGCTACAAATATTGATGTGACTCCTTCAAGCATTAAATAGAAAATGAAAACCTAAAATTATATATATAATATAAAAACAAAAAGGAGTATATTAATTTATTCTTACTAAACTAGCACCAAATGCAGTTGCCTATATTTCATCTAAGCACTTAAGTATATTGTGGTATCTTTAGAATAAGATTATTCTTATATACATGTATATACTTGAAAATACACTTATTCTCAACTAACAATAATTGCTGGATGTGAAGTGCAAAATTACATGCTATTTTCCAACTTCTTCAACAATTTCTTACGGTGGATGCTCAATATAAATATTTGTCTTCCTTCTAATATGCATTTTTTTTATGCCTAATACATATCTATTTCGTTTTATTATACAAAAATGAAAGACATAAAAATATAATCATAATTTTCATTTAAAATTTATACAATAAAGAGGAATTAATGTGTGGTGGAAACGTTTGCTTTGTAACCACATGACCACATGATTTCAGTTTGGTTCACCTTGAGCAAGTGTCTTCTACTTTAGTTTTAATTTGTGAGTGAAATTTGGTAGATAGAAATTCTATGAAACCACATCATATATATATATACAACAGCTTTGAGTCGATTTAGACTTTATGACTGACATTTTGTCTAGGTCTATTCTATGCATTGCACTTACTCTTGCATGGTCGACTTAATATGTTGCCTGGTTTAATAAGATTACCAGACCTGTTAAGGCTTTTAGTAGAATCCTCTCAGTGTCAAGGATTTGGATAAATTCTCATATGAGTTAAGATTTCTTCTACTCTTTCCCTATCAGTTTTGGAGACACTGCATAAATTTCATGGGTGCTACCATTCCTACTCTGATGAAACCATAAAAGAACTCCCTCTCATCTCCCCCAAAATGAAACAAATAGATAAAATTGATATTTTTCTGAAGAAATCTTCAATCCATTGAACTAGTGCTTATTCCCAAATTCAATTGCATTAAAGAGGTTAGAAAAAAAGTCGGATAGTCCTCCAGACCAGCAAAAACCGTCAACAATTTAACAATAATTACACTGTATATACTTAAATATAAGCCAAGGAATATGTAACCAAAAAAGATTTGATCATAATATGATGGGTTGGCTTATATTTGGGTGGCAATATTTTGACGATTTTCACAGACTCCAAATTCTATGTAAATAAGTGATAAAATATCTCAAATGATTTCACAATGAAACACTGATTTTCTACATTTACATCGCATTGTCATTGATGTTATTTATGGATTCCACTGAAAATATTTCCAACAAGTTTTGGTAATTTGGACTTTTTAATATATAAATATCCCATACATATACATGCACAGACACACATGCATGTTTTTTTTTTTACTAAGCAAGAGAAAAACATATTTTTCTCTGAATTAATATTACTTTTTCTTTCAATCTCATGTAAAATTGAAATTTTACTTCTGATTTTATTTTATTGCTTTCAATCTCTCTCTCCCCCTTCTTGCGCTCACCCTTTTTTCTTGCTCTGCTTCTCTTCTCTCTCACTTGCTCTCTCTCTCCCTTCCCCTTCTACTCTGTGAATCTCTATACAAAATTCTCTTATTGCTTTCAAAGTATTGCTAGCATGTGAGTGACTGAAAGTAAACAAATATTAGAGAAACTTGTTGAAACTTAACATAATGGAAACTCCTGATATAATGGAGTTGTGAATAAAATTCTATATTCTAAACAACACTTAAAACCTTTTAAACATCAATAAAAATATATTTTATACTCATGAGAATTTCAAAACAATACGATCTAAACATAATCTGTTGAATACCAGCCTAAGCTGGTATATCTGTTGAATACCAGCCTAAACAGGGTTTGGATTCTTGCCTATTTCTCAGACATAAAATAGGAGTCAGCTTATATTCGAATATATATGTTACATCTTAATTGTGTGTGAGTTAAAAGATGTGGCCACAGACACATCAAATACCCTATAGTAACAACCTTTCAGTTGATTATATTAAGTTGACAACTTCTGTTCTCAGAGGAACTTTGATATATAGATCTATTTAAGGGTCTTATCTAGAATTATAACAAAGCACCTATGCTGGATATGTATTCATGATATAGAGGTGAATTAATGAATGTATAATTTGTACCTGTAGCCTCTAAATTCATCTATTCATTAAATTCACAATAACATTTCATTTTAACAAGCTTAATAATTTTCTAAATAATTCTTAAAATCCTTTTCAGTGTTATATTATAGTAGCATTATACAGGTATGGCACATATTCTCATAAAATAGGGTCAAGAATTAAACCTTTTATTATTTTATTTCTATTAGCAGTGAATTGGCAGAGTCATTAGAACATTGGATAGAATAATTTTTGGTATTTGTAACATAACTTAACACAAGGTTTTTATACGGAATTATGTTGGAAGGTTTTAATTCAAATAAGAGTCTTTTAAAATAAGGGTGATTTTATTTCATAGAACCAGAGTCAGATTTTGACAAGTTGTCTCAAGGAGATGATGAAGGAACGCAATGAGTGGAGAGCTGCAGTGCTGAAAAGGGCCCATCTAACCCATGTAAGCATGAAGAAGTAGTTATAAGAATGATGATGGTATTGGACAAATAGTTTTATTCACTTGGCCAGAGACCATTTACATTTTTGTAACAATAAGTCGACTATTAGAATCAATGAATAACTCTGAACATTTCTGGAAAGGTAGCCAAATTATTAAATAATGAAGTAGATGTTCAGATTGATTGAATTACATAATTCATATATAAAATTGCAGCTTGTAACACAGTTATAGTTTACTACTTTAAGTGGTTTTCTTTCTAACAATGACTATCATGTTTATAACAGTTCTGAAGGTGTTTTATTGAATACCTGTATACTAAACTTACTTCTATATGTCTCATTTCATTATGATCTCAAGAAAAGATATGGAATATGAAGCGAACATTAACTGAATTAATCTGGTATCCTATTTAGAAAAGATATTTTGCTTATTACAATGAAGCTAAAAAAATGCACAGGTCTATGTGAATCTATTCAAATTCCTAAAGAGTTTTCATTTACTAATAAATTAAGGACTTGGCTGGATACCAAATATATTTATTAATTATCAGAGTAGTGTTAATCTTATGGAGGCATACAGCCTAGTGGTAAGTGCGTTGGACTTATAATCATAATGTTGTGGGTTCAATTTCTTGACTGGGATGTGTGTTGTGTTCTTGAGCAAAACACTTCATTTCAAATTACTCCAGTATACTCAGCTGAAAATGAGTACCAGCAATATCTGGGGATTTAATCCTATGATGGACTGGCATACTCTCCAGAGGGGAGTCTTGTACTCTGTCACTTAACACCACAGAAACCATTATAAACACTGGCCTGATGAGCCTTCGGGCTCATGACAGACTTTTAGATTAATCTCATGCAGTTTAACTTTGTTGCAATGACAAGCAATCAATTTACTTCCTCTTTTTGAATTGCAGAATTGGATAGTTATGACATGTACAACTCAATACTTCACTACAATTTCATCTTAAAACTTTCTGAATTTTAACACAATCATCATCATCATCATCATCAGGTTTAGCGTCCGTGTTCCACGCTTGCATGGGTTTGGACGGGGGTTTTCCCACTTGAGGCAAGAGTGGTTGTCTTGCTCGCATAGGACTGTCTGGCGGGTTTTCTACAGTTGGATGCCCTTCCTAACACCAACCACATTTACAGTGTGGGGCTGGGAGGTTTTTACCGTGTTGCCTACACGGCCACATTACAGCGTGGACTGTCTGGCGGGTTTTCTACAGCTGGATGCCCTTCCTAACACCAACCACATTTACAGTGTGGGGCTGGGAGGTTTTTACCGTGTTGCCTACACGGCCACATTTACAGCGTGGACTGTGTGTTTTTTGTCGTGACACCTACACGATCTCATTTGTTTTGGCCTGGATGTTGTGGGACCAACATAACTTTCGCGGGGGGGGATGGGGTTATGTTAGCCATCCTGGGCCGAAAGCATGTGAAGGGAAAGAAGAAAAAGAAAAAAGTAAATGCAAAAACGAAAGAGAGAGGGGGGGGGCAGACTACACCATAGTCTGAATAGTGATTCAGTCATGCCCCACATACAGAATGGTGAAGGCATTGCCACAGTGAGACTCCACTGCTACATCCACCCAGCCTCACAGGGTTGCTTCCTCAGGTGGGCTGCTGTCTTTATGATTTTGTGGAGGAAATCGGCAGTGCAGGGACTTAAGACAACAGAGGTCTCAAAGGTAGCCTTCAATAAAATAATCACTATTGACTCAATGAACTCAAGCACATTTCATATAAGCTATTCATTTTAGAGTGCCACCAATGAGTGGTAAGCCTACAGCAACTTATATTTCCAGCACAAATTTAATTCATTATTCAGTTGTTTCACTTAGTCTATTTTTGTATTTAATATTTCTATGCAAAACATTAAACTAAGCCAGTCATACTTGCCTTAGAGATATTACATGAAGACTAGGTTTGGTCTTGGACCCAATAATCCAATAAGATTCTGTAACATTTTTACGCATAACATTTTCCTGTTACAATAATACAATGGCTAATAAATAGAAAATAGTTATTATGCTGCCCTACAGCAAATAATCCATTCTGTATATGTAACATGCATCAGTAATATAAATGAAATGAACCTCATTTTTCTGAAATATTAAAGAAATCAATGTAAAAAAAAAAGGCATAAAATATAATCTATATAATCTTAATAATTGAAGCATACACATCTATACAATAAGACATGCACTTATCTTTACTTGTAAACATACCAATATATATGCATATAGTGAAGACTAATATCAATCAATAATAATCTCAAACACAAATGAATATACAAACATAGAAATACACGTTTTCATGCACACAAAAAATGCATTAAAAAATTACATTTGCTTATTTAAATATACATAAGCTGAGCTGCAAATATATATAATATATATAATATATATATATATATATATATATATATATATATATATATATATATATATCTTATACAGACATGTATGTATGTTTTTTGCGTGTGTGTTAGCCTGTATATAAATACTGCAGAAAAACTAACCTAGTGGAATAAAAGCCAGATTTTCTGGTTCACAGTTGTATTGGTTGAGATCAATACTCTTTATATACTTCATTTCTTCAATATCCAGCTTGAACAAGCCTCGTTGACCACTATGAATCACATAACCAAACAAAAACGTTGGGTGCAAGGTGTTGGATGGTGGCAGGAACAATTTATTTACCTGAAAAATATAAGTAAGAATAACAAGAACAAAAATAGTTCCAATGTAATCACACTATATTCATGAGTGGTTTATGGAAAGTAAATAAGTTATATGCAAAATATATGTACCAATAATGTAAATTTGCACTGTCCCTTTTGAGTATGTGGGTGTTTAAGCACATATATTACATATATATATATGTATATACATACATAGTGAAGGCGTGTGGCGGAGTGGTTAGAGAATTGGATTCGCAATCGTAAGGTTGCGAGTTCGATTCCTGGACCAGGCGATGCGTTATGTCCTTGAGCAAGACACTTTATTTCACGTTGCTCCTTCTACCTGGAGTTGCGACCGATAGATAGTACTAGCAATTGGAAAGACCAACGGAAACATTGTTCCCTCGGTCCGATTTGACGAAAGTCGATCGTTCCTTTATACATACATAATTCATATATATACATACATACATTCATATATACATATATATATATATAAAATAATTAAGTCAAATATGTAAAATTTGGCTTCATTTATTATAAATTATAGATATACTGCTATATATATATTTCGGTGACAGCCATCATTAGCTGTGACCTCTTCAGGCAGTCCGAATTGGTGTGGGAGAGACAGGTACACATGTTGTTGAAGTGTGTTTTACTCCGTCAATACTCCGATATGTCCAGCTCCTGGTTGTGTTGTTATTACTCCTGAGTAAACAAATCAACCTGCATACTTCTTTGAGTGCTCCAATCTGCATACTGAGGTGTCGGAAAACAACCAACATATACTCAAAACATATATATATATATGGAGGCCCATAGCTTAGTGATATTCGACTTTCCCTTCCCCCAAAATTACTGGCCTTGTACCTATATAAGAAACCATTATTAGGGTTCATATTAGATTATTTTCTGTTGTCAATATATGAGGTGTCATATTCTATTTTCAATATCCCACATGTACATAAATAGATACACATATTTTATCTGTTCTCTATTTACATGCACAAACAAGCCATATCTACATGTTCAAACGTTTTTATTTACTATAGACAGAAAAATTTTCCATTATCAATTTGATAGCTACCCAGATTGTCTCAGCACTGCTTGGTCATTGCTGACCAGAGTTATTAATGTATTAATTATATAAAACTGTATTACAAATTAGTTTTTCAAGAACTCTACTAAACACAAAACCTTAATTCTTCACCAGTATGTTACATCAACTGAGAATGATCTCATATGATAAAACAACATTAAACCTATGTCAACCATTTAGAAACAAGGCTTCAAACAAATGGACTGAAGTATCACCTAACAAATATACCCCAGAATATGTCCAAGAATTTTGCCAAAAACAGTCTCTATGTGTTGTTTTAAATGCTAGAATTAGCAGTCAAATTCATTTCAAATGAAGCCATACTGTCTTGAAAATGAGAACGGCACACCTTCAATGAAGTAGTCCTAGATATCCTTATAAAGAGAGGATGATTGTGAATGGAAGACCTTTGATTATAGGTCTACTCAGATAGGGATGTACAGGATTTAAATAATAACAACAATCGAGATTAGGAAATATAACCAACCATTATATTCAACAATGTAAACATACAACATATGCACAGAAGAAGAAACTATAATAAATGAACAACACTCCAGCAACATCTCACACAACAGTCACACAACACACATATCTCATGCAACATCTCAACAACACTCACATAAAACAGAAAATATGTTTAAAGAAAGTAAAATGTTGTCCAAGCATCATAACAGCAATCATCAGAAAGAACAGCATTAATGTATTTACAATGTATTAAATAAGACCAAACCATGATGGTACTTTTTTATTGACCTTGAAAAGGATGAAAGGCAAAATTGACCTTTGCAGGATTTGAAATCGGAGCAGAAAACCGGAATGTATACCGAAAAGCATTCTATCCAACATTCTAATAACTTTGCTAATTCACCACCTTATTACCATATTACAACCACTCAAACTCATTCCTTATTGCATTCTATTTCTAATTAATTTTAATGAATTTAAATTCCAGGCATTGTTTCCTCTGCTTTTCTTAACTAGAGTTATTCATTAAGATGATGATTAGTTCACACTAATAATTATCTTAATTTTAAATAAAATATCTTGGTTCACTACATATCATCACCAACTTTACTGATTGTTTTTCAGCAGCAGGTGTCTGTGTCTTCACCCCAGTCGTTGGTTTAAGTTATAATGCCACCCAGTGCTCATTCATCAAATTATAAATGCATTTCTATTCATCTAAGAGCTGCTTGAAATACCAGTTAGATCATATATATCACTGACAAGGTCAAATAAGACCAAAACCTGTCTGGATTAATCATTGTAAATATCAAAGGTCAGACCCCACCTCCTTTCCGCTGCAATCAATATTTAATTAATTTGTATTGGGGAGAGGGCTAGCTAACCTTCATTTGATTTTACTATAGTTAATTATTAGGATAAGGATTGGCTCTCCTCACTAATCTAAGCAGGTGTAAAGGGTTACTAGGTTTGTTCAGTAGTACAAAGATTGAATGTGTAATTATTATTTGATCTATTTTCAAACGTTCTAAATATCAACAATACTTACCTAACTGGTGGTCAAGAAATTTCACTATAATTGTTTCCATTATAATCAGGAATATTTGAAAGAAATTGTATGGTTATATGCCTAAAGAGGAATGTGTTTACATTTCATTTTGTAATTAAATCCATTTTTTTTATATAACATATAGGTCAGGAAATATGTGAAAAATTTGAATAAAACTAAATTCCTTTTTAATATACATGCACTTTTTTATTTTGCTTTAGAAAGCATTGATAAAAACGTTTGAGCTGCTTAGATTTTTCTTTTTCTGAGAAATCATAGATTAATTTATTCATTTATTATCATTTTTAAATTTTATTTTTATTTTCACTTATCTCTATTTAGATTTTTTTAGCATCACTCCTTCATATTAGATACTTCCCCAAGTTTGTCATGACTCACTAGCTCTATATGGACGTTTAAATATATTAGATAAATAAATAAATTATTAAATAAATATGAGAGTTGGTTGAAAAGTTCATAGGCTCGCTATGAAGAAGTGATGCTAGAGCAGTGAAATCGTGCATACATTAATTTCAATACTTCTTATTAATAACTGCATCGTTTCTTTCCAGGGATTATGTTGAAAAATAAACCTCATTTGGTCATGCCATAAAAGTATTTTGGTCAACCTATGAGCTTATGAACTTTTGAACTTATGAACTTTTTACCCTCATAAGGTAATGCAAAGTTTCTAAATAGTTTAGATATTGGGAATGGGTGTACGGTTCTAAAATGAAACATGCATACACATTCACATGTTCACATGAAGAACAGCTACTCAGAGTAAAAGTCCATTTGACATTTCTAAAGGAATCAATGAAAATGTACTATATAACAATGTAATTCCAAATATGAAGTACAGTGGAAAATCACTTACTTTGATGATATTTTTTCTCATAAAATAATAGTTTTCCATGTTAAAACCAATAATTATTTCTGCATGTAAGTTCTATGACACTGTTATTAATAGCAATTTGGTACTATCAGAAAAAAATTAGTGGAAAAAGAAAAGTATTGATTCCTGCAATTTTTACAGCTCTCTAGCTTGCTCTATACCTTTAAACCAAAGTTTCTATTAAAAAAGCTGTTGTATTCTGCAACAAAATTTTTCAACATACAATGGGTTGATTTTCCCCTTCAGCAAACTTCCTTCTAGTAAAAGAAACTGTTACTATGATACAATCATTTCCAAAATAATACTGATTGAAAATGGAAATGTTATATCTATTGAAACAGATTTTGGGAAATAAAATAAAACTGATATTGCCTGTCATAAGAAAATCACAAATCTGCTATTTTAAACCCTAGCTTTTCAGAATTTGGCTTTTTATGGTTGTCGATTATAAAATAAAATTAACGCACTGATTGCAGAGATATAAAAGAAAAACAAAGGAACAACAAAAACTAAATCACCTTTGAATGTAGCTAAATTGCTGACGAAATTTAATATGGTTGGAAATTTAGATTTCCAACCATATTAAATTTCGTCACCAGAAGTAATCAAATCAGTCACTAGCTCCAGCTAAACTAAGATTTATCCACAGAGTGGAAATATGTTATTAATGACCCAAACAAAATCAAAACACCAACGTTTGTTCTAAAATGCCCGACAGGTTATTGGATAAATGTCAGAAGGAAGGTTTATGGCAAGCTAGCTGAAATATTTGAAACACTTAAAAGTTCCTACATACACACCATATAAAATAAGGAACATTCTAGTAGTCTATACAGTAACTATCCTACACAACAATATAATGATGATGATGATGAGGCAGTGGGTAGAGGCAGGAGGAGGAGGTGAATAGAAGAGAATGATGATGATGATGATGAGAAGAAGGATGATGAGGATGAGAAGAGGGAGGATGAGGAGGAATAGGGGGAGGAAGAGGATGATGATGATGATAATTCTTACCAAATCAAATCTATTTCCAATAGGTTGAGTGTGAACAGCATGATGCTGTTTGTCTTCTGATGCTTCTCTGATGACAACAATAGTCTTTGAACCGGTATCAATTTCATTATTCCAGCAGAGCACCCACACTTGATCCAAACTTTCAATATAGTGCATTGAAACAGGGTCTTTGTCAGTATAAATAACCTGGAAGAATTTCAGTTAGTAGGAAATCAATAATAAACATCAAATGATTAAAAATAATAAATTAGATTTTGAAATAATTTTTTAGAAATTGGCAAATATTACAAAAAATAATATTTACAAGAAGCTGTTTAGTTTCTGGGATTTCTTAAACTGGAATTAAATTATGTTTGTATGTGGCTTAGTTGTTAGTGAATTGAATTCACAATCAAGAGGCTATAAGTTTGATTCTCGGATCGGGCGATGTGTTATATCCTTTCGCAAGAGACTTTACTTCACATTGCCCTTCCTACCAGGAGTTGCGACTGATAGATAGTATCAGCAATGGAAACATTGTTTCCTTGGTTCAGTTTGATGAACTCCACTCTACTTAGTAAGTGAATGAAATCTGGGATATTGTTGATTATTTCCTACTACTACTAAAGCCCATGCAATGTTTTTTTGCGTTTGGTACCTAGTCATCTCTGACCAAGCAGACATTTAATAAAAAATCATGCCTTTTTTTTTTAAGTTGATGCAGTGCAATTTGATGTGTGCTACTGGTCACCTGCAGCCCAGTAAAACCTGTCACAAGGTCAGGTCGTCAGTGACTAACCCAGTACCGCAACTAAGCTTGCTTGGAGAGGAGGGTGATATTTTGGATACCCTGTGTGATGAAAAAAAAAAAAAGATCTTGTTAGCCATGGTTGGCAGTTTGTCTAGAAGGATCACTCTGATTTCAGGACCAGGATAGATGTGATCACTTAGTCACTTTGGTCACAATGTTCCAAATGGCCAAGGGCTTCATCTTTGTGATGAAGGTGGATGGGTTGTGGCTCAGTAGCCAGCTTCTGAGTAATAATTCATAACCCCTGACGTCAATTTTTTCTTAACAATCATTTATTTAAATGTTTTGAAGCTTTATTTAAATATTACAGTATTTTATATTTCAATTGAAGTGAAACCATGTTTACTTACCTGGACAGGGTTCCATCTGTGAGTAATCTCAACCACCACAACTCTGCTTTGTCTTGGTTGGCTTATATAAATATATTTATTTTTGATATTCACTGCTGAGCCCCAACTACAGGGTGTGCTTTCTTCACATAAAGATGGAGGCCCATCGAGGTTTTCAGGAATAAACTTGAAATTTCCATACTCCTTTCCAACATCTCTGCGTATAACACAGTCATTTGGTTCATATACAATGTAACCCTCTTCATGAAATACCAAGAAGGACTGATGGTAGCTGCTTGTTGTCACTAGAATATAAATGAATTGAAAGAGTAAACAAATTATGATGATTCTTTACATTCAAACTAAATGTGAAATGGATATGATATTAAATAGTGTTTATAAGATCATGCAAAATATCAGCTGGAGGGTTAGTAAGATACTTGATTCAGTTTAAAACACTTAACTTATTGCTTAAAAGTAGATGCTAAAATTTAAGGAAATGTCATATCAATAATGGTTTCTGATTTAGGCCCAAGGCCAACAATTTGGGGGGAGGGGAAAGTCTATTAAATCGAGCAGTGC
This sequence comes from Eledone cirrhosa, assembly GCA_964016885.1. Classification (NCBI taxonomy): domain Eukaryota; kingdom Metazoa; phylum Mollusca; class Cephalopoda; order Octopoda; family Eledonidae; genus Eledone; species Eledone cirrhosa. The sequence goes on along the minus strand of OZ024746.1, from coordinate 21,521,688 downwards.
ATTACTGGTACTTTATTTTATCAATTCAGTAACGATGAAAGGCTAAGCCAATCTCAGTGGGATTTGAACTCAGAACGCAAAGAGCCATAACTCCAAGCCACAAGACGTTGTCTGACACTCTGCTGATACTGACAACAATAATAATAATTGTTTCTACTTTTGGCACAAAGCCAGCAATTACTCAGTGCATTACTGGTACTTTATTTTATCGACCCCGTAAGGATGAAAGGCAAAGTTAACCTCGGCGGGATTTGAACTCAGAATGGCAAAGACCGTAACTCTATGCGTAAAAGCATGGCGTCCGACCCTCTACCGATACTGCCAATCCACCGCCCTATATTAATAATGCAACAAAATCTGAAACTAAGGAACATATCTTTATGAGTTATTTGATTCCTTTTTATAATTTTTACTTTTGAAAATCTGTCAACTGATAATAACGAAAGGAAAAGGAAAGAAATAATCGACATGATCCCAGATTTCATTCGTTTACGAAGTGGGATGAAACTCATCAAATCAGATGGACTAAAGAAACAATGTTTCCATTGGTCTTTCCATTGCTGATACTATATATCAGTCAAAACTCCTGACAAAAAGAACAATGTGAAATAAAGTGTCTTGCCTAAGGACATATTGCATTGCCTGGCCTGAGAGTCAAAATCACAACCTCACAATTGCAAATCCAATTCGATAACCACTAAGCCATGCACATAATAGTCAAAGTAAGTTTTAACAAAGAGAAAAAAAATTATCCCTGATTTTTGGAATAGATTTAATTCAAGTCGTTAGTTATTCACATTTCAGAAAATTAGAACAATGTTAATGAGAGGGATTTGAAGTAGTATATCTTGTTCAGAATGATATGTTAAAGTTAGTATTCAAATAGAGTAAATTTGGGGAAAACCAAGTTTTAGTAAGTATGAAAGACGATAGTACCCAGATCTTATCAGGGAAGTGACTTTGTTCAATATGTAAAAAAATGAATAGGCAGAGACTCCATATGATGTACGTAATGTAATGCTTGGCTACACAAGAGGTGTAGTGGGATAGCAGGTAGACTAACAGGAAAGGTAGACTTTGTATGTAGGAAAGATGTAGAGGGATAGTTAATAGTAAGAGCATCAGTGAATCAAACCTTTTCCAGTCCCAGGAAGGATCCATGGTGGTTGATAGCTTTTGCTATCTAGGTGATCCAATTAGCAGTGGAGGCAGTTGATCTGAAATCATAGTAGCTAGAATACGAACAGGCTGGAAAAAGTTCAGAGAGATACTGCCTCTGTTGACAATAAACGGCTTCTCTCTACGAATGAAAGGCCAGCTGCATGAAGTGCAAAGTATGGGGTTGTGGGGAAATGAAACATCTAAAGGCAGAGAATATGCAAAGGCTGGATAAAAATGAAGTGAGCATGCTTTGATGGATGTATGATGTTAATGTGTATAAACAGCAAAGGATGGATGAACTGAGGGAGAAACTGGGTGTAGGAAAAATCAACTCTAGTGTGCAAGAGAAAAGACTGCTCTTGTATGACCATGTAAAGCTCATGGAGGATGATCACTGGGTGGAGAACTACCAGAAGTTAATAGTGGAAGGGAGCTGCAGTAGAGGAAGGCAAAGTAAAACAACCTGAGCAGTTATGGTGAGAATGGATTTCAAAGCACAGAACTTTTCACAGGAGATGAAAACAGAACACAATGTATAGATGGAGGTTGTGCTGGAAAAGACCCATCCAAGTATGGACATGATGATGATGATGATGATGATGATGAGAAGGATGATAAGAATGATGATGATACATATATACATCATCATCCCCACTTTACTTACTACATATATCATCATCATTACCATCATACATCTACTATATATTCTTTTTAATGATCAACAAGTTCCCAGGCTTCATTTGCTTACAGACCAAGGAAACAATGTTTTCATTAGTTTTTCCATTGATACTATCTAATGGTTGCAACTCTTGGCAGAAAAAGTAACATGAAATAAAGTGTCTTGCTCAAGAACGTAATACATTGCCTGATCTGGGGATTGAACTCACAACCTCACGATTGCGAATCCAATTCTCTATCCACTAAGCCATGCAACTTTTATTATATATATTTGCATTTAAAATATATTTTTTCAGCTTACCAAGGGACTGAGAACTATTTGGATTTTGTATGAAAACTGTTGACACTCCTTGTGCTTTTCCTGCTTGGTTTTGAGCAGTACACTTGTATGCTCCAGTATCAGTTAAGTAGTTGGCATTGTGAATCACCAAAGTTCCATTTTCATCTGAAACAAAAAAAATATATATATATATACATATATACATATATATATAATCATCATCATTATTATCATTACCACCATTTAACATCCATTTTACCATGGTAGCATGGATTAGACAAGTTGTCCCATTGTGAAACAAACCAGATCAGATGACATGTCTTGATCATACAGAACTGGTTCTAGCTTGGTTTCTATGGCTGGATGCCTTCCTAACACCAACCACATTTACAGTTTGGACAGGGTGATTTTTATTGTGACGCCTACATGACCACTTTACAGTGGGTATAAGTTTTCGCTCTGCTTTCAGTGTTTGAAGCACCTAATTTTATTAGCGTAGAGGATAATGATCTACAGACATCCAGTTAGGCAGTTATTTATATACTTTAGGAGTATCGAGCTGCCAATAAAAACATATGCACTGGATTTACTTCAGTTTTTAAGTCCTGTCTTTCTCTTCCATTATAAAATAGAGAAGAAAATAAAACAAACCAGGCACAATGGAAGTAAATCTATTCCACACACTACCATTATGCAGTTATCAGCATTTGACATATCAACATTGTTAGTTCTCAAAATTATCTAGCTAGTATTTATTTAGATGACAGCCGATATTAATTAATCCAAAAGTTGTATTTATGGTGTCTGTTATTTTGTTAAGATTGTATTACTTGTAGAGATTGCAGTAGTGAAAATTGCACTCATTACTGCTGTGGCTGCAGTTTTGAGTGTGATTGGTATAATTGGTAAGAATTCTAATTAGCAGGCTAATAGAAAATGATTGTAGTCAGTTTGGGAAAGCCAACAAATACATACTAAATGTTATTAATGATAAAATTAGGAACATTACTTGATTGCATAAATGGAACAAAACCCAAGCTAGTATTACTAAACCCAACTGGTTTAATAATATTAGTGATAAAAATAAATCAAAATTCACCTAGTTTGATATTGTTGACTTTCATTGGTTAATTTTCAAAGGCCTTTTCACTAGAGTCTCAGAATTTTGGAACATACATTTTAATATATCATTAACATCATTATTACAATCTTTGTTTCTTTGACTTAAAGAAATAGGCTTAAATGATTCTTCATAGAAAGAATGTGTGGTAATGTTAATACTTACGCTGTCTTATATAATGTTTTGCATTGTTAGGCAAAGGCATTTCATTAATTTCCCAGCTGAGCTCTGGACGAGGAATACCTTCAGCATGACATTTCAGTATTACATCAGAATGAGATTTGTGCAGCTGCGTTGAAGGAGACACCATCACTTTAGGAGGCACTGGAAATTTAAATGAAAATATTGGTAAATGTGAAAACATGCATGTCACTTAGAAAACTATAAAATAAAATAAATAATTTTCATGAAAATAAAACTATAATGGACAACAATAATTATGCATGATTTATTTTATTATTTACTAATGAAATGTAAGTTCATTAGTGTTGAGAATATATATAAAGTAAGTGTGTTTTATTGTAACACCAACACTAGAGGGGGCTACTTTTGCCACTACAAGTCTAAAGTGATATCTCCTCCCTATTTACTTTTCATTCCTTTGGCACAGTCATTACTATTAGGGTGAATTGAAGGAAACTCTTGACCAATAGTTGAAAGAGTAGTGATAGTATAATTTGAATGTGAAGTGAAAAACAGAGTGATTGGTTTGTCAAAGAGAGAATAAGACTTGTAGGTAGGAAGTTGAGTAGAGTCCATGTGTGGAGAAGCAGCATGAGTAGGGGCTACCACAAATAAAATCAACAGAGATTAACTCCTGACAACAATAATTACATTGTTGAAAGCAAATTCTAGAGTAAAGAAGTTTCAAAATGTACACATTAAAGACAAAAGATTTGGATAGTATTGGTTTTGAAGGTTCAATATATTTGTAGTACTTATTTCATTAAACTTAATGCATAAAAGGGCAAAATCAATCATTTGCAATACACAATTACTCATTGACTATTCGTTGTTTTTCCTATGTTATCACAATAGCTTCAAAGCAAGTTATTCTTCAATAAAATTACTAAAGTAGGGGCTTTTGTTACTGTTCATTCACTACTGACTATGGCAGCCATACATCTAGATTCACTGAGATACACATACACAGATATCTGCCACACAACAATGAACAATGGACCAATCTAATCAACCATACAACTAGACATTTATCAATCAAATTTAAATGATTGTTACATACTTCCATTCTTTGTAAAAAGGGCAGTGGATTGGCAGTATCAGTAGAGCATTGAATAATATGCTTTATGGCATAGAGTAATGCCCCTTTACATTCTGAGTTCAAATCCCGCTGAAGGTAGCTTTGTTTTACATCCTTACAGAGTTGATAAAATAAATTACCAGTAATGCACTGGGGTCAACTTAATTGACTTGCCCCTTTCTCAAACAATTGTTGGCCTTGTGTCTAAATCAGAAACCATTATCTGTAAAATCAGTAACAGTAATATACAGGTCTTATATCTATTGACTACAGCCTTTCATCTCCAAGGATAATTCTATTATCTATTCAGTATAGAACTTAGCATGGCCAAATTTTATGGACAAAGTCAACCAGTAGGAGACCCAGGGCTAGATTCCAATCAAGACGGTTGAACAACATTCATGAGATCAGCTGGTCTCACTTGGGGAACCAGCCAGATCAATTGGAGATGGTTGCTTCTGACAAGAACTGCTAGAGTGTTTGTGGACTCTGCCCAATGACCTTCTCAGGAATAAGTAGGAAGGGGAGGGGAAGAGACAATGGTGATGGCAGTGACGACGAAGAAGAAGTTCTTTATTTGATAGCTTGATGTTAACTCATTTGATAACAAAACACCAGTGTATATATTTATCTAAACGATTTCTATTATAATTGTATGTAAGAACCTTTGTTAAATGTAAATCTAATATTTTTTGTTAGTTAGTCGTATATAATTCATAATAAACAGGATTTGGTAGTATGAGCCATCATTGCAGTACTTAATGACAGCTGGTAATTAACTGGTTTGTACTACCACTATTAGTATTACATTGCTAACAGGAGTAAAGAAGTTAAGGGCTGAAACACTCGCTTGAGTGGGGTTTCTTCTCCGAGGAGCTTCTGCTGTCCAGCTCTCCTGTAAAGTAAATTTATTCCACTTGCCATCATCGTAAATGAAACTTAAGGGTCAGCCCACTTCATGGTTCCAGCAGGCAGTATGGAGAAATTTGTGTTCCAAACACCAAATAAGAAATGCCTCCAGTTTCTTGATAATTTTCAAAATGATTTGAGAAATACAGACAGAGTTTTTCATTAGAAATGTAAACAATTTATCATCTCTCCCATTCAGGTACAGTAAAGGCAAAAGACATGAATTTAACTTTGTCTCATCTTACTATCTGGAGGAATATGCTTCATACATGACTTAGGAAATATTAATACTATCATCAAAGCCAACATAAATACTACTACTATGGAACAGAATCTTTTGAAGTTATATATCATAGTGTAAATTGATGTGAGAACCTGTTAAAATTCATTTTTATATTACGTATTTTGAAATATTAAGATAAAATATACATACATACAGAAATATACATATATAATTATATGTATGGATGTATACATTTTTGTATGCATGTCATCATCATCATCATTTCATTTTACGTTCGCTTTTTCCCTGCTTGCAAGGGTGGGACGGGAACTGATTCTGGCTTGATTTCTACAGCTGGATGCCCTTCCTAACACCAACCTCATTTACAGTGAGTGCTGGGTGCTTTTTTGCCTCCACTACCACTTTGCAGTGGAATGATATGGACCCCAGTCCCTATCATCTCATTTCTACAGCTGAGTAAACTGGAGCAATGTGAAATAAAGTGTCTTGCTCAAGGAAACAACACATCACCCGGTCTGAGAATTGAACTCACAACCTTTCGATTGCAAGGCCAATGCTCTAACCACTAAGCCATGTAAGAATGTATATGTATATATATATATATATATATATATATATATATATATATATATATATATATATATATATATATATATATATATATATATATATATATATATATATATATATATAGATATATATGTATGCATTTTTGTGTGTGTATATATATATATATATATTATTAATTCTGGCAATATTACACAAATATGACCCTCCCCAAGTATAACAATATATATATATACATTTACACATACACGAGCACAAAAATGTGTGTATGTGAGAGAGAGAGAGAGGGGGGGGGGGGCAGAAGAATGGAGGCAGAGATGTTGTTGGTAAGAGAGAATGAAAGATATATGTGTATATATGTGTCAGATAGGATTTTTTCTTTTAAATCTTCCATTGATTAAAATAGAAACATTGATGTCTAACATTAGAATCAAATAGACAAAACATAAAAGTACAACAATTTTCTCATGTATTTATTTAATGCTTCTGACATTTTATTTTAGAAATCACAAAGATGGTTTTTGTTGTTATTTTTTATGATGTGGAAGACAAAGAAAAAAGACAAGGAAAGAAAGAGAAATTTTCAAGAAAAAGAATTATCCATGACATAGTTTTTGATATTTTAGAGGCTTGAAGTTCACCTTTGAAATGACACTTTCAATGTATAGTGCTAATGCTATCAAAGTGACATATCTTGTCAGTTTGGTGATAGAAAACTCTCCTAGGTTAAAATACAAGCTTCTGAAACTATTTAGGAAAAGTTGAATTTATGAAAATTAAAATTGTTTAAAGATAAAAAGTAAATTAAAAAAGAAAACATGAGAAAATTTAAATAATGCAATTTATATAATCAAAATTGTTTCTCTGTGTATATGTTATATATATATATATATATATATATGTATTTAAAGTTATATCTGCATAAATCAGAGAGTATAAATGAGACTGCAACATGTATAAATATAAACATATCTAATTTGTAGATATGTACACAAGGCAGCAAATATGAATTTCCCTGTAAATTGAACAAAATGATAGACATCTTCAATTGATTTTCAGATTTTATTGAACCCTCATCGAGCACAAGGAAACATGTATTTGATGGGTATATATACCCATTCACACTTATTATTATTCTGAAATGGACATACTAATTTACATAAAATTAGCACTCATGTTGGTAATTAATTGAAGGTTTGGGGTCGAATATTGGAATGTTTCTCTCCCCACGCAGCAGTGGTGTTGAACCCAACACTACATCCTAATAGACAATTTGTCAATTGCACAGTGCTACTGATTTTGACCCTACAGTACCTATTTATGGCTAAATAGAATGGGAAACCTAAAAATCATGTTTCTCATAAAAAAGCTTAACAATCCCTTTAAAGTTGTCAGAATCATAAAAGGTATTAAGAAATTGCAAATAACAAATCCCTTTATAATAAGCAAAAAGTACTACTTACTGTGTACTTTGAGGACATGTGTCTGCTTAATACTGGAATCTTTTTTGTCATGGCAAGAATAATTTCCAATATGGTGGATGCCAATGCTACTTATGTACAAAGAACCATCATCAAAAACCTATAAAAAGAAGCATATAATATAATTATAGTGGAATGATTCGTTGAAAGATGTCTTGTAAATTTCTCAAAGACTTTACCACTAGTTGGTAGAGTAGGATATTAAAAACAATGACAGAATATTTACTTTTTGCCAATCTCTCTATCTCTCTCTCTCGCTCTCTCTCTCTCTCTCTTTTGCTCATGAGACAAGTAATTGCAAAAACGTTGCTGTACAGTTTATATTTGGTTGAATGTCCTTTCCAAGAGATATTCAGAATTGGTGGATTCTTGCAGACATTCTATCAGTATTTAATGAGGAATTTCCAACAACAAATTGGTTAATGAATCTTATATTCTCTGTAATATATTTATTTCCATTCTATGGTCCCTTAATTCTTCCTCATGGGCATCATCACATCACATGACATATGTCTTATGCACTTAAACCTGGTGGAGCTCATCCCTCTCTGGGTCTGTATACAACCGATTTCTTCAAGAGTGAAAGAGAAAGTGTGCATGTGTGAGAAAGGGAAAGAGAGAGAGGGGGAAGTGTATGTGTGGGGTTATGAGAGAGAGAAAGAGAGGGGGAAGTGTATGGGTGAGAGAGAGAGAGAGCGCGGATGAATTGACCTCAATACCAGATTGGTACTTTATCAACATTAACCCTTTAGCTTTTAAACCGGCTGTATCTGTCCATAATTCTCTCATCACTTTCTGTTCAAACCGGCCATAACTGGCCACTCATATTGATGTTAAGGTATTGTTTTCAAAATAAATAATTTCAAAATCCCATAAATTTGATATCATGTGAGATATTATGTGAAATAAAGCCGTTACTGTGAAAATACAAAAGTATATAAAGAGTGTAAATGCTAAGGGGTTAAAGGATAAAAAGCAAAGTTCACCTCAGTGGGATATAAACTCATAGACCAATACTACAAAGCATTCTATCTTTCTTATGACACAGCCAATTCACTACATTGTAATGTATTTGACATATGCTAAAAATGGCTGTATATTTTTTATAAATACATTAAATTATTCATCAACACTAAAACTTCAAAAGAGACTCGCATGACCCTTTTTGCTTCTGCTGGCACCTGTAGCAGCCCTGGCTGTTGTGCTGGTGTTGGTGTTTGTAGGTTGGCTAATTTGCCTTTTTCTTATCGCTGCTGTTGTTGTTATTCATGTTTTTGTTGTTAATTAGTCTTTCACTTGGAACAGATTCCGCTGGTGTGTGTTGTTGCTGATATGTGCTGTCAGTTCAGAGACAAACGACTGTATTTTGTTCTGATTGCTATCATTGTTGTTGTTGTTGTTGTTGTTGATGTTGTCGTTGTCCTTATTGTTGTTGTCATTGATGATGTAGTTGTCGTTATTGTTGTAGTTGTCATTGTTGTCGTTGTCGTTATTGTTGTTGTTATTCATGTTTAAATGGTTTTATTTGTTATTTGAATCCATATTGTTTAAAATAATGATATGACTTTTGTTTTCTTTTTTTCTATTTCGTTTGATAGATGACAGACGCTATTATTTACGTAAAAGTACTTCTTTTTGCGAAGTAGTATGGCTTGCATTCTCTTTGCTTGTGATATCCTTGTTATGTTTGTAAAAAAAAAGAGCTGAAATTTGAAATTCTAAAGTCATGACATTCCATTTTGTGTGTGTCATTATAAATTCAACAACCAGACCTGCAACCAGCAGGTTAGTTCCTTGAAGTTTTTGTCAGGTTTAAAAATTTTAGAGTTGATGAAAAAAAAAATCAAAAGTCTTGGAAATATTACTGAGCCAGGATGAAGCATGGCTTCCATCTCAGTTGTCAATAATAATAATTGTTTCTACTTTAGACACAAGGCCAGCAATTACCCAGTGCATTACTGGTACTTTATTTTATCGACCCCGTAAGGATGAAAGGCAAAGTCAACCTCGACGGGATTTGAACTCAGGTCGTAAAGGGACGTAACTATGCTGGAAAGCATGGCGTCCGACTCTCTACCGATACTGCCAATCCACCACCCAGTTGTCAATAATAATAATAATAATAAAAACATAAGGCTCCTGAGTGGCTGGTTAATAGCATGCCTTTTTTGTTAGCTAAAAATGATGCAACCAAAATTCCCCCCAAATTATACATGTATAAAGCACCTCACAACAATATATGAAATTCACACAAGTTCTGACAGAATGCACTTATGCTTTCCTTATCAACACCAATAATTTTCTGATGAACAAAAAGAATGTAAAGAGAATGATCCTTGATCATTGTTACAACAAGCACAAGAATCTCTCAATGGCATGGATATATTATGGAAAAAAAACCTTTGATAGCACTCCTCACATCAAGAGTGAAGAATGCCCTGAGGATATTCAAAATCCCACCTGTAATCAGAAATGTTTTATCACATGTGATGAAGCTTTTAGAAGACAACATAAATTCTTAACACAAACACCACTACCATCATGAAATTCTGGATTTTTTTTTTCTATTTGAATGATTTTGAAATTTTTTCCAAAACAATGATCTGTAACTACAAGGACTCCTTAAGAGTGTAAAAACTTCAGTGATGACATCAAAATAAAATTTGGGGTTGATAAATGTGCCAAAGGGAAATCATTAGCCACCAACAATATTATATTAGATAAGGATATGACAATAAAAGTATTAAAAACAGAGGGTAGTTATACGTATTTAGGTATTTGTGAGTGTGGACTAACTAAGCATTCACTGATGAGAGAAAATATAAGAAAAGAATGTTATCAAAATGTTAGAGCCATTTTGAAGAGTGAATTAAATGTCAGAAACAAAATAGAGGCTATCAACTAAACTCTTAAAGATAGTGCCCTATCATGGCCACTGTCAAATGACTAGAACCGGTAAAAAAAGTAAAAGAATGTAAAATCACATTTTCACATACATAGAAGTAATTTATATGGGTCAGTGTGTGTGAGTGTGTACATGTGTGTGAGTGTGTACATGTGTGTGACTGTGTACATGTGTGTGACTGTGTACATGTGTGTGACTGTGTGTGTTTGTGTGAGTGTATTTGTGTAAATATGTGAATTTCCTTTTCTTTTTTTTTTTGCATATAAAATCTAGTAAGGTTTCATGCAAAGCACAAACATAAATAACAATAACTAAAAAAGACAAAAAATAATTGATGTGTTATGTCCTTGAGCAAGACACTTTATTTCACGTTGCTAGAAAGTCGATCGTTCCTTAAAATATATATATATCCGTGTGTGTGTGTGTGTGTGTATGTATGTATGAATGTATATATGTAGGTATGTAGAGATGACCCCTTAGCCTTTGTCAAGGCAGAATTCTAGAAGGAAAACTCTGATGGTATCCAATGATGTTGACTTGTTGTTCTTTTTGGTAAATATCATCTTGGTTAAGAGAGTGGGACTGGCTTTGTGCAGTGCCTTTGCTCACTATAAAAGCTTCACGGCACAGGCATTGCTTTATATCTGGAGATCTCTCTGCACTTGTCGTCACATGGAACCATGGGCCCAGCACTATATGTCAATAATTGTCACAGGTGTAGTGTTTGTACCAGAGTTTTCAAGTCGCTGGCTGGACTAAAAAGTCACACTCGTTC
>OZ024746.1:21462807-21505307 GCA_964016885.1 Eledone cirrhosa | reverse complement strand
CATTGGAAAAAAAATTCTATCGAGGTTGGTACCTTATTATTCTAAGTTGAGAATATGTCAGAATCAACATCATATCTCCTCCACGAGTCTCAATAGAATAATTATCAGTAATAAACTTATCTTCAACCTTTAACTTCTGATGCTGTCATAGGAGTATTCTTGTTACATATGGCGGGTTTTGAGCATCAAAACCTAGTGGACCCTATCATTCTCCAAGTCTTATAGCTGATTGCTTCCAGAGAATAAGACAAACAGACAGACTGAAGAAGAATCATTTCAAGTACTTAACAGGCATTTTAATTATCGATCCAAAGGAGATGTGAAATGAAGTTGACCTTGGTGAGATTTGCACTCAGAGTGCAGAGAGCCTTAATTAAAATGAATGTAGTATGATCCCCTAATGACTGCCAATTTACCACCTACCAGTATTATAAAATAAGTTAATTTCAATGAATATATACTCTATTTTCTGTCACAAATAAGACATATTCGTTGTTCAAAATTAATTAAAAGTGAATACTTTACTTTAACCAAACATTTAACTATTTTATTTCTGATGTGCACACTCTATGAACTTGTGTTTCATACATACTGTTAATTGCTTGGTTTATAGAAGGAGGAACCTTTCTTTCAATCCCTTAGTGATGTTTCAATATAATATTATTGTTAGCTAGTGAATCTATTGTTTGAAAATGAAGAACAATAAATGTCTACTTAGCGAATACTTGCATAGAATATCAATTAATGCCTTTAAATTAAAAATAATAATATTTCTTGACAAAAGACAATCAGATACAGAGTATATTGTTAATGTTGTCATTAAATGTATTATTTTGTAGTAGTGAATCAAAAGACTATAGTGAATCAAAAGACTTCTTTGAGGCTAGAGGCTCATCAAACCAAAGTCTACCCTTGTTTCATGTGATGCTAAGCAACTGAAAGTAGAATACTTTTCCCTGGATGGGGTGCCAATCCATCATAAGATTAACTCTCAGTTGCTGCATTTGTTAGTACAAATTTTCAGTTGAGTGAATGTGGGACAATCTGAAATGAAGTGCCTTACTTAAAGACACAATGTGCCATCTAGTTTAAGAATCAAAGCTACAATATTATAATCAGGAGTTTGACCACCTAATCAGAAGTCCACATAACTATGGATACCCATATATAATTAGTTCAATATGTGACGACTGAAATGATTTGCTGTTTTCTTCTTTTGTTTTTCTTCTTTTCCACCCACGTAGTCCTGGGGAGGGTAATTGGGGCAGAGTCCTCAAACACACATTCCAGTGGGTCCTGTCAGAAACAACCATTTCTAATTGATCAAGTTTGATCCCCAAGCATGACCAGCAAAGCTCAGGGATGTTATCCGGTCATTTTGCTCAGGTTCTAACCCTGGGTCTCCTACCAGTTGGTTTTGCCCATAAAATCTGTCCAGTGATTCTTTCCTGAAACATTCTAACCACATAACTATTGAGGAACCCCTATACAGTTGCTCAACATGTGAGGAATAGCAGCTAAATCTCCCTCAAATCATACACTATCATCTTGTATGATATACTGAATTTTGAAGGATATATGAATTACCCTCTTTCTGATGTGCATACTCTATGCACTGTCTGATCCCTGCACCTATGGTAAAATGGCTGAATATGTACATAGATAGTAGCATCTAGTTTTATTAAGTATTGTTTAGTATTAGAACGAAGAAAACATTTAAGAGCTGGAATACAGGAAATAATGGATTAGTGAGTGCTGAACACACATGACTACAATATATAGTGCACAAAAAGGTGAACTGAACGTTTATTATTAGCCAACTTTTAGTATATCTCAGCTGGGTTGTACATGGATTCCACAAGAGAATTAGGTAACCACATTAAGAAGTCAATTACCAATATCTAACCACTGGTGATATTCAATGCTATGTATGTATATACTATAAAGAGGTACAGTTAGCATAGTAAATAGTGGATGAAGTGAATAATTGACAAATGTTGCATTATAGAGCTGAAAGATTGACATAGAATAATTAAGTATATAGAATCAAGTGTTACACCTGATTGAGTAAATTGGTTTTAGAGTCAGTCTACCAAATAAAGAGCAATGCTTTAAAAGTTTGTTCACTTTACCAAATATGTAAATAAGTAACACAGAGAAACCAAATCACTGTTGTATGAGCAGATATTTCCTTTAGCCGTTAGTAATCGGAGCTTTGGAGTTCATAAAGAGAAACATTTGCAAGGCGCTAATAGCTTATGAAACATTATGGTACAATAGCTAAATGAATAATGAAGAAGGGGAAATAAAATAAAGTGTTTGTGATATTTATCTTTCTTCAAGTTAAGTATATGGTATTCTATGGCCCAGTAATTCCCAAGGGAGTCATTGGGGTGTCATATTGTCATACAGCATTTCTTAGGAATTTTCAGCCTGGCAGAGCCAAACTATCACCAGGCCTGAGTACAGCAGATTTCTTCCACAGAAGGATAGAGAGTGAGAGAATGAAAGTGAGAAAGCGATATAGAGAAAGAATCAACCCCAATACCAAACTGGTACATTTTTTTTATCGACCTCGAAAAGATGAAAGGCAAAGTTGACCTCAGCAAGATTTGAATTCAGAGAAGAGAGAGCTAGAATGAATATCACAAAGCATTCTATTCAACCTTCTAAAGACTCGGCCAATTCACTGCCTTAAGTAATTACAAGGGATGTGAAATAGTTTCATTCAATCATACCTGGCTCAATTTCATATGATACTGATAGAAATGGTTACAAAGAAATTATTGCTTATGGACATTTATCAAGGCCCAGTCATATTGGATGTATTTAATGCATTGCAACTGGATATACAAGGGTAGGCTGACTATGAAGGAGTGAAGCTAGAGCTGTAAAATCTTGCATGCATTGATTTTAACTCTTCTTATTAATAACTAATGATTTTTCCAGGGACTATGTTGAAAAATAAATCTCATTTGATCATTCCATGAGACTAACTTGGTCAGCCTATGAACTTCTCAGTTGACCACTGTAACCTTAATAACTTTGTTTGTAGTTGCTCAATGTGTTAGGATTAAAAACCAAATGTCCCTAAAAAGCCCACTCTACCACATTTAAATCAATTATCTAGAATGCAACAATCCAATGAGGAAGCTTTTGTAAAACAAATAATCTGCTAGGACGAGCAGACAAATCTCTTTCATATTAAACAGTACCATCTTGAATAAAGAAACATATACTGCAGTTCTTGATATACAAAAAGATAAAATAATCATAACTTGAGCACTTTTAACAATAGGTCTGATTGATTGCTGCTGACCTTGGGCTAAACAACAAGAAAAAGCAACAATTCAAATAGCTTACTGTGAGATTTCTACAATTCTTTTAAAGTACAAAGCAATGTAGCCTACCCTAAGTGTATACTATACAGTAGCCAAAAAACAAAGTACCTATCTACCACACCGACATACATACCTACCTGCTTACATACAAACACATATGCATACAAACATACATACAAACATACTTACAAACACACATACATACATAACTTCATATATACATAGATAAATAGATAGACAGATATATATATATACAGAGATACATTCATACATATACACACACACACACATAGATATACATACATACACTGTTCCATACCTCAACTATATCTACATTCAGTTGGAAACATATTATTCAATACCATAAGTCTATAATAAATGCTTCTTTTGTTTGTTATTTTTGTATGTTTATTTTATTACAAATATTTATTTATTGGCTTTTGTGTGTCTATGTATATATGTATGACTATGCGGTCAATGTGTGGCAATGCATATGTGTATGTGTGCTTCTTCATTTTAAGGGCCAGCTGAATAACATCTTTAATACCAATGGAGCTAATAAAGATGAACAGAAAATTGAATCAGAAATTTTATAACATACCCCTGAAGAAATAAACAATTGAGACACTGCATGTATATGTATATGTGTGTATATATATATATATATATATATATATATATATATATATATTATATATGGTATACATAATATATATATATATTATAATATATATACATAATATATATATATATTATAATATATATACATAACATATATATCATAATATATATTACAATACAAATACATAACATATATATATATTATAATATATATGCATAATATATATATATATTACAATACAAATACATAACATATATATATATTATAATATATATGCATAATATATATATATAATACAATACATACGTGTATATATATATATATACATACACACAGATATATATATGTGTGTGTGTATATATATATATCATCATCATCATCATCGTTTAACGTCCGTGTTCCACGCTTGCACACATGTATGTATTGTTATATATATATACATAATATATATATGTATATATATATATATATATATATATACACATGTATGTATTGTTATATATATATACATAATATATATATATATATATAGACATGCGTATATATATTTTGTATGTGTGTGATATAGCTATAATTATACAGAAAGCATATCACTATAAATACCAGATAATAGAAAAATTGCACCAAGATAAATGTGGGTGAACATGTATATGTACATGTTCACATTTATAGATAACATGCATCTACATATCAATGTATATCATATGTATATATATATATATATATATATATATATATATATATATATATATATATATATATATATATATACATATGGCAACATTGAGGACCGAGTAAGCTAGATTACAGATATAAAAGACAGCGAGAAGCGAAAACCAACCAAACAGTGAGTGTGTTCTGTTATTAATTCTGGCAATATTACACAAATATGACCCTCCCCATATATATATATATATATATATATATATATATATATATTATCATCACACATTCTCTCTTTCTCTTCTTCGCCTGCCCCTCCCCCATTTTTTCTTTCATAAAGCTCATATATATATATATATATATATATATATATTATAAATATATATATACATCTATATATACAAAATATTAAAACAATCAAATTTTATATATATATATATATATACATATGAGATACATTGATATGTAGATGCATGTTATCTATAAATGTGAACATGTACATATACATGTTCACCCACATTTATCTTGGTGCAATTTTTCTATTATCTGGTATTTATAGTGATATGCTTTCTGTATAATTATAGCTATATCACACACATACAAAATATATATACGCATGTCTATATATATATATATATATATATATATATATATATATATATATATATATATATATATATATATATATATATATACATATATATATATATATATATATATATACATACATATATATATATATATATATACATATATATATATATATATATATATATATATATATATATATATATATACATACATATATATATATATATATATATACATATATATATATATATATATACATATATATATATATATATATATACATATATATATATATATATATACATATATATATATATATATATATATATACATATAATGTATATATAACAATACATACATGTATATATATATACACACACATATATATATCTATGTGTATGTATATATATTATAATATATATATATATTATGTATACCATATATAACATATATATATATATATATACACACACATATACATATACATGCAGTGTCTCAATTGCTTATTTCTTCAGGGGTATGTTATAAAATTTCTGATTCAATATATATATATATATATATATATATATATATATAATCAAGGTTTAGCAAATAAGAAAAAGTTTCAAAATAAATTTCAAAAAATTCACTGGACTTACTATGGTTACCTTTACCGAAACGGTTTCGAGTCTCAAAAATATGGATAGTCCTTGCGGGTCTCCATTGAAAAGATAAACTCTCGTCAGAAGGTTCTTTTCACTCGGAGAATATAAAATTCCCAAGTTCGAATTACGAATTGGCGCTATTCAAAATTGTTCCTGAGATGAGAATGAATGATGTGGAAGCAATTCTGTCCAGTGCCGTGTGCAAAGATAGAAGGCAGAGGCAGAGAGGTCAATCTACCACCACTATAAATAGCAGCAGCCAAAACAACAAAATTTTATCTCGACCAGGGAGAGATTAATAATAATAAAGTATATATCCCTACAGGCAAAAAACGTATAGGGACACATGTATTATCCAACCATATGCCAATGTGGTGGTATATTGACCTCCCTGCCTCTGCCTTCTATCTTTGCACACGACACTGGACAGAATTGCTTCCACATCATTCATTCTCATCTTGGGAACAATTTTGAATAGCGCCAGTTCGTAATTTGAACTCGGGAATTTTATATTCTCCGAGTGAAAAGAACCTTCTGACGAGAGTTTATCTTTTCAATGGAGACCCGCAAGGACTATCCATATTTTTGAGACTCGAAACCGTTTCGGTAAAGGTAACCATAGTAAGTAGAGTGAATTTTGTGAAATTTATTTTGAAACTTTTTCTTATTTGCTAAACCTTGATTATATATGTTCTGGCTCGTTAATTTATTAACCTGCCATAGAACCACATTGGCATATGGTTGGATAATACATGTGTCCCTATACGTTTTTTGCGTGTAGGGATATATACTTTATTAAATATATATATATATATATATATATATATATATATATATATATATATATATATATATATATATATATATATTATTTATTAAAATAACAGATTAAAGTTTAAGCAAAGAATCGCTGCTTTCACCCTTAACGGGATCTTCTGAAACATATATATAAATGAAAGGTATAGAAAATATTGTAGCAAAAAGCCAACAGTATTCCATAATATATATATATATAGGTACAGATAAGAATACATAAAATACTAATGTACACTCATATGCAACTAATAGATAGCAAACACAATGCAATGTGAGGTAAATATGAATATCCCATTACTTGATAACAATGCTCTGCTATCATTTTGTTCCGTTGCCAAAACAAAAGTGCACCTAAGCTCCAATACATGATTTGGATTCAATTCTTCATTTTACTATAAGTGAAAGTATTCTTACAATATCACCATCAACCAGCACAATACAACTACTACTACTGTTGCTGCTGCAATTACTACTACTACTGCTACTACTACTATCACCACCACCATTACTACTATCACCTTAACCACCATCCCAATCACCATCACCACCACTACTACTACTACTACTACTACTACTACTACTACTACATAAACTGCAGCAGCAACAACAACAACAATAATATATTTGTAGTGAGTGAAACATAAAAATAGAAAAAAGATGTAATAAAAGAAATATGAATAAAAAAAATATTTTGGAGGAAACACAAAGATCTCATTTTAAAATTTCTGCTAATTTATTTATGTTAAAGAATTTTCTGTCTCTTTTACTGCCATTAATAAAAACATGTAGCCTAGTACATTCCCCCTCAGAGGTAAATGGAAGCAGAAAAAAATTTAATTATTTGTGGGTTTGAACTTAAGAGTATCAGCTGAAAATTCCATAGGCTGAGTATGAAGGGGTGATGTTAGTACTGTGAAATCTTGCAAGCATTAATTTTAACTTTTCTTATTAATAACTGCATTGTTTCTTTCTAGAGACTACATTGAAAAATAAACCTCATTTTGTCATTCCATGAGAGTATCTTGGTCAGCCTTGAACTTTTCTGTTGACCCCTGTATACTGCAGATGTGAATGAAAAAACAGCCTTCCTTAATTTATTCTAAAAGATACATCAGCTAAATTAATAGCATCAGGTCTAGATTCTCAGAATGGTAAAAAAATTAATATATAGATATGCCACTTATTGGAGAATGATGTAGTCTCTTTAGAATTTATGTATAAATATTTGTCTGTGTATTTGTCTGTGTGTGAATATGTGCATTAGAGTGAGGTAATAGGATGTCAAAAATAAATAAATATATATATATATATATTTCTATTTATTTATATATGAGTTGTAATGTGTCTAAGGTTAATATGTTTAATGGAAATGCTATCAATGTAGTAATTCTGGTTCCTGAAAATTATGAAATAGATTTCTTTAACATTGTGAAGGCTTAGTGGTTAGAGAATTGGATTTACAATTGTGAGGTTGTCTGTTTTATTCCCAGACTGGGCAATGTATTATGTCCTTGAGTAAGACATTTTATTTCCTGTTGCTTTTTCTGCCAGGAGTTGAGACAAGTAGATAGCATTAGCAATGCAAAGATCAATTGAAACATTGTTTCCTTGGTCTGATTTGATGAGCTCCACCCCACTTAGTAAATGAATGATGTAAAATTGTTAAGTATTTTGTGGTTGCCAGAACCCTAACTTTTGCAGAAAAAGTTAAATGTTCTTATCTTCTGAAGCTACTCATGAGCATACATAAACATTTCCGATTGCATCCAAATAAAAGCTTTTGTTAGTATGTATTTCCTGTGCAACAATCTGCAATTATTGGCCTTTCCTGTATACCACTTCTACTGAAGCCAACATCATTAACCCACTTTCAATATATCATTATTCTACCTTCCTTTTTGAGTGAGTCTTATAGCCAATTTGCTTATATGAGCACCTTCAAAGAATGCATTCTCTTGGAGTGTATCCAAGTTAAGTCCATTCTACAAGAGAATTGAACATAATATTGCACGCAAAAGATTACACACTGATTTTACCATGCTTTTACTATGTTTGCTAGTTTCCTCAATAAGATGCTCTTATTTTTAATAGCTTAGTCACAGGAGGAAGTGCAGCCCCCCATAACATTTTTTGTTCCCATCCTTTCTCTTCAGAAATGGAGTCTTGTAAAGTGTATATTCTTAATTTCCAAGTTTTATTCATACATTATTGTATGCAATAGTTGAAAAAAGCTATTCACTGCATTAACTCTGGTTTTTGAAAAGTTCCACCATGTCAAATTAATTATTAACAAACAGTTTATATATATATATATATATATATATATATATATATATATATATATATATATATATATGTGTGTGTGTATATATATATATATATCTATATATGCATGTATATTGAAATAGAAATATAAGGCTTCACCATAACATTGTGACTAAATAATCTAATCTCATAATGCAGTGTATAAACCCACTGAATGGAAAAAGCTGTGCTGATAACCATCTTTTTCCATTCAGTGGGTTTATACACCCCATTATTAGACTATTTCATTCAGTCAAATGTTACAGCAAAGCCTTATTCTTCTGTTTCAAACTTCACTCGCTGCTCTTTAAACACACTCCCATATATATATATATATATATATATATATATATATATACACATATACAAGGTGTCCCACCAAAAATGTATACACACTTCAACACCTTTCTAATCAAAGTATGCATACATTCTTTTGGACACCTTGTATATATATATCTATATATATATATTATTATTATATATTATATATATATATATATATTATTATTTTTTTCTCACTTTCATCTAACTTATTCATGCTCATCTCACAATATATCTTTACTTACATTACTTTTGTTTTTTTTAATAATACATATCAAAATTTTCTTTCCATCGCACATATTATTAAACCCTTAAATATTATTCTTAATGCATATTAACAATTTCTTTTCATTGCACATATTATTAAACCCTTCAATATACAAACCTTAACTTTACATTATTTTTCTCTTCGTTAATTTTCAAATTCTTTTAATTTATACATTATCTTCCAATGGTTTTTCAACCTCTCTATGTAAAACAATATATTTTTCTCAGTTATAAAAGCTATCTCTCTCTATCACCCATCTCTCGTCCTATCTCATCCTTCCTAATTATACTCCTCCCCTCCACTTTTTACTCTCATCGCCTCCTCTTTTTCATCCTTTCCAACCTCCCCCTCCCCCCTAAAAAAAAAAAATGTTTCCCCAATATCACACATCAATCTAAAACTACTTTTCATATGTTGATTTAAAACTGCACTATCCACAAGTGTTTTTAACCTTCATATCATGTCTTCCTATTTTATCTGATGAAAACACAAGTGTTATTGCATGATGATATTTGTTTTTGAAATGCGCATAATAAAATACATGGAACTCTTTTAACCATCTTTTGATCTTATATATTATGGCTCTGAACATTAATCAGTATACACTGAGGATGAAAAACTCAGAGCTGTATGGGAGCATCCCAAAAGTCAGCTCAAAAGTGACACAGAGGAGACTGAGGTTGGCTGGACATGCTCACCGACATCCAGAGTTGACATTGCACTCAGTGCTCCTTTGGGAGCCCCTACATGGACACACTAGAAGAGGAAGACCAAGGTTAACATATGTTGATGCCCTAAGGACAGACACTGGTCTGTTGGAGATGCAGGATATGGCAGTGATAATGAGGGACAGAGACCGCTGGAGAGAACTCGTCCATGGATCTCGGGAATTTTACCCGCCTTAGATAGATAGATATATATATATATATTAAAAAATAGAGGTGTGACACATGAGTTGTGATATATTAGTAAAAAGGAAAAGAAAATGCTGAAAAATTTTTCCCAGTGAAAAATAGTTTAATTAGGAATAAGTATAAATTAGTAATAAGTATTGATTAGTATTCAGTTTTAGTTTTAAGATTTTACCGTATGCGCATTTCTAATGCTTTTCAAAAATAATTTTGAAATAGAGCGCTCGTGATGTTTGCTCTAATGTTTGCTCTAATGTTTGCTCTAATGTTTGCTCGTGATGTTTGCTCTAATCAGATTAGAGCAAACATCGCGGGCGCTCTATCTCAAAATTATTTTTGAAAAGCATTAGAAATGCGCAACCGGTAAAAACTTAAAACTAAAACTGAATACTAACCAATACTTATTACTAATTTATACTTATTCCTAATTAAACTATTTTTCACTGGAAAAAATTTGTCAGCATTTTCTTTTCCTTTTTAATTATATATATATCAGTTCCCGTCCCACCCTTGCAAGCAGGGAAAAGCGGACGTAAAAATGAAAAGAAAAATGAAATGAAAAATATGTCTGTCGGTGTGTGTGTGTGTATGACAAAATTATATTTGTATATCTACAGATATTTTCAAATCAATGAAATATAAATACATATACATGGCATGTTTACATGTCTCTACACTAAAAATGTGTAAATTTATATACACATTTACATAGCCACTTCTATTCTATATATATACAGATATAACGTTATCATATACTTCAGCTGCTTAGCATAACATCTACTTTCCCATGCTGGCATGGGTTGGACGGGATGATTTGAGACAATGTTTTACAGCCAGATGCTCTTCATGATGCCATCCCTTTTAGTAACCTCTTACAACATGCAAGGAATACAGAGTATCTATTCTAAAAACCAGGATATATTGTATATATGCTCACAATGTAAGTTCAGGGAACTACTAAGTTCAGGGAACTACTGCCACTGCTAGCTGCAAAAGGCTTCTCCCTCAAAATGAAAGGCAGACTGTATGATGCGTGTTTCCGAACAGCAATGTTACATGGTAGTGAGACCTGGGCACTGAAGGTGGAAGACTTACGTAGATTAGAAAGAAACGAAGCCTGCATGCTCCGATGGATGTGTAATAGTAATATACGCGAATGACAAAGCATAAATGAATTGAGAGAGAGACTGAGCATAAGAGGAATCAAATGCTGTGTGCAGGAGAGGCGGTTGCGTTGGTATGGACATGTGATGCGTATGAAGGATGACAGCTGCATAAAAAGGTGCAGAGCACTAGAAGTCAATGGAAACCGCGGAGTGGGGAGACCCAAGAAGACCTGCGATGAGGTGATAAAAGCCGACCTTACCCAATTACACACGACCGCGACCTCTGGCGTCACGCAGTAATACAGAGTACCCAACTTCCCATGGGTACAAGCTGAAGCATATAGACAATATGCCCCCACACCCTCCCACTGCAAAGTGGTCATGGAGGTGCCACGGCAAAAAAGCACCCAGCCCACAATGTAAAGTGGACGTGTAGGCGCCACGGAAAAAGCACCCAGCACTCACTGTAAATGAGGTTGGTGTTAGGAAGGGCATCCAGCTGTAGAAATCAAGCCAAAATTAGTTCCTGTATGAGCAAGGCATGGTCAGCCGACCAGACACTGCCCACAACAGGACAACCCGTCTAACCCATGCTAGCGTGGAAGAACGGATGGAAAACGGTGATGATGATGATGATGATGAATGATATTAGCTTTCAAGGAAGCTCTTGATTGAATTAGCCTGTAATCTATTAGTTGATTACATCATGGAACATTTTTGACTTAAAATTTCAGAAGTACTTGGAACGAAGGAGAGATTTATGTCACCAGTAAATCTGATTCTTCAGAGCATATAGTATTGTGTGTATGTAGTGCCTATGTTTATGTGTATGTACATGAGTGTATGAGCATGTGTGTTTAAGGTGGAAATATTTCTTGTGTGGGAAGTGAAAGGCACATCTAGATGCATATACGAGTATGTGTAGATATTTGTATAACTCTATGGGTATCTATATAAGTTTATCTGCTTTGTTGTGTATGTTATTTTAATATGTATATCTAATCTATATCTATGTATACATGTTAGGGTGTGCGTATACTGATAGGTGTGTAAAAAAAATATATCTATGAATGAATATTATTCTATGTAATAAGTAGCAATCACTTACACATTTAGTTATGCATACATACAAAGACATATGTATAGAAACAAATACCACACTTATGCACATGCTCCCCTGACTCACGCCCCACACACTTTTATATACATCTACATCATCATTTCTTATGCATACTTCTACAGAAGATAAATGAACACAGATATGTGTATATATATAGATAAAAAATAATGGAATTTTTAAAACTCATTCTTTACCCTGAATGTATTAAAAATATATAATGTAGTGCATTTCATCTGGAAGTCAAAAGATAGGCTCTATACAAAGTATGTTTATAAACTGTATTATTAACCATCTTAAACATTTTAGCATTTAAACTGGCCATATCCAGTCAAAATTCCCCCTTTTCTGTTCAAACTGGCTGTAACCAGCCATTCATACCAGAGTTAAGATATCATTTTCAAAATAAATAATATCAAAATCTTGGCAGATTCAAGAATATGTGAGATAAAGCTGTTACCACAAAATACAATAGTAAATACAGAGTAATGTAAAACTAAAGGTCTGAGAAACGCAATGAGTATACAAATATATACATACAAATACAAATGTCAAAATATACTTACTAAATGCTGCAATGAATTCTTTGAAGGAAATTTTGCTGTCATGGTCAGTATCTTCAAAATGTATCATATTCAAGAGACTGCATTTTGCAGATAAATTCTTAAATTGCTCCTTCTCTTCTATGTGCAAGAGTTCAGATGCTTGTAAAAAGTTATCAAGGCTGTCATCATAGTAGCTAAACATCAGTGTGGCTAGATACTGTTTAACTGAAAAGTAAAATGAACAAGAAAAAGTTATGCTTAATAAGAACAATTAAAGATGAATTCAATATATGTAAATATTGTATATTGTCCAACCTTTTCTAGCAGGGAAAGCAGACGTTAAAATGATGATTTATGATATATATACTCTTCTTCTCTGTCCACTTATTCCTGAGAATTGTGGGATATATATATATATATAGAGAGAGAGAGAGAGAAAGAGAGCTAGAGAGAGAGAGAGAGAGAGAGAAAGAGAGCTAGAGAGAGAGAGAGTGAGAGAGAGATAGCTTCACATATTCAATTTCAGTTTATTATATCACAATTGTTATGTACATTTTATAGGCATCACTATGTAACAGTTATCCAATGTGTTGTTGTCAGACAGGTGTTTAAATGTAAAGTGTTTTGTTTGTGTGTGCTATAAAGCCATCTCAGTGGTGTGGAATGACAAGAGTTGTTCAAAATAATACAATATCAGCAACGAGAACCACATCAATGATAATAGCAACAACAACCACAACAATGTCAACCGACTGATGATAGATAAGCATGGGATATATGATAGCCGAGGTTAACTTTGCCTTTCATCCTTACGGGATCAATAAAATAAAGTACCAGTAATGTACTGGGTAATTGCTGGCCTAGTGCCAAAAAGTAGAAACAATTATAGTTCAAGCATCTATCTTGTTTCCAAATGTCTCTGTGTGTTATTTAAGTTTAAATCTTAACCATTTATAATGTTAAATGTGGTTGGTGTTAGGAAGAGCATCCAGCTATAGAAAAACCTACCAGAAACAGTTCTATACGAGTGAGACAGTCTCTTGACCAATCTTGCCTCAAGTGGGACAAAACCATCCAACCCATGCTAGCATGGAAGATGGATGTTAAACGATGATGATCAATGTACACTTTCCTATGCTAGAAATAAGTAGATATTGAATTCAAATCTAAGTATTTTGCATATTTGTGCAGGACATTTAAGTTCAGTCTAGATGTCTTGAAGGAAAATGTTACAAGCAATTAGACTTCTTTCCTAATTAATTCAACTATCACAATGAGTAGTAGACTTATCACACCACCTAGTTTAATTTAATTTTGTGATTCTTGTATGTCTTTAGTAGATTACTATCTGTTGCAAGCACTCAGAATAGACAACACTTGCTTCTTTCTAATTCTCCATTTATTTGTAGAGATTGATGTCAGATAGAATGGTTTGCAGTATTTGTTTCAGTTTTTTGCTCTCTGAGTTTAACTCCTACCAAAGACAACTTTATCTTTCATTATTTCGAGGTCGATAAAAACGTACCAGTCTTGTACTTGGGTCGATTCTTCCTCTATATCTCTTTTTCACTTCTATTCTTTCACTCTCTATTCTCCTCTGGAAGAAATCTGCTATATTCAGACTGGGAGAGGATTGGATTCCACTGTATGACAATATGGCACCCCTACAACTCAGGAGTTACAGGACTATACCATACCATTGACTTGCAGGTGTTAAAGCTGGACATTAGATGCATTTATCCCACCCCTTTCAGAGGTCATGGTCACTCTCCTATCTCATTCCTTGATTGGAAAACATTTTTAAAAACTAAAACTACACTGGATGTTTTGATATATTCATTAAAATAATAACTAAGCTTGTCAAACAAAGAGTTGGCAGGACCATTCAGTTTGTGTCAAAAGACATGACAACTTCTCTTGTGCACTCGATAGAATGTACAACTGTATGTAAGCAAGATACAGACCCTTGCCCCGTCTGGGAGGTCAGTAGCCCTATTTCCATAGTGACATGGTCTATGTAGACACATCAAACCCGTGCTAGTAGGGAAAATGGATGTTAGACGACGATGATGATATGTGTGTGTCTATTTGTGTGCATGTCTATTACAAACATCTATGGATATTATAGGACTATGTCTAATTTATACCAGTATGGAAAAACAGCTGTAAAATGATTATGATGATGCTGTTGCTGATGATGAGGATGATGATGTAGATGATTATGATGATACATGTGCATGCACACACACAAACACACATATATATATATTTACGAGAAGAAAATATGGTCATTAAATGTTGATAACACTGATATCTCTCTCTCTCTCTCTCTCTCTCTCTCTCTCTCTCTCTCTCTCTATCTATCTCTCTCTCTCTCTCTCTCTCTATATATATATATATATATATACACACACACAAATGTGTGTGTATGCACATATATTTATATGTAAGTGTGTGTGCATATATATTTATGTGTATGTATATATATATATATATAAGTGAAGTTGAGTAATCTAGATATTTACACAGAAGCCACATTAAATGTTTCAGACAAACACATTGGTAATGCATTATATACAATTAGATTTCTTCCTCAACAGTCATGTTCAGAATATGATTCTTCCTGCAAAAGCTGGTAAAAGATTCTATACATGTCCACCAACACAGCTGATCCATTAATCATCACCTGTCATATCTTTATACCTTGCTATAATGTTTTGCCTTTTTATCATTTTTTTTCCAATTTAATTGTCTTCTGGTATTCTTTGTCTTCTCTCTTTTATTCTTCATTAATTCCTTAAATGCATTTTTACCATTTTCTGTAGACAATATGCTTGATGAACATTTGCATATCATTCTTGTCATAAAATAATATTGTTTAGTCACACATATACAACACATACATATACAGCACATACATATACAACACATATAGCTACAACACATACATAAACAACACATACATATACAGCACATACATATACAGCACATACATATACAACATATATATATATACAACACATATACCTACAACACACACATATACAACACATACATACACCTTTGCCTACATTTACATAGAAATGTGTAGTTATACAGATATTATTTTTGTTTTATTCCATGTATCCCCAATACTTTCATTAGTAGTGTATCATGTAAGATTGTATTGGCAAATGCATATTATTATAATATAGTGTTATCAAGTCAGTTGGGTTTTATAGAAATGGTAATTGGCTTTTTGTATTACATTCTAAAATTATGTGGAAACTATGGACAAACTCCTCTATTCACCAAAAGGGGAAAATATTAACTTTTTATTTCATAATTCTTCTTCTTCTTTGCTCACTTATTTCTGAGAGAATCATGGAGGCAGATTCCTCAAATACTCCTTCCAGCAGGTCTTGGCAGAAGCCATCTTCTCCAATTGATCCAGCTAGATGCAGAAACTAGACCAACCAAGCTCGTGGATGTTATCCAACGATATGACTCGGGGTCTACCCCTGGGCCTCTTGATGGTTTGTTTTGCCCATAAAATCTGTCCAGCAATTTTTTCCCAAGACATTCTAACTACATGCACATAGTATTTCATAATTATTTCTATAAATTCATTTATTCATTCAACCATTTTACAAACTTCTCCTGAATGAAGACTATAACATGCTGTTACTGTCATTTAACTGTTGGTTATAGCCTCACCTATCTATGAAGGACAATTTTAGGTTGAATGTAAACATGGCCTGATAGAAATCAATAAAGAGTTTATAAAATTGTGCAACACTTCATTTATGATTCCAATCAAAAGTAGTAGTGAAATAACTAAATAATACCCTTGCCTTTTACAGGGCTGAGGCCCTTCTCTAAAATATATAATTATTATATTTTTAATACTAATGTTAATGATAAATAATTTATATATATATATATATATATATAAATGGAATAGAATGAAACAAAATTTCATTTCTCACTCTTAGTACGGCACTTACTTAAATGTAAGTATGTATGTATGTATGTACATGTACATACATATATGTATACAGACGTACAGTAGTATGTATATATATACATACATGCACACATATATATATGCACGTATCGGTTTACCGAACATTTATTATAATGTTCAGTTTGTTTGTTTGTAAACAAACAAACCGCCCGAATTACGCCGTACAGTGTTTAGACAACCACATCACCTTTTTGTTCAACACTGACACAGGAATGATGTACTAGTTTCAAGCTTATTAGCTATTGTCAGCATCGTATACCTTCCTGCCAGATGGTTGAACATCTGAAAGTATATACTTTCCTTATGCATATTAACGGCTGAGCAGCCTAATTTGCATATCGAGTGAGTTCAGTCGGCCGGGCACACCGAAAACGATAAATGGAATAGAATGTACGGCGTAATTCGGGCTGTTTGTTTACAAACAAACAAACCGAGCATTATAATAAATGTTCGGTAAACCGATACGTGCATATATATATGTGTGCATGTATGTATATATATACATACTACTGTACGTCTGTATACATATATGTATATACGTGTACATACATACTTACATTTATATATATATGTATATATAAGTTTATCCTAGGTTCAATCGGGGGTAACCACAGAGAGTAAGGTACTCAATACATAGCAGAGTATAAATATTTAATATAGAAAAGGCTTCTACAGGACTAGAACTGTTTCATTCAGGAGAAATCGTCAGGGCTTCCTGATGATTACTCCCAAATGAAACAGTTCTAGTCCTGTAGAAGCCTTTTCTATATTAAATATATGTACATATATATATATATATACATATATGTATATATATACATATATGTATATATATGTGGAGGCACATGGCTTAGTGGTTAGAGCATTGGCTTTGCAATCGAAAGGTTATGAGTTCAATTCTCAGACCGGGTGATGTGTTGTTTCCTTGAGCAAGACACTTTATTTCACATTGCTCCAGTTTACTCAGCTGTAGAAATGAGATGATAGGGGCTGGGGTCCCTATCATTCCACTGCAAAGTGGTCGTGGAGGTGCCATGGTAAAAAAGCACCCAGCACTCACTGTAAATGAGGTTGGTGTTAGGAAGGGCATCCAGCTGTAGAAATCAAGCCAGAATCAGTTCCCGTCCCACCCTTGCAAGCAGGGAAAAGCGGACGTAAAATGATGATGATGATGATGATATATATATATATATATATTTTGTTTCTGAATTTGTTTAGCAAGATTCTTTATCTGAAAACGTGTGTTGAAACCGACACACACACAAAAACAAGATGGCGTAGGACAGAACAAAGGAGAGGCACAAAAACAAAGAAAAGAATTCCCAGTCACTGAAGAGGTCACATAATGTGTGACGAAAGAACTTTGACAATATATAAACAATCATCTGGTTGTGGAACCAACCAACCAATCAGAAAGTTATAAATTTATAAATTTATTATAATAAATTGAAGTGAAAGCAACTGGTGCATGTGTTTCTTATTGGCAACATGACCCTCCCAAAGTATAACAATATATATATATATATATATATATATACATGTGTGTGTTTATATTAAGGGCTTTCAAAGATCAACTATCATTACAGATGGATATTATGTTACATACTTTCCAATTCACCAGTCTTACATGTTCGATATTTTCAGTTCCCTACTCTTGCATATTCAAATATTAGAAGATGAAACTAAATACTTCTCTACAATCTTTTTCTAACACACTGTTCCAGTCTTTAATAATATTGACACTAATAACATATAACATGTATTGATTTAATTTCCAAAGACAACCATCATTTTAGATCAGTATGAAGTGTATGAAGTTACACTCTCTTAAATTCTTGAGTATTCTATTCAACATACACACAATATTAAATAAATATTGACTTCTCACATTGGTACAAAACCACAAATTTGTAGAATGGAATTGTTGAGTACCAAGGCAGCAAATTGGCAGAACTGTTAGAATGTTGAATAGAATGCTTTGTGGTATTGCTTTGGCTCTCTGCTTTCTGAGTTCAAATTCTTCCATGGTCAATTTTACCTTACATCCATTCAAGGTTGACTCTTCCTCTATATCTCTTTCTCACTTCCTTTCACTCACTATCTATCCTTCTCTGGAAAAAATCTGATGTATTCAAACCTGGAGAGGATGGGTTTAAAAGATAATTTTTATCTCTTATCTATGTATGTGAGGAGAACTATCTTCTACAGGTATTTATAAATATTTTAATAAAAACTCAAATTTAGATCAGGAACAGATATTTTTTAAAAATCATAAAGAACATTGTTTCTCATAAAAAAATTATTAGCATCTAAATAAAATATCTTTAAGTGGTAGCTTGAACTGGGTCAAGTAGATATTTTTTTGAGAGTAGTCATTGCACTGTGGCACCCTCAGAATTTGATTGTGGTAAGCAGAATCAATATTTCACCAAAAGATTAATTTAGAAACTTACTAATTTTTTTGTGAAAGACAATAAAATAGTATTTTTGTTTCCACTTTCATGTAGCTAATTCAAATTTATATTATATATTGAATTATTTTATTCTTTAACATTTTGAAAGAAAACAAAACAGAATACAAAGCTGAAATAGAAACCAAATTAAAATAACCTCTAATTTTTCACTTCTTTATGTTACAACTCTTTTCAATATATATATGTGTGTGTGTGTGTGTGTGTGTATATATATATATATATATATATATATATATATATATATATGTGTGTGTTTGTGTGTGTATATATATATACATACATACTCACATTTTATATATATATATATATTGTGTATTCGTAACCAATTTTTCACAAGTTGCTGAGAAGATAAAGTTAATATGAAGAATGATATGTTCATGTGGGGAGGTGCTATAAAAGAACTTATAAAATAGGGTGAAAACCCTTTAAAGATGGAAAAAGAAGTTACCATCAGCCACTATAAAGAATCAAACCCCATATCTCCGAGATCCCTGCTAAGCACTTTAGACCATTAAGCCAAGGGACCATAACAACTCTTACCATCTTAAATTAGATACCTGAATCACAGCTTTCAAATGTCAACAAACATTGTTTGTACATAACTGATCTCTTGGACTTTTACAAAGCACTGAGGATACTTTTCCCATTTACCCAACATACTACCAGCAGACTATACATTAATAATAATTTGTGGGACAAGAATATAGGCCTTAAACATCTCTTTCACTAAAATTCCTATTTAAATTTAATAAAGAACTCATACATTTGTGATTGGATTCATGAAACAAATTATAAATATATTTACATACATATAAAGAAACCTATTCAACACCTTGCATGCATGCTAAAAATAAGGCTCTCTGCCTCTATATCCATACAAACTCTTGCCTGCATACACTCATGGCATTGGAAACTGCTAAACATTCGAGCTGAATGTTAAGAAGAATAAATTCACTAGCTTACATTAAGAATTATCGATTTTTTTTTCATTTCAAAGAAATGAAACATCAATTTGAGATTCAATCAGATGCTGTTCTAGTGTTTTATTTGTGTGTGTGTGTGTGTATGTGTGTGTGTGTATGCATGCGTGTGTGTGTGTGTGGCTGAGTGTGTGTGTGTGTATATATATATTATAATACTTTTTTCTTCATTTTTTCCTCTTACTGGGAGAGTAGAAAAGTTGATGAAAATTAGAAGAGTCTACAAAAAAATCTCACTTCACTAAATTAATAAATGCTGATAAAAATAGGAAGAAAATAAAATATGAATATTCAGAATTAAATATTTGTAAAAATATAAAGATAAGATATCATATATATTTATACACACACACATATATATATATATATTTATATATATATATATATATATATACACACACACACACGCGCATATATATACCTATATACACACATTGCTGGAATTCATTTTCAGCTGAGTATACTGGAGCAATGATGTGGTTTGCTCAAGAACACAACACACATCCCAGTCCAGGAAACAATCGAACCCACAACATTATGATTGCAAGTCCAATACCCTTACCACTAAGTAAGATATAAGATGTTTAAGAATATATAGTAACAGACTAAAATAATTTCCTGTTAGTTTACTTACATTCTTTCGTATCTTGGTTACAGTCTGATTCCTGGAATCGTTCACAGTGGAAATGAAGAAGCTTTTCTTTAAAGTGAAGATATTGCAGTTTATTACACGTTTCCTCTTGATTCATCGTTTTCATTTCATTATCTGTTCCTTTGATGATGATATCCTCATGCTTCGTTGATTCAGCATGGACTGGCTGTTTTGCCAGATCTATTGTAGTGGAGTCAGCTATGGCATCTTTGGATTGGTCATTAGAAGGTTTCTTCTCCACGTCAGATTTGGAGGATTTGGTCTCTGAAACAAATGTAATTAAAAGTATTAAAATGTGTGTTACATTACAAAGAATGTTTGTTGCATATATATTTTCATTTCATTTCATTTCATTTTACGTCCGCTTTTTCCCTGCTTGCAAGGGTGGGACGGGAACTGATATATATAATATCATCATCATTTAATGTCTGTTTTCCCTGATAGCAAGGGCTGGAAGGGTTGTTACCAAACAGAGTTACTGGCCTCTTAAAAAATAGAAACTAAGTTTGTAATGTGATAAGTCTCCTGAAAAACGAAAGCACTAGATTTAAATTGTAAGCAATTTATTTTTATCTTATTTTTTGCCTCAAGTTACAACCAATGTCTTATTACTTCTGACATTATTATAAACACACACACACTCACGCACTAAATAGATATAATGTATAACACACACACACACACACACACACACACATAGTTATATATATATATATAATATATATATAGATAAAATATATAACATATATAATATATATAGATAAAATGTATAATATATATACATATATATATAGAGATAAAATGTATAATATATATATATAGAGAGAGAGATAAAATGTAATATATATACATTGACTGCAGAAGACTTGCAAAAACTAGAAATAAATGAAGTTAATGTGCTGTTATATGTGTAATGTTAGTGTTCACAAGAGACGATTGTGATGGTGTGGACATGTGATGCATATGGAAGATGTCAGTTGTATAAATATAGAATTAATGTAAGAAGTAGTCCTAGGAAGACATAGGTTGAAGTAGTGAAGACCAAACTTAGGAAGCTGAATCTCACAACAGAGATGACACAAGGTTGAAAGGATTGGCAACATGCAATACTGAAGAGGACTTGTCTACCAACATAAAAATGTAACTTCACCCATTTATGCACCATTTGCACCATCAATGTACACCTCCATTATATCTAGGATCACCCCCACCTCTAATAATCAGTGGGGTTTTTTGCCTAATGTGCATACATTTGGCTTCATAATTGAATAATTAATATCTATGCTAGAATACAGCATATAAAGCAGGTGATGATGATTTAATTAACATTTATCATAATATCATGTTTTGAAATTTTTAACTGGACATTTTCATGGCAATCAGCTGAAGTTTAAACTATTTATACATTTAATCATC
Organism: Eledone cirrhosa; assembly: GCA_964016885.1. Lineage (NCBI taxonomy): Eukaryota > Metazoa > Mollusca > Cephalopoda > Octopoda > Eledonidae > Eledone > Eledone cirrhosa. The sequence goes on along the minus strand of OZ024746.1, from coordinate 21,482,530 downwards.
CCCTTTATACATTTAATCATCATAAAATTTCTGGTAAAATTTAAATTTAAACTTCATCTATTCTTTCATAGTATATTGAATAATGGCTATTTATATGTTTTTGTTTTTCTTTACATATACATTTTGGTACCTATATATATATATAAATTTTGTAAAACACTTCATCTAAAACTATATTGCTTTTTACATCCTTTTCATGTAAAAACATTACATTTTCTAACTCAATATTTTATTAATGAGTGTATGATGTATGTGCGTGTGTGTCTGTTTATGTGTGTATGTATGTGTTTATATATGTGTGTTCAAACTCAACTTCTACCTAGCAGCAATATAAACTGAAAAGAGTTTAAAACTTTCATCTATCTGAACTATATTTATCTACAGATAGTCAGCTACGGGGAAAAATCTCATGTGGACCAATATATTTATCTTATATTGTAAAGTAACATCAAAGAAACAAAAAAACTAGAAAAGATTTCAAAATATAGCTGATTTCTTGAAACACCAACTTTATATGTCTTATTCAGAAGCCAAAACTAACAAGAGAATGTAAAAACAGACAAGAAAGCACACAATATGAATGAAAACATTTTGCTTATAACTATAGGTTTGAGAAACATACTTAGTAAAGAACATTTAATAATATAATACTGAAATATCAACCGAAATATATTTAAATCTATTGTAAATCTATGATATAGCTATTATCATGTAGAAGCTTCGGCTTCTGGAAAACTGAATCCACAATCTATTATTAAATTCTGACTGTTTCTATTTCTCTTTCCTTAATGTAGTTAAATAACCTCGGGAAAGATATGGACATTGAAACTTCTAACTGATTTTACTCTAAATATCATAGATTCATAATTTACTGGGAAAGCATTGGAAAATGAATGACTCTGTTGTGTTATTGAAGAGGCACTTTGAGACAATCATAACAAGTGATATTTAGATATAAATATGTTGTTTCTATTTAATGGAAATATATCTAAGGATAAAGGCATAGTCACTCATTCAACCTAATAAGTATAATATATGGAGGCACATGGCTTAGTGGTTAGAGCATTGGCCTTGCAATCGAAAGGTTGTGAGTTCAATTCTCACACTGGGTGATGTGATGTTTCCCTGAGCAAGACACTTTATTTCACATTGCTCCAGTTTACTCAGCTGTAGAAATGAGATGATAGGGACTGGGGTCCCTATCAATCCACTGTAAAGTGGACGTGTAGGCGCCACGGAAAAAAGCACCCAACACTCACTGTAAATGAGGTTGGTGTTAGGAAGGGCATCCAGCTGTAGAAATCATGCCAGAATCAGTTCCCGTCCCACCCTTACAAGCAGGGAAAATTGGACGTAAAATGAAATGATGATGAAATGATGATGATAGTTATTTGTTTCAATAACCTTTGTCAGGGCAATGTAATGTTTGTTTTGTTGTTTAGCTCCATATAATCCATGATTCGGCAATATTATCAAAGATATTCACCCATCATGTTTTCATTAATGTACTCTGGGTTACATTATGTGATGTATCTTTATCGTTTGTTGGGTATGATTTTAGGAAGGTTTTATAGAAATTACTTGCAGCAGGTCAGGTAGTCACACAGATGCTGATCTTTTTTTTTGGGGGGGGGGGGGGATTATTGTATAACTCTCTCAGCCTGCTTAACAAACTTATGTTACAAGAACAGCTGGTCAATTGGATATTTCATAAGTTTTTACATGTCAGAAAAGCAATATTTTAGTTGGTTCAATGACTATGTTGGCCACTTGTTTTAAAATGTTGACCATATGTGGTATGAAATGGTAGACATGTCTTGTTACTGCTATTTTCGTATCCAATCTAAACATTTTGAATATCTGAGTGTGTTCTCATGGACTTTTTATTGAGTTTGTGCATGAGTTTTCATTAGTCTTTCAATCTCCTCAAAATTTTACTCTAGCATATCCTGACAACCTTCTGGTTAGGGAGCACATACATGGATATCCATAACCTAGTTCAGAACATCCACATCATAGATTGAATGATTATAATCAGTGTGTCAATCAAGAAAATAAACAAACATTGGGTGTATCAAAAATTATCGAGACAAAGCATTGAATATATATGAAAAACAATCGAAAAAGTTTGTTAATCTCCATTCTTAGTGTAACCTTATTCTCCACTTGCTTTTCTTGTTCCCCTTTCTTTATCACTCCTACGTGCCAATACACTCCTATCTTATATTTTTCATTCAGTTCACAAACTTCTGTCTCTCTGTAACAACCGCAGTCCACTGTTTTCAGTCCTTAGGGGTAATTTTACTCAACTTCCACGCTGTTGTCATTGATGGCACTTGTTCCTTGTGTTCGAATTTTTAATTTTTTCTATGAATCAGGAAAATATTTTAGTTGAAAAAAACTGCCTTATTTTACAATCTATGTGTTTTAATCAATTAATACTTATTACATGAAGAATTAAGCTTAACATGGATGTGATTCTGTCAGACCTAAGATTGTTTTGTTATATGATGACTGGTATTGGATTAATTTAAAAAGAAACTAAACTGTTAGAGTGACAAAGCTATGCAACCAACTCATTCTGTCAAACCAATTTAAATCCTACAAGATCATTTCAATATTTTGAAATCTCAATCATAAGTGTAAATTTAACATCATTTATCCATTAAGTTGAATATTAATAGATCCAAAATGAATGTTTCTTTCTACTTAATTTTACTGCTTTAAAATCTGTTCCAATATAACAAATACTGTACAAAATGTCTGTTGATCAGGTATGAAAGTCTGTCTTTAATTTGAGTCCTAGTGTGTGAGATGTATTTGTATCTTCTAGTCAAAAGCTTTTCATTGTTAGGATGTTTTGAAATACAGGGTAACTCTATTGAAATTTATTAGAGAACCTTATAGGCAAACCTGTAAATGAATTGAAGTTATAAGAAAAACCATTATTGCTACAATCTAATTAACTGATATCAATGGAAAAACATTGGAAAGTTTCTATACAAAGAATTGTCTTCCCACCCAACTGCCCTCACCCATTGCTTTCAACCAAACTACTGGTTTGTAAGTATTTATGTTTCTGATATCTGCAACTATAACAACATATGAGTCAGAGAAATGCTACAGAAATGACTTTAATCATTTATACATTGATCCACTGTTACTATGGTGAGTGCATATATGCATAAAGTACCAATTCTAAATGTTTTCTAGCTGTAGTTTATCTCAGAAGCGAATTTCTATGAGAAAACAGCTTTGTTTTAGGCAAATATTAATGTGATAGGTTTGTCAAGAATTTCCTTAGGGAATCTTCTAGTCAAGATTGCATATCAGTTGTTTTATGTTATATAAAACTATCTCCTCCCTGTGTCTCATAAGATGGATGGTTAAATTAAGCAAATGTTTCAGTTGATGCATAGAAAATTACTTTTGAAAAATTGATTTCTATATTGCAATGTTCTTAAGTGTGTGGATGTGTTGGCCTTGTACATGCAAGGATTTGGATTTTGATTAGTTATTTATGTTTACTATAATATAGGCAAACACCAGATAAACTTGGTCTATGCAGTAACCCATCAGCATACCAGCTTAGAGCTCCACACTGATATATCTGATACATCCAAAGATTAGAAAAATCCATAATCCTATTCCCATAGCTATTCAAAATATTCATATACACACACACTCACACACAGATGTGGGTATATATATACATATATTTACATTGGCTTGTACACACATATATACTGAAAGATATGAGAATTATATAAGTTGCATATATACACATACTCAAAGAAAGAACTTTATATGCACTAACTGATAGTATTATCTAATGGGAGAATGGGGCAGTAGATTAGCAGTATCAGTAGAGTGTTGGATATGCTTCACAACATATAGTTATGGCCCTTTATGTTCTGAGTTCAAATCCCACTGAGCTTAGATTTGCCTTTCATCTTTACAGGGTCAATTAAATAAAGCACCAGTAATACACTGGGATCGATTTAATCGATTTTCCTCTTCCCCAAAATTACTGGCCTTGTGTCTAAATCAGAGAACATTATCTAGTGGTAGACTGTAAGTGAACTGGATTGGCAGTATCGGTAGAGGGTTGGACGCCATGCTTTCTAGCATAGTTACGTCCCTTTACGATCTGAGTTCAAATCCCGTCGAGGTTGACTTTGCCTTTCATCCTTACGGGGTCGATAAAATAAAGTACCAGTAATGTACTGGGTAATTGCTGGCCTTGTGCCTAAAGTAGAAACAATTATTTTACATCTAGTCCTGATTACTCAGCCCATTAGCTGTGCCAAGCTAACGATTGATCGAAACAAACAAATACACAACTATTGTATACAGGACTAGATTTAGACCTTGGGAGGAGGAGGGCAATTCAGGTTTGGTGAGCTCCCCACAACACACACACACACACACACATATATATATATATATCATCATCATCACATAAGCATGAAGACAAAGAGAAGAAGAGGCCATTTTGGGGGATGGGGGCTCTAATTGATGATGGGGTGAGGACATTTGCCCCTATGTCCCCCCAATAAATCTGGCCCTAATTGTTTATTGGGTCATTTCAAAGTAATTGAGATAGAGCAATGGAAAAATTTCTTTCTTTTTAGATGAAGAATCAGTCCAAAAACAGAGTCCTCATCTCTCCACGACATACAAATGAATCCAACTGATGACTTTTACTGTTTAATGATCCTTGGTGCAAATCATCACATCACCAATTTCCATTTTTTGTTTCTTTGTTTTTAGAATAATAAATATCAAAATAAGGCACTATTGTTGAAAAATTGAAGTACTAGTTTGATTATGGTATCAGAAGAGGGATATTCATCTAACAACTCAACAACTCTCTCTTACATGGCCTTTAGTCAAGCACTTATTGTTTCAAATAACAATATAAAGGTGAATTAGCATCTTTTTATTAAAGGAGAGAAAAATTGATATTTTCTGCTTAATATTATGAAATCAAAAGATAAGTATTAATGTTATAAATGACCAGTCCATAAAAAAGATTCAAAGGAAGGTAAAGTAAATCAAAAGAAGATATACAGATTCAAATATATTCCCAATAAACAAGGTTTGAGGATTGGCTGAAAAGCTCAGAAACTGGCCAAGATACTCTCATGGAATGAGATCAAATGAGGTTTATTCTTAAACATAGTCCCCATTGTGATCCACACATTTCTTTCATTTGGTGTTGCAAAGCTTGTATCCCATTGTTGAAGAATCTTTTATCTTGTTGGTAAAAAAAATCATCAACAGCAGTTATGATATCATCATCACAGCAATACTGGTTCCCAGGCAAGTGTTTTTTCATATTGAGGAACAGATGTATTTATGATGATGATATGATCATATGATCCTATGACTCCTGATGGAGTTGTCAGGGTGCTGTAGTGGTATATGTCTATTCTTGGGCATTTTAAGCCTGACAGAGCTCATCCCTTTACAGGAAGGTATTTGTAAGCATGGTTAAAATCAAAATCTATTTTGTAAGAATTCTATACAATTTTGATTGCTTCCTACACTCTATTATACGCTATGAGAGACAGAGATGGATGGAGGAAACGTGTCGTAGAAAGCCGAGCAAGCTCGATCTGATGATGATATTTGTTTACAATGAAAGAAAATTAAATTTTGTTAATTTAAAATTCTGTATAAAACTAGACAATTTTTGCTTTAGTCATTAAAAAATGATTTTTGATATACACACAAAAAAATTGATTCCTTTATAATAAATTAATAGTAGTTTATTAGACAGACACAAAGACAAGATGCAGTACAATACTTATGATATTGATGCACCAGACTTTTATCATCATTATCATTTTTTTATGCATTCTATCATTTTCAGTGAGCCGAGCAAATATTACTGAATACTTAGTAAAGTTTAAACTACTATATGTAATGCAGTTAGCCAAGAAATTGTAATTAATTCAAATTATGTGACATAATTACATCTTCATTCACCCTTGATGAACATTGCCTTGGCCAGGAGGCGCTGATTCATTGGGCATTTGGACAGATGCTAGTGGGTCAGCAGAGGTGGCCAAATTACTGCCCATCTTTGACTACTGGGTTCCAGTTTATCTCCTCTCTACTGCTCCAAAATCAACAAGAGGCCCTTTCTGCTGCCTCCCCATCTCGTGAACAGCATGACCATGAACATTTTCCATACCAAATGAGCCAGGAATCCCCTGCAGCCCACCTCAACTTGAAATAGCTATGCTTGCCAACCTTTCTAATTCCAATTATATTAATAGTGAGGAGACAGAATCATTAGATTAAGGATTAACTATGCTTACAGAGAGACAAGTTACAAAATTAAATTGATAAAAATTAATTACAAATAGAATACATTGAGGAGTGAGTGTGATTTCTGTCAGTACAATTACCACTCCAGAAAGTTTTCTATCTTATTAGACCTCTACACTAAAATGTAATCTTATCAGTACTACCAAACCTAAGAGAACTATATTTCAAATTTGTTCTCTTAACTCTTTCGATACGAAGCTGACTGAAGCCACCTCTGGTTTTACAAGATATTGGTTTATGATTAAGGCACAAGGCCAACAATTTTGGGGAGAGGGAAAAGCTTATTAAATCGACTCCAGTGTATTAACCCTTTAATGTTCAAACCGGCCCAAACCGGCCAGAATTCTCTACCTCTTTCTGTTGAAACTGGCTGTAACTGGTCGCTCAAACTGATGTTAAGGTATTGTTCTCAAAATAAATACTTTAAAAATCTAATAGATTCGATATTATGTGAGATAATTATGTGAGATAAAGCCTTTACTATGAAAATACAATAGTATATATAGAATAATGTGAATGCTAAAGGGTTAATGGTGCTTTAAGGCTAAGCTAACCTCAGCAAGATTACAACTCAGAACGTAAACAACCATAACCATAAGCCACAAAGTGTATTGTTCAATGCTCTACCAATATTGCCAATCCACCACACTTTACAATATAATATGATACAAAACTGTCAGTTTTCAAGTATTTATATTTATATAAAAACCTGCCATGCAAGAACATTTGTAAATTTATCTTCCAAATACCAGCTTAATAATGAGAAAATTAATTGTATCACTAAATACATTCGAATTTTTGATTCAAAAAAGTTACTTGAAAATCAGAAGTAATGTTGTTCATTAGAAATATGGCAATAAAAAGATAAAAAAAGGTTTGTGTACATTATAAAGAAAAGAGATGCCTGAAAATTAAAATTCAAGTCAGAAATATTAAGCAACTTTGAGGAAGTCTATGGCAGGTAGAATTAACAATCATCAGAATTGTTGGCAAAGGGAATTTCAATAAAGAGAAACAAAGCAAAATCTGCTTGAAAACCTAAAGTCTGTTTTTTCTTAGATGCAATTCTCTGAAATGCTTATTTATTTAATGTGGATTTTAAAATAAATAAAAGAAGCATTGCAAAGCGATTTGACATATTTGATTCAACAAATTTGTGATGATTTTAAATTTGAAGACTGCCAAAATGACAACATTTTTATTTATTAAACATTTTGTTCAATAGGAAATAAAAATGGCACTTAGATTCATTTAAGCAATTTTCCTTGAAACACTAAATTAGAAAATCTAATCTTTGAAATGTCACCTAATAATGATGAAAATAGAAATCAAAGCAAAGTATAGGACTCTTTGTAAATATTTATTGCATGATGTTTTTCTATTCTACTTAAAGATAATAGAGTTCTTTTCTCTTTTAGAAGAAGACTCTTTCATTGAATGAAATTTATTCCTGGTGCAATGCAATTTTCTTAAATTAGGAACCTTCCTCAAACAGAATTTTCTTTGATGTATAATCATACTGCTATTTCATGCACACTGAGAAATAAACAGATGTATTCAGATTTAAAGGAAAATCAGTAAAGATTACTGGCATCAACTCTAAACTCTAATTACATGAAGGGAAATGGCAAGTAATTATTAAGATTTCCAAAAGAAAAAAAATAAATTGTTAAACATAATGTTCAAGGTCTTTCAAAAGCAAAGTATATACAAAAATAATACGGATCTATTAAGATCAAAATCAATCAAACATAGAACTCATAATTAATACTAGTTTAATATTAATACTTTATTTCATTTATCTTTATAAAGCTAAAAGACAAGCTAAAAGTTAAGACTATCTTTAAACTGTAATCAGAACTAGGATAATTTTATATTTACATAAATATATATAATTCATATATATATAAATCAGTGGAGGTTAGAAAGGATAGAAACGAAGGGATTTAGATTCAGAACATATTACTTAATAGGTGTATTATTATATTACAGTAGGCATTACATTGGTAATTTGCAGGTTCAAGTCTAAATAGCCAAGCATTTTAAAACCAGTCGGAATTACCCAAATATTCAACCAAATGTTTAGCTGTAATTTGTTTCCAGTAAGTCCCAAACAAAGCTTGAAGTCACTTAGTGTTAGGGACTATGAAGAAGGGGAAAGAGTTCATTCAGATCATAAGGAGGAGAGGAAAACAAAGAAATGGAAGAGAGTTCCAATATCTGGCAGTTCATGGAAAAAAGCTAAAACCCTAGAAAGACTTCCTTATTCATGGAACCACAACAACATCTGGATGAAAACACTGTGAATTTCGAGTTAGGTGAGATGACACTAAAGAAATATGATGAATAAACATCAGAACTACTAATTAAAAGATCCTGAGGCATTTTTATACACAAAGAAGATAAAGTTCTTCAATCTACAAAGATTAAAAAATATATTCAACTTAGTTCACGGATGAATGAGTATTATTAAAGAGGAAATTTAGTTATAACCTATGATCATAATTATTTCATTTTGTGAACTAAACTAAAGGTAAATAATAATGTATTAGAGAGTGCAAAGGGCATGACAGATTAAAGAAAATACTTTGACCAAACATTGCCTCCAAAGAAGTTATGTCAGATATTCCCACCATGATACTATATAACTTGACTTTTCAGATTGAGAAAATGGTATTTTCCCTGAATACCCTATTACTTTGAGATAACCAAGACATATAAGTTTGCTTAATCAAGTTACATTTTAGGGTTAAACAACCACAGCTGCATAGATTTTCACCTTTCCTGGAAACCACCATTAGTAAGAATCTAATATCATTGACAGACTTTCAATTTCATTTAGAGAAAGCAATTTACATGATCAGGAAATCCTTTGACAACAAATCTTCAGTTCATTGTCATAGTATATGTTTGTTCGATTATCTTTTGTTGACTTCACTAATCTCCATTGTTCTCTATAGTTTTCCCATGACAATATTTCCACTACACCTTTCTCCATTTTATTTTGCTGTTTATTCTAAATAACATACCCTCTGTTATACCACTGTAAACAGTATCTGTCTCTGAAATTTGCTATATTCCCAAGTGTGGTTATATATTAAATATTTCATTGAATCCGTCTGTACTAAACTTATTTTCCATCATTTTACACTCTCACTTCCTATGCTTTCTCTGTATTAAAGAAGAAATCAAACTGAGTTTAAACTATAAAAATTTAGGAACTAATCCTTTTTCCTGTTCTAGGAAATCATAACAGGGCTATGGGTCTTATCTCTCTTCTTGTGATTAACTAATACAAGTTGATTTGTGTCACTGCTTCAAAACCCAAATTATTAAGAGGAAAATATTTTGCACATTTTTACTACTCTTATTTATGTCAGTATAAAATTGTAAAGGCTAAGATTCCTACTATTCCTTAGAAACTGAAGTTAACTGAGAAAAATCTAAACTATATTCAGCAATTAACAATTCTGTATTTCGAAATGTTGGCAGCAACTCAGCATGGCCTCAGCCAGTCAGCTTGTAACAAACCAGATTAAAATTTGAGCAGTCAAATTGTAATTGCTAAATTCTCATTCTCATGCCCATAGACAAACTGTATGGGGTAATTATTGAAATACAAATTCACACCTTGATACCTAAATCATTTACAGAAAAGTTTAAATATCAATTGAATTATAAAAGTCTGTAGTAAAGTGAGTCAGCCGGGTAAATATAATCCATTACTGGCCCCAGAACCAATGTGAAACATTGAAATCAGCCCTGTAATATTTTTCTTCAGACATCTGTTGATTTTGCAGTAACTCTGAGGTTTAAATTGTTGAGTTGTACTAGCACGGAAGACTATACAGTTGAATGACTTGGCTTCTAACACAGTGCAGCAACAATCATATGATACAAATCCTCGACTGCTATTAGACCTTCTTATCATCTTGGCAGCTGAGACTCTATGCAAACTAATATATCTTTCTATAAAAAATAACTGACATTTGAAGTTACAAAAAAAATGTAGATATTTCGTATTATTCATTAACCTGATAGATTTAATACTTTTTATTATTTTCTTAATGTGGAATAAACGATCTCTTATTCTCAATTCTAACTTCATTCAACGCATTTATATAACCCACATTAAAAGCAAGTATTTATCGAGATAGAACATTAAATAGAACATGATTATCTATTTCAAATGTTGTCTTATTTTATAGTTTGGTAAATTCTGTAAATTGTAAATACTTTACCCATATAATACAAGAGATATAAGAATTATTTGGGAATATAATCTCACAAGTAGATATCTTAATGTACTAAAACAATGATATATATGATATAATAATACACTTCGTATATGTAATTCATGGTTTATTATTAATGGATGAATTTCTATATGTAATAGGCGCAGGTGCTCAGCCATCTGGTTTTAAGTGCTTTATCCTATGTTCAATAACAATTCAAGCTATAAATTAATTTGTCATTTTAGGGGTCAGACTAAAAGCAGCTCATATAAATTACTTCAGCTATTCTTAAGACAGTGAGAATCCTATCTGATTTTTTAAAATGTTGCTGCTTATATATATATGATAAAATTAATATAAGTTTATAAAAGTTTAGTTAAAACATAAAGCCATGTTATATAATGTGTTAATTAAGGGTAACAAGTGATGTTCTTAACTCATATGAGAGAGAAGATATCCTAAAGTTACAATGAAGTGTACTTGATTTTGTTTGTTCCCGTTACAAACCTCCAAAGAAATGCCAAAAAAAGAAGGATTACATTTAACCACAAATGAGCCAAATAATTTGGGTTTAAAGAATAGAGATGCTATAAAATAGTTTTTAAAATATGACGAAGGCCCTTAAAGACAGAAAAAGAAGTTTCCATCAGCTGCTATGAGGAATCGAACTTTGTATCTCCCAGATACCAGGTAAGATATATTTATGAAAATATTGTGTTCACATTTTTTTGTGTACTATGTCATTGTGATGTGGAAAGTGACAGTAAGGGAAAAAGCTATAGTCACGCTTTGAAAAATAAATAGTTAACACTGGTATTTCTTTTAAATTATCTTGTCATCGTTTGCTCCCCATCTTGATCAACCCAAGATACAAACTCTTTACTGCAGAACTGCATAAAATCTATCGTGTCACGAAACATCATTAGTCTTACAGAAGTATGGATTGCAAAGTAAAGGTTGACAAGGAAATATACGATGAACCATTGAATAAAAATAGTGTAAAATGTGGGGAAACTATAAGCATACTAAACACAAAAGCATACTAAAAGCATACAAAAGCATACATAGATGACCATTTTCAGTAATAATTTATGCTTCAAACAAAGGAGTAACAAAGTGTTTCTCACAACTTTGAGATACTTTCATTTTGAAAAAGAAGTGCAACATGTTATTTGAGTTTGGCAATGAATAACAACGAACTATCAGAGTAATAAACAATTCCATTAGTCGCTAAACTAGAGACAATAAGCCTAAATACTGTCAAGTGTAAACTATGAAAAATACAATATTATTTATTTTTAAAAATTGAAAAGGAACATTATTGCTGCAAAATGTCTGGTCCATCTTTTACACAAAATAACAAAATTTATTACAGGAAAACTGGAATTCAATGATAAAAGTACTATGCTAATTGTGTACAACCATTTCAGCATCTCACCTAAAAACACAATACATTTATCAATGCTTGTTGATAACTGCAATCTATGTTGTCATTAGATGGGGGTTTACTGCTATTGACAGAATGCATAAGTGCTGGGAAGTTGTAAAATAGTATTTTCAGAATCTAGGTAAGGAGGAATGCCCTAAGTCATTGAAGAAGTGCTTTAGAGATGAAGAAAATGTCTGTTAATTACCAGAGCTCTATGTTTGCCCCAGTTACACTTTTGGGTAGTTCTCAGATATTATTGAAGCCCTAAAAGTCAAGTAATTCAGCATGATTTCAATATTTATGCTAATGACTGAACTGAAAAGTAAACTTGTGAGAAGAGTTAGTTAAGGACTTAATATCTGTGTTTGTGTGTATATGGGGGGGGGGGGTCTATAGTGAGAGCCAAACGTTGCCAGCTTACCCATGATGTGTCAAAGAAATGTGAAGCAGACTTAATTATTTCTATGAGATAATCATAAAGCATATAATGTATGACTTCTCCAAGAGTAGGTTTCATAACAAATCATTGAAACTTAATCAAATAAGCATCTGGAGAATTTTGTGATGCATTCAAGGCCAGTAACATTTAATATGGAGGAAATAGGAAGAGTATTTGGTTGTAAAGGCTAATATCAAGACACCTGAGATGGTAGATAACCAGGGTGGCAGACGTTATGTAAAACCGTTCAGAAAGTGAGTGCTTATATCGTTTCTATTGTATGCAGGAATATTCATACAGAATATTCACTTCAATTATAGCTTTATTTTAGAGAAATGAAAAACAAAAAGATTACAAGACTCTAAATATGGAACAATTTCCCAGAAGAATGATTAGCCATATAGAGAATCTCCTGGCTAATAGGAAACTTCTGCAATTGGCACATAAAGGGAAGAAATATCAAGATATGATAATGAACTTAGTGCTTTTGTTTGCTATCACAATAAAGAGACAATGAGCAAGGGGTGGGGTGCTGTCAAACGAAGTATATATTGACTGAGTAGAAAGATCAGATGTTTATCACACTGAACTAAATTAAAAAATAATCAATAAGGGTAACACACATGCAAATCAATGAAGCTGGCTGCAAGTCAACAATATGGGTTAAACCCTTGTCAAATGCATTATCAGTATTTTAATCATTCACGTACATTACATGAACTCAAACCTAACGTGCTTTGTAGAAAATGCCATATATTACTAAAAGTGTAGTTGGGTCATATTATTTTAAAGATATTCATCGATGTCAGTATATAAGCTTATGTTGAAAGAACTATAGTATTCAATAATGAAAGTATTTAAAGAACGGAAGTATTCAATAATGAATTTATTCACATTACCCTTTATGTCTTCAATATGCTTCCATAATTAAGGTTGGGATAGCAAATGCAGGGAATCCGTTTTCGACAGTAGGTTCAGTAAAATATGTTAGAAAGTTGTCTTAACAGCAGAATGTCTGTGTACTTACATATCAATGTAGTTCATCATAAATGCACTTTTGTATTTATGAATTGTTGGGTTTAGTATTTTCACTAACATTAACATGCAATAGTTTACTATTAAAAACAAAGTGTGAAGTACTTTAGTAAGAAATCTATCAATGGCTTCAACTGCCATTTTGAACATAGTTGTTATTCACTTTAATTAATAGTAGTGGAATTTGGAATTAAACCCCTGAAGTAGTGTGATGTTACTTTCTAAAGAAAATGACGTCAAGGAAGTATTTAATGAAGTAAAAAATTTAACAAAATATTTTACAATTAATCTTTCTTAGATGTTTTAAATATTTGTATAAATGCTAGAAATAAAGCACTGGTTAACCACGTCACTCTCAACGGAATATCAGATAAAAGTTGCATTTGTGTAGCCTTAGGTCTGCAGACTCTGCACTTATCAAACAGACATATGGTCAAATGTGTTATAGTTGTGACCATCACATATTTTTCAGTAGTATATTTGATAATATACTACTAAATGAAACACACTGAGTAGTATATTATCAAATGTGTTTCATCTTCTAAAACTGTATTGTGGGATTTGAGGGCGATTTAGCTAACCTTTCTAGCAGGGTGTGCAACAATACAGATGTCTCTTTGCTGGTTTGTGAAAGGCCTTAGTTTTAAAAAGGTAAGAAAAAGTAATCTCAAAGGGTGGTGAAGTGAATAAATCAAAAGGGAATATTACAAACATGAAGTCGCAATTCATTACCAACTGTGCAGGTACACTAACTTTTACATAATGCATAAATAAATGTGGCAATGCCTGGATGTTTGAAAACTTCGTTCGAAACATTAGAAAGATAAATACATTATCTGTACATAGCTCGCTTGATATGATATGAAAAATCGTATACAATATTTCCACGTGATTATTTTGTTAATTTGTTGCAAAATATATTGAACCAAACTTTCGACCAAATGTAACTCTTATTTGACATGATATGTTTCAATAATGTCATATCAGCCATTTTTCATGATTGAGGGAAGTGGTGCAAGATATTGCAACGGAAGATCAACTGATGCTGAAACAACTGTCAATGCATGTATAGCTGGATAAATTTGAGAAATCATTGAATTTATTGCATTCATATTCTTATCTACACACATTTTCTATGCTGAAATTCACACAGTACCAGAAACTAAACAGTACATTAACTTTCTTGAACACTCTCCTCAATACAGCTTTTCAGCCATAATGTTTCTATTCTTTTAGTATTGCTGATATTGCTCTTGTCATTTTCACAAAATCAATGTGCTTGATGTCGATTAACATGTTTCCATCCAGTACATATTTTATCAAAAGCTTGTGGATTGAAAACAATTATGTAAATGTTTAAAACATATCAAATTTTGCAATAAAAGTGTGGAATGTATCAACGTTATTAGTTGTACTTCCATGACAGTAATTTAACTTTATTTTGATGTGTGTGTGCGCACGCATGTGCATGGCATGAACACCTGCTGATTTGAACGGAAGACAAAGTTGGCAAAAAAGATTTAAGCATTATTGTCTGAAAGAGAAGGATTCGGTCTTCACCACTTCATCCCATGTTTTACTTGATCTTCCTCTCCCATACATTCCATCCACTTTAAGTGACCAGCATGTATTTATGAATTATGTAAAAGTTAGTGTACCTACACAGTTGAAAATGTATTGCAACTTCACCACCCTTTTAGATCACTTTTTCTCATCTTTTTAAAACCAAGCCTTTTACAAGCCAGCAAAGAGACAAACCTAAACAAGTGTAATCTTCTCTCTTGCACATACATCAGATTCCTTTTATATCCAGTTTTCTATACTCTCAGCTGATCTGTGCTTCATCATTCATGTACACTAACTAACATAATAAATCCACACCGGAATATGTTTGTCCCTACATGAAGTAGCTGAACAAAGTACATTATAATTCTGAGCAAGGGTAATTGTTTGACAATGATAATCAAAATAATATTTGATTAATTAGACAATGGAAAACGTGGAGATTAATTGAAAAGGAAATACACATACATATTTACACACGCACATATATATATATATATAAATACTTACTAATACCATGAAGACAAGTTCCTTTTGGATCAACTTTGATATGTTTCTCGATAACACAAGCAACACGATGCAGTTCACAGTGGCTTGGGTACAGAGTACCATCAGAACCACAAACTGGTTTACTGAGACCCCAACAATAATCTTCCTCGGCACACACACAAGTAGAACTTTTGCAAACACGTCCGCTGCGGCAATCCAAATCATCTTCACAGTTTTGAGCTAAAATTATAATAATAATAAAACCAACATTAATCCTTTATATAAGGCATGATAAAAAAAAACTAAATGTGAGATAAAATTATCTTATTAATCAGTTTTAGTCAAAGATTGATTGATGTAGGTAAAATTTAAAAAACTGTAAAATACATGAGCATTAATTTACAGTAGCATTTAAGGAACTTATCTATCTATTTATCTCTTTACTTTTAAATGTGTCAAGTCGTCAAAGAATTGGTGTACTTATTGACTTGTGATAAATTCCTGGCAATAATTTATGCTTATACAGTGCAACTCGGTTCAATTCGGTCCTGAAACTTGTTCGTCAACTGAAACTATTTTTCCCTTACCAAATATTGAGAGAGAAATACAGTGAGAGAAAGACTGTGTATGAAAGACAGATAGATATCACCAGAGAAACTAACTACAGAGCAAGTGACGCTTTCCCGTCCATACTCCAAGCTTGTTGCCGGCTTGAGTGTTCGTTACTCGAGACATCGTCCGTGAGTTGAAACGTTTTAAGTTCGGAAAAAGTGTTCGTGATGAGAGGCGTTCGTGAGCCGAGGTTCCACTACCAATTTCCCAGCGATCAATGCAATGAATAAATATTTTCTATTTATATAAGGAATAAAATATATAAACCTTTATGTAAGAATGTTAATAATATAAAATGTTTGTGTGTAGATAGAACGTTAAAGTTTTAGGGCCTCCACCCGTTTATCATTTTCATATATCGAGATTAATAGAACAGGGTGTTCAAGATAGTGTCTTTATGAAACATGGGCACAGTCTGCCTAATATTGTTTATAAGGTTTGTCATTGTGTAATATACTCCAAACGGTTATATAGTTTCTAACTTACAAATTCTGTTATATTTCACAGACCAGATATATTTTGATAAAGTTGTTTTAGGAAGAGTGAATAAAACTATTTTAGATTAGACTGTTTCCGTGGCGTTAAGCGACCAAGAGTACGAGATTCCCCACCCCCGCCCAGAACGGGACGCTAGTCCATCGCAGGGTTAAACACCCAGCTATTGCTGTTGGTTGTCATGTTCATTTGATTATACTGGAACAACATGAAATAAAGTGTTTTGCTCAAGAACGCAACACACAACATAGCCCAGGAATCGAACTCACGACATTATGATCCTAAGTCATGTAGGTGCCACTACAAAAAGCACCCAGTCTACACTGTAACTGTGTTTAAAGTTAAGAAGAATATCCAGTCATAGAAACCAAGCCAGAAACAGTTCTATATGAGCAAGACACGGTTATTTGATCTAACAATGGGACAACTCGTTAAACCCATGCTAGCGTGAAAAGATGAACGGTAAACAATGATGATGATGATGATGAATACATTTCTGGTCCTTAGAAACAGAAAATTTAAAATCATTTGG
The DNA here is from genome assembly GCA_964016885.1 of Eledone cirrhosa. Lineage (NCBI taxonomy): Eukaryota > Metazoa > Mollusca > Cephalopoda > Octopoda > Eledonidae > Eledone > Eledone cirrhosa. Next base: position 21,465,362 of record OZ024746.1, on the reverse strand, counting down.
CTCCATGCCCTATTCAGCCCTAATGTAAATATACCTATCACTAAATATATCTGTTACTTACTAACTAAAAGCATTCTGAGGAATCATAAATATTAAAACGTTTTTTATCGAAATCGTTTTAAATTTAGCCACAGCGAAACACATAAGTTTGCAACAGAAATAGCGTACATAAATAGCAGAACTCTGACGTAACTATTTATATCTAATATTTACCGCTCATGTCATTGTCTTAACCCATAAAGTGTCTATTAAATAATTCATGTCTTACAAAATCGATAATATGTTGTGTAAATTATTTACAGCTGATAAGACTATAATTGTATCGGTTTAACTGAATAGTAATTTAAAAAACGATTTAATCAGTATCAGGGTTTTTTTTATAAATCAAGAAATATTTTTGGACACGTTTTACAAAATATAATCTTTCAAATTGAACACTCTTAAAAAATTTAGATTTGTATGGAATATATTACATGAAACTGATATTACGTGAAACCAAAAATGGCAATCTATATATTTTCAGCAGAAAATAATATATATATGATAAGAAAAATTATGTTTTTTGTTATTTTATTGGTTATCGACCCATTACGTGAGTTGAAGTATAATTCATTAAATTGTTCCTTCCCACGGAAATCTTTAGTAAAACGCAAATGATTTATCTGTTCGGGGTGAGGAGAAACCAGAGTTTTATATATATATATATATATATATATATATGATCACCAAGTCTGACGAGCAGTTTTTGAAATAATGTTTAGTATAATGTTGTCTATATCAGAACTACCAACCTCTAAAAAACCCAAACGGGGGTATCATGAAAAAAGGTATCCCAAAATGGGGACAAATTGGGAGATTTTACTTAATGAAAGCTATACCCATTTTCACAAGGGAAGACATCTCTCACCCCTCCCTAAATGGGTGGGAGATCTCACCGTCGGACGGGAAAAGTTGACAGGTCTAATATATTCTGAATAAAGCTTCTTCAAACCTTTTCAGTCATCTATCCACAACTTTGACAACGCTGCCAACTGAAACTTTCAACTACTGATCAATCAACTTAACTGCTTCAACAATCGAATATTCTCTGCAGATATTAACTGAAAGAATTTAAAACTAAGTATGAATTACATTGATATCACCTGTCTTGGCGGATCTACAAAACTTTGTATATATATATATAGATAGGATGTCTGTTATGTGTCAATTATTTCATCGTGTGACAATAAATTTCAATCCTATAAGTTTTGTTCTGTTCTATTTAATATCTCTCTATACTCTTATAAAGTTAATTGACATTTTCTTCATCAAAATGCAGTAATGGATGCAGAAAATAACTGTTTCTACTTTTGGCACAAGGCCAGCAATTACCCAGTACATTACTGGTACTTTATTTTATCGACCTCGTAAGGATGAAAGGCAAAGTTAACCTCGGCGGAAAATAATGTATATGACACAATACTTCCTCTCTCCGATGGAATTTCCAATGTCCAGGCATAGCTTAGCCCCAGCTTTAATGTGTTAAACGGATGAAAGATTAATCTCGCATGAATATGACGCGGGTTTGTTATTAATAGGGCGGTGGATTGGTAGTATCGGTAGAGGGTCGGACGCCATGCTTTGCAGCATAGAGTTACGGCCCTTTACGATCTGAGTTCAAATCCCGCCACGGTTAACTTTGCCTTTCATCCTTACGGGGTCGAAAAATGAAGTACCAGTAATGCATTGGGATAATTGCTGGCCTTGTGCCAAAAGTAGAAACAATTATTAATAGAGGTTTCTGATTTAGGCACAAGGCCAACAATTGTCAGGGAGGGGAAAGTCTATTAAATCGATACCAGAGCGTTACTGGTACTTTATTTTATCCACCCCGTAAGAATTAAAGGCAAAGCTAGCTTCGGTGGGATTTGAACTTTGAACTATAAGCCTAAAAGCATGTTGTCTGACGCTCTACCCATTCTGCCAATTCATTGCCCTTGCAGTCCATTATCAATAATAATTGCAGATGAGGACCAGGAACCTATATTCTTCCTAACAACGTGAACTGAGGCAATGTAGAATTCAATATATTCTAGCCAATAACATAACAACGTGAACTGAGGCAATGTAGAATTCAATATATTCTAGCCAATAACATAACAACGTGAACTGAGGCAATGTAGAATTCAATATATTCTAGCCAATAACATAACAACGTGAACTGAGGCAATGTAGAACTCAATATATTCTAGCCAATAACATAACAACGTGAACTGAGGCAATGTAGAATTCAATATATTCTAGCCAATAACATAACAACGTGAACTGAGGCAATGTAGAACTCAATATATTCTAGCCAATAACATAACAACGTGAACTGAGGCAATGTAGAACTCAATATATTCTAGCCAATAACATAACAACGTGAACTGAGGCAATGTAGAATTCAATATATTCTAGCCAATAACATAACAACGTGAACTGAGGCAATGTAGAATTCAATATATTCTAGCCAATAACATAACAACGTGAACTGAGGCAATGTAGAATTCAATATATTCTAGCCAATAACATAA
>OZ024746.1:21432807-21452807 GCA_964016885.1 Eledone cirrhosa | reverse complement strand
ATTAACCACTTGCTTTTCTACTACCTATCCTAACCCTCTCTCTATACATACATACGTTACATATACAATTATATAAATACACACACATGCATACACATATACCCATACATATATAATTTGTATAATTAAAGAGAATAGAAGTATAATATAAAAATATATTTTGAGAACAAATGTTTCCGTATAGAAAAAATATATATTACTTTATACATACTATTATATTCATACGTCCATACCAACTCAGGCACACAGACACACACACATACACACACACATATATATATATATATATATATATATATATATAATAAGGAGTTGACGGACCCAGCATATATATATATATATATATATATATATATATATATATATATATATATATATATATGAATTAGTGTGTATGTTGCGTGCATGTATTAATCTAATGCCTTCCTCTTTAAAATATATAGCAACTATACACGTTCGTTTTCTAATTATATCAATTTTAGAATACTGACCTGTTCCCGTTTCGTTTTCTTTGGAGATTAAAGAAATGTTAGCAAATATTTTTTCTATGTATAGGTAATTTATAAATAAGAATTGTTATCTAACACGAAGCTGATGAACTTAATATTGTTTAACAAAGAAATATTACCCGAGTATTTATTATCTGCAAAATCTAAATGTAGAAAAGAATTGCTGACGGCACAGGAACATCGCAATAGTGGGAATGAAAATGTTTTGTAAAGAGCTAGTTTATTTATTTATTCATATTTTTTGGTAATTTTTAATATTTATTTTCTAAGTCCAACAGTCAGCTAGTGCTGAATTTTCACATTAGATATGAATGAAAATTTGTATTTTCAAAACGTTTTTAGTTTTCGGCAATCATTAATTTAATCACGTAATACATCATTCAGTATTTCAGATTATTAGTAAAATCTCAACATGTACCCGGCTTTAAAATTTTGTCGACATAACATAAACATTTACACGAGAATTCTCAACTAACACGTATGGCTATTCAGTTACTATAAGCAGAAAAGAGTAGCTGAATAGAAAACATTTGGTGGATTGGCAGTATCGGTAGAGGGTCGGACGCCATGCTTTGACGCATAGAGTTACGGTCCTTGCCATTCTGAGTTCAAATCCCGCCAAGGTTAACTTTGCCTTTCATCCTTACGGGGTCGATAAAATAAAGTACCAGTAATGCACTGGGTAATTGCTGGCCTTGTGCCTAAAGTAGAAACAATTATTTTCAGCTTTTTGGCAGTATCGGTAGAGGGTCGGAGGCCATGCTTTGACGCATAGAGTTACGGCCCTTGCCATTCTGAGTTCAAATCCCGCCAAGGTTAACTTTGCCTTTCATCCTTACGGGGTCGATAAAATAAAGTACCAGTAATGTACTGGGTAATTGCTGGCCTTGTGCCAATAGTAGAAACAATTATTTTCAGTAGCAGTATCGGTAAAGGGTCGGACGCCATGCTTTCCAGCATAGTTACGTCCCTTTACGATCTGAGTTCAAATCCCGCCGAGGTTGACTTTGCCTTTCATCCTTACGGGGTCGATAAAATAAAGTACCAGTAATGCACTGGGTAATTGCTGGCCTTGTGCCAAAAAGTAGAAACAATTATTTTCAGCTTTTGTAAAAGCAGTCTCGTGAAGTCCAAGGCAATCTTAAAATGCGTTGAATGGTAATAACTTTAATTGCAGAATATAACGTAAAATAGAATTCTGTTAGTTATATATCAACACTGTGCATGCTGCCAATGATGGCATAGCGATTAAAACTAATTTTAATCTTTAATTAGTCAATACATGTATTTAGTATGAACATGAGTTAGTGGAGGGAGAGGGGAAATGATATATGATCAGTAATTTCTCTGTAATGTCTCTCGCTTCTACAGTAGTGACTCTAGATTCAGTAAAACACAGAGAAGAAGAGATGGAACGAGTGCATAACACTGAATACCAATATGTGGTCACATACTATGATCATCTATTTGATGTTGTACATTGCAGCAATATTGCAGAACTTTATCACGTGATAATAATAATTGTTTCTTCTTTGGCACAAGGCCAGCAATTAACCAGTGCATTACTGGTACGTTATTTTATCGACCCCGTAAGGATGAAAGGCAAAGTCAACCTCGGCGGGATTTGAACTCAGAATGGAAAGGGCCGTAACTCTATGTGTCAAAGCATGGCGTCCGACCCTCTACTGATACTGCCAATCCACCGCCAATTCACGAGATAATCTAAACTATAATAAAGGAAGGTCTGCGGGATTGCGTACGGTTTGTTTGTTTTTTATCCCGTTTGCAAAATATGTTGGATTACTTTGAATAAATAATTGTTTCTACTTTAGGCACAAGGCCAGCAATTAACCAGTGCATTACTGGTACTTTATTTTATCGACCCCGTAAGGATGAAAGGCAAAGTCAATGAATATTACATAATTTATCTACTAAATTTCTTGGCTGTTCATTAAATATATTTTGTTTATTTAAAGATTCACTTCTTTAAAATTTCTGAAATGTCAACACTTCCGGTGGCGATCGCTTAAATAAACATACTTATTTTCCGTCACTAATTTTCTGCTAATGCAATTTATATATAATGTCTTGTTTTAATGTATCATGGATTACGATACTGATTACATAAGTTTTCGTTCAATTTCTATGTATTGGTAATATCTAATATTGTCAATTACGATTTTATTTGATGTATCATATCTACTTGTATATATACCTGCGTATAATATCAATATACACACTGCACATGCTAGCAGAAAACCACCCGAAGGGTGGTTTTTATGCTAGTAATAATGGTTTCTTATATAGGCACGAGGCCAGCAATTTTGGCGGACGGGAAAGTCGATTAAATCGACCCCAGTGCCTGACTGGTACTTTATTTTATCGACCCCGTAAGGATGAAAGGCAAAGTTAACCTCGGCAGGATTTGAACTCAGAACGTAAAGGGACGTAACTATGCTGGAAAGCATGTCCGACCCTCTACCGATACTGCCAATATGTTCAAAAAGAATACAAGATGAGGCAAAAGGGAATTGCATGCCTTGTTCCGTAAAAAAAGTGTAGAAAATAAAAGTTGAGCTAAGCTGATGGGTAGTACGAACATTCACCTAATGCAGTGGAAGTAACTAAGGAGATAAAGTGGTTGTGGGATTTCAGCAGCCACTGTGATGACATAATAATAATATTTAAAAAAAAAAACCAAAATACAGACTTAAAAAAAAGAAGCACAACACACAATGAGATATAGAGACTTTCCAGGTGACGATAGAGTGTGTGCGGAATAAAACGAAAATATGGGGAAGTGCGGAACTTTGACTAGAAAACTTGCAAGAGTATTGAATATGCAAAAAAAGTTAAAATTGTGCCAGTCGTTGAGGACACTCTCGGTACAAACACGAAGACAATGAAATCACAGCTGGAACAGATTGGTGGTGGGTGGAACATTTCGGAAAGAACTATTACAGTAAACCAAACCACAATATTGCAAACCCTTAGGATGCAAGGAAGGTGTTCGAAAAGTGAGCAGTAGGAAAAGAAAGCGAGGAAATAGAGAAATAAGATTTAAAACCCGAATTGCAGAGAATCTGGAATTGCTGTAAATTGGTTAGTATCCCAATTTTAATAGGAGCCTTGGGGACAGTAGCCATACGTTTAAATAGTTAGTTGAAAATGTTGTATATAGTGGTGAATTTCCTTACTTTACAGAAAGCTTTTTTCTTTTGCTTGACACAGCAAGAACCATCAATAAGATGCTAAATAGATATAGCTGTGACATGAGATTCGCTATATAACAATCCAACGCCGACAGAACAACAATAAAATTCTAAGTGAGAAAAGAAGTAGTTGTAGTGGTGGTGGTGGTAGTTGTAGTAGTAATAGTGGTGGTGGTAGTAGGAGTAATGGTGGTGGTGGTGCTGATACTGCTAAAACTTTTCAATGTTTTCAGCCTTACTTCAATTTCCTTCCTCATTATCTAACATCTACTCTTCCTCCCCTTTATTGTATTCCTTCTCTCTTCTATTATTTCTTCTTTATCTACATTTTCATTCGTCGCTTATGCCTTCACCATTCTTTTTGTTTTATTTTCTTTATTTTCTTCACCCACCCAACCATCACATTTCCTGTTATATCCTCTTTGTTCCCCTTTTCCTCCTCGTTATCTTGCTTCTTCTCTTCCATCATCGGTAAATTTTCTATAACACCTTCTACAACTCCTCGTTTAGAGAAATGTTTTTACAAAACAACACCTACATCAACAACACTATCAATACCATTGTATTAATACTTTAATTAACAGACAATCATTATTTTGAAACGATATGCTATAGTGTGTATCTGCTTTTTATTCCTATCTTATGAATTTGAGATATCTGAAGATTGAAGCAATATATTTAATAAGGTTGGAAAAATACAAGAACTACTCATTCACTAATTTACTAAACAGAATTTGCAAATTGATAAAGCCATATCAACTGAGAAGCGAAATTAGGTCATGTTTTGTAATTTTTCAGCGGAATTACTCTCATGCAATATGAAAACGTCGTTTGATAAAGTAATGAATACTTTATATAATGTAATTTAAAGTAATAGGATTATGTGGACAATGTAGTTTAACCACTTCTTGAACTCTCTCGCAGTAACATTTGTCTGGGATACACGTGTCACTGTTTCTCCCGACTCTGTGATCGAAATGCCTTTTTTCCTTTTCTAATAGTTTCTTTCCTCTCTGTCGTTTTCTGTTTTATTAAGTCTAACAATGATATGGACTGTATAACTATCTAATCTTATACCCTTTCCCTTTATTTTGTCTACATTTTTTGCGATTTATCTCTGACGTCTCTTCCATGCTTGTGTTTCAGCCTGTGTCGTTTTCTGTCTTTTTAATCTTTCTAATATACATGAATTAAGTAATTATTTTACAATAACTTATGTTTCCTCTGCATTTTCCGTGTCTTGTCTCTCCCACATGTATGTTTTTTCGTCTTGTCTTACATCTTATTTTATAGTTTACAGGAGTGGCAGATCTTGTTTTGTCACTGTGATGGGGTTGGGGATTCGGCTACTACCCTTACTACTGAAAACCATTGACATGACCACCAAGCCGATAACTCATGACCGGATATATTTTTACGCTTTCGTTTTGTCCCGTTCTCCGTCAATTCTAAATGTTTGTGCCACTTTTATGTTCCCCATACCTTGTTTGTTGTCACCGCGTCTCTGTTTGCCTGCTTACTGATGTACCACACACATGTATATATATATATGAACACACACCACATTCAACTAGTCTACTAAATGGAAACTATGAAATTGATAATTGTTTCTACTTTAGGCACAAGGCCATCAATTACCCAGTACATTACTGGTACTTTATTTTATCGACCCCGTAAGGATGAAAGGCAAAGTTAAACTATGAAATTGATAATGAAATGTCACATGTATTATACAAAAATACTATAATACATGTGTGTGTGTGTGTGTGTGTGTGTGTGTGTGTGTGTGTGTGTGTGTGTGTGTGTGTGTGTGTGTGTGTGTGTTATAGTATTTTGTATCATTCAAGCATAGTACATCTTGGGCTGCTTTATTCAATGTATCCCTCATTTTCTAACACGATAGAGTGGGGTTTGATGGAAAATCAACTGCTATTTCTAGAAAGTTTAATGGCAATATTGAAGCCATCACTTGTCGCTGTTAATCATGATCGTTAACGTGAAATAACTTAGTATGAATAATACTAACATTCTGAATAGAATATTTCTCTCGTCTATACACCACACATACCACGGAGAAGCTGACAATTGTGGATATAAGCTAATTTAAACCAACCAAATTATAGAGGAATATCCTAACTTTCATTTTATAGAACATATTCTATGCAAAGCATATAAGTAAATATATGTACATTTTCTCAAATTATACGTGATATTTCACTCTGTTAATAATAATAGGGTTTTGACGTGTAGTAAGCCGAGTGAAAGAAATAGCCGTTTCGTTATGTTATGAAATATAGATGGTGATATCATACAGACATTATCATTAAAGTAAATATAATTTACGTATAATGATGTACAGTAAAATTATTGACTGTATTCTAAGAACGATTTTCATTTAAAGAAAAGTAGCAGATCTCACTGATAAACATGTTTTTCTTTTATGAATGTACTTTTTATTCCACCTTCGTGAAGCAATTTTAATGTAAATAAGTCGCTATACTTTCGAAGTTCAATAAAACGAAATTCAGAAGTAAACAACAACAAAAACCACACAAGATGGGCTAGTTTATCAGATGTTAAACACCAACAGAAACGTCGCACTCATTGTCTATATGCACAAAATGGAGCTACTATATTTTAATATAATTGTTTCTACTTTAGGCACAAGGCCAGCAATTACCCAGTGCATTACTGGTACTTTATTTTATCGACCCTGTAAGGATGAAAGGCAAAGTCAACCTCGGCGGGATTTGAACTCAGATCGTAAAGGGACGTAACTATGCTGGAAAGCATGGCGTCCGACCCTCTACCGATACTGCCAATCCACAATGACCGCCGTAGTGGCATACGGCATTTCTTGGGCATTTTAAGCCTGGCAGAGCCTACCCCTCCCCAGGTCTTAACACAGCAGATTTTATCCAGAGAAGGATAAAAAGTGAAAGAGAGGAAGTACGAAAGAGATATAGAGGAAAGATTGAAGCAACTACTTGACTGGTACGAAGGATGAAAGGCAAATTTGATCTCTGCGGGACTTGAACTCTGTCACAACGAATACCACAAAACATTCTATCTGACGTTCTAACAACTCTGCCAACTCGTCGCCTTAATTTGTATTAACATTTATATAAGAATGCAATCAGTAAACTCCTTATTTCAGAATGAGGTGGGTGTCACTGGCCATCGTCCGGGGTATTGCTTTTGCCATCTTGTCAGCGGGGCACAGTAGTTCTGTTTTCTTGCCCAATAACCCTCCCCCTCTTCTGCGACACCAGAGCTCTTGCCATCCCCTCCCCTTCAAGTTCTTTTTCTTCTTTCTCTCTCTCTCTCTCTTCTACATTTCCTTATTCTTTCTTTCCTTCTATTTCACCTTTTTTATTATTATTTCTTACAAATTGTAGATTGTTTCTATTAAAATTATATTATACATATCTACAATCAGGTGAACTGAGACTGCAGGTTCTAAATATTTTGATCATCGTTACAGAGAAGTGACGAAATAAAACTGTTGATATGTTAATAGTAAACACATACTATCCTATTGTTCTTTTTACTGCTCTCCCTATTTTTCTTTCTAAACACACACACACACACATATATATATACAATTATACATTTATACATTTAAAGAAGTTTTGTGCTTAAATTTTCTTTTAGAGTGGACAAAATGAAAGTGTTTAAAAGCGATCTACTATGAGCATTAAATCCAAATGCTCCTTGTCTCTGCTCCAGCTGAACTGCTATTCAGAGTTTCAAACAATGTATTGATTTCTGTGATCTGCTATTAAGTCACAGATGACACGTATACTTCATAGAACAAAGAAGGATTCATAACAACATACATTAAGTATTCTTAATCATCAGCCCGATGACAAGATCAATCTACATAAAGATTCCAGCGTTAGTTAGAGTCAGTAAAGATTCTAACTATTGCGAGAAACTTCAATAATGATCAGAAAAGCAGGAAATTTTATAGCGATAGCAATGGTTTATTACTTTTGCAGCTTTAATATGAAATACCTATTAGTAATAGGTGTTCCTGTATCTGAATACAAACTTTACTCACTTACCATTATTTGCTATTTATATAAATTCTTCTCTTCATTTCATGAATAAAGTATACGGATAGTATTCTGTAATATTTTATCACTTTTCTAAACAAACCATACACATGTTTCTCTTCGTGAACATATCCTCCTTGGATACAAGGAACTTCTAAGAAGAATATAGTCTATAGATAACTGTGTCTATGTACAAAACTTTTTGCTATTTTATGAAATAACGAATTGATTCGTATGCTTTTAATGTCTTACAGACATTTAGAAAATAGACAAAAATAGATTAAGAATATAAAAATATATATTTTAATATGTGAATGTGCATTTTTCTGATTTTAGTACTGTAAATAGATGTTAGAAGACAAACTTTTACATTGCTATTTTATGAGCTTATATTTCATAGTTTCGTCTGATCACTGCGTTATCAAACCTTACAGATGAAAGGAGGCCGTGGCCATTTATGTTATCAGACGAAAAAAACGTAATCATATGATGCTTTTAAATGTTTAAATCATAAAATTATCCTTTAAAAAAAATGTATTCTTTATCAATAATCAAATTATCAAATTATTACTTTTCTATCATTTCAACTAACACATACCATTCAAACACAACATACATACACTTATATATACGATAACTGCCACTTCTTTACAGATTCCTTGCTATTATGAACCACCGCCAAACTGCAGGCTGCTGGCAAGTTTGATAACTGAATAGGATTTGTTGAGGTCACCTTTTCTAGATCCTTCCCATGTGGTATGGGTGAGCAGTATTGTTCAGATTAACAGCGCAGCGACGTTAGGATAAGACGAGTCGCCCACTTGTAGATTTAACCGGTCGAATCAGCACACGTTGCTACTCCTCATCGCTGTGAAAGTTGTGTAGAAATAGCTGCACATAAAAATGGCAATGCTACGTACTTGTGTTACACACATACCATTCACTCCATCCCTGCAGCTATGTGTCCGGTGATAAGCCAAGGCAAGATAATAGGACAATTACGATGATCGCATGTGTTTTTGTCATGGAGTTTAACCTCACCAGGGGGTGTAGCTGTACTCTCCAAGCATTGCATATTGGTGAGGTTATTTAACCCACAGTTGGGGTGGATTGCCGTTGAATCTGTTCAGTTCATTTTTGTGCTGCTGGGTTTCCAATTACCCTCCTCACCCGAACAGGGTCTGGTGGAGGAGCCGATTTAGTCGCCGACCACTCGACTATAAAACATGTTTCACTGGGCTACATGGTACCAGTCGTAGGCAGAGATCTGACCTGACTTATATATCGAAGGCGTCATGAAGGTTTAAAATAATTGTTAGTAAATTTAGACGTCCCAATCCTAGAAAATAACTGTACCGACAGTCGATTGCTATAAATATTGGTAGCTTAGAAAATCGTGAAAAAACCTCTATATACGGGAAAAGAATCGAAATCTGTACATCTCACATGCCGGATGAATTCTTTAACCATTGCGCTAAAACATATATATAAGGGTGGACTAAAAAGTTCATAGGCTGAGTATGAAGGAATGATGCTAGCGCTGTGAAATCTTGCATGTATTAAATTCAGCTGTTTTTATTAATAACTGCATTGAAAACTGAACCTCCTTTGGTCAATCCATGAGAGTATCTTGGTCATCGTACGAACTTTTCAGCCGACCCTCGTATATGGTCCGATGGAAGAGGCTACACTTGCTAGATGTTGTTTACGTGTGTCACGAGATGCTCTTGAGGAGTCTCGTAGAGCGACTATATGTATGTTTTAGTGTGATATTACTTTCATAACATATTTTCATTCTGGTTTCTACATCAATTATCTGTACACTTTCTCAGGAATTGAGGAAACATAAGTTGCTTTCTCAAATTCTGAGAAATTATGCTGAACATCAATACGTCAAGATTCTTGGATATAAATCTGTTTAGGGAAATGAATACAATAATAGCATGAGACATTTATTAAGGCTGCTTTCTCTACGAAGAATAGATTTTACAAAAATATAGACGTTTCTTTATTCATATATTTACAGGTTTTATTCGTATAGCTGCTTGCTCCAATAAGATAGAAATTGTAATAGACATGTTATGCACATATAAATAAAATTATTCGGATTTTTCCTATCATCAGAGAACAACCAGTACCAATCTTGTTTATCTTGAATTTCCCAATTCTGTTTCTGCCAAAATAACCTGGCAACCATAAATCAGATTTAACATAAGCTAGTGTATAGTTGGAATGACTGAGCTTTTATTTGGACCCATAAAATGTAATAGCATATAATTCAGAATTGATCTGTGTATAACCATCCCAAAACATTTCAACTATCTCTATGTTACAGAAACCACAACAATACAATATTTATTATACAATCCATGTTTTAGATAAACATTTATTATAATCTATGTTGTTACTAATATTCACACAGAAACATACATATATGCAAATATATTTATACAAACACCTACACATAGAAGGTTTACTAATGTTTAATAAACATTCACTTTCATTTAATTACAGCCAAGGTTTCAAGCAAGGTGCATTAAATGATGTATGTTTATAGCATTAACTTCAATTAGCAATAATGTTAGAACATTAAGTCATATTCGTGTGTATATATATATATATATATATATATATATATATATATAAGTATGTGCACGTACATACATATATGTGTACAGATGTACAGTAGTATGTATATATATATACACACATACATGAACACATATATATATATGTACGTATGGGTTTACCGAACATTTATTATAATGCTCGGTTTGCTTGTAAGCAAACAGCCCGAATTACGCCGTACAGTACTCGGCAACCACCGTCGCCCTTTTGTTCAATACTGACACAGGAACGATGTACTAGTTTCAAACTTATTAGCTATTGTCAGCATCGTATAGCCTTCTGTCAGATTATTGAACGTTTGAAAGTATGTACTTTCCTTATGCATATTAACGGCTGAGCAGCCTAATCTGCATATCGAGTGAGCTAATGGGCCGGGCAACCGAAAACGATAAATGGAAAAGAATGAAACGAAATTTAATTTCTCGCTCTTAGTACGGCTGATACCTAAATATAAGTATGTACACGTACATACATATATGTGTACAGACGTACAGTAGTATGTATATATAAAGGGCGACGATGGTTGCCGAGCACTGTACGGCGTAATTCGGGCTGTTTGTTTACAAGCAAACCGAGCATTATAATAAATGTTCGGTAAACTCATACGCACATATATATCTGTGCATGCATGTATATATATATATATATATACATACTACTGTACTTCTGTACACATATATGTATGTACGTGTACATACTTATATTTAGGTATCAGCCGTACTAAGAGTGAGAAATGAAATTTCGTTTCATTCTTTTCCATTTATATATATATATATATATATTGTTATACTTTGGGAGGGTCATGTTGCCAATAAGAAACACACGCACCAGTTGCTTTCACTTCAATTTATTATATATTTATAAATTTATAAATTTACAAATCTACAAACTTATAAATTTCTGGTTGGTTGGTTCCACAACCAGATAGTTGTTTATATATAGTCATAGTCCTTTCGTCACACACTCTGTGACCTCTTCAGTGACTGGGGATTCCTTTCTTTGTTTCTGTGCCTTTCCTTTCTTCTGTCCTACGCCATTTTGTTTTTGTGTGTGTGTTGTCTGCTCAGTTTGCGCATGCGCCACATCCGGGTGTCTGTGTGTGTTTGTGTTCATTTATCTATTTGTTTATTTATTTACATGTTGTTGGTTGGTTGTTTGTTCTATGTGTGAGTGTGTTTTCATTTTGTCCTTAATTGTAAGTTGTGATGTTGCTGTTCCACTCACTGAAGAGGTCACAGAGTGTGTGACGAAAGGACTATGACTATATATAAACAACTATCTGGTTGTGGAACCAACCAACCAACCAGAAATTTATAAGTTTGTAGATTTGTAAATTTATAAATTTATAAATATATAATAAATTGAAGTGAAAGCAACTGGTGCGTGTGTTTCTTATTGGCAACATGACCCTCCCAAAGTATAACAATATCGGTTTCAACACACGATTTCAGATAAAGAATCTTGCTAAACAAATTCAGAAACGAAATATATATATATATATATATATATATATACATACACACACATTCACATGTACAGACATATAATCTTTTATTTTTACACAATTTTATTGAGTTCAGTTATTGGACTACGGACATGTTGGGGCACAGCACCGGTGTTGGGGTAAAGACTGACACTCAGACGCACTCCGTCGGTTACGAGGACGCGTGTTCCAGTTGAAACGATCAACGGTGCAGCCTGCTCATGAAATTGATGTGCAAGTGGCTGAGTATTCCGCAGACACGCATACCATTAACATAGTTCTCAGGGAGATTCAGCGTGACACAGAATGTGATAAGGCTGCTTCTTTGAAAATAAAGGCATATCTCATTTGGGGAGGGGTGGGCTCTGCCAGGCTTAAAATGCCCAAGAAATGCCGTATGCCACTACAGCGGTCATTATATTAAGATATAGTAGCTCCATTTTGTGCATATAGACAGGTGAGTATACTGGAGCAACGTGAAATAAAGTGTCTTGCTCAAGGAAACAACGACCTTACGATTGTGAGTACTCTAACCACAAAGCACGCGCCTTCACTACATGCGTATATACATACATATAGATATGTATGCATACATATGAGTACATCCATATCAGTATAGACATATGGGTAAATATATAGATAGGTAAATAGATAATATGCAAAGAACAATAAACACGTATACAGCTATAGTTGAAATAATTGTTTCTACTTTTTGGCACAAGGCCAGCAATTACCCAGCGCATTACTGGTACTTTATTTCATCGACTCCGTAAGGATGAAAGGCAAAGTTAACCTCGGCGGGATAGCCATAGTTGAAATAATAAAGATAGAATGAGAAAATACGGCGAGACATTGTTCAACAGGTAGGTAGGTGGATGTATATATATATATATATATATATATATATATATATATATATGTGTGTGTGTGTGTGTGTGTGTGTGTGTGTGTGTGTGAACTAATATATTTGATTATCGTACAGGAAATTAAACCTTTCCGCTATTTATTTATTTGTGAGGGAGTGAGCTTACGTTTGTGTCCGTAAACATTTTCCCATTTTTCTATTTCAACCTTTATGGTAATATAGAATAATTCCAGTATCACACATATGTATGTATGTATGTATGTATGTATGTATGTATGTATGTATGTATGTATGTATGTATGTATGTATGTATGTATGTATGTATGTATGTATGTGTCAGGTCACCAGTTGGTGCTACTGGTAACATGTATCCCAGTACAACCTGTC
Organism: Eledone cirrhosa; assembly: GCA_964016885.1. Taxonomy (NCBI): domain Eukaryota; kingdom Metazoa; phylum Mollusca; class Cephalopoda; order Octopoda; family Eledonidae; genus Eledone; species Eledone cirrhosa. The sequence goes on along the minus strand of OZ024746.1, from coordinate 21,439,665 downwards.
TCATGGTCGGGTCGTTGGCGACTAAACTGGCAACCCCACCAAGGTTTCTTGGTGAGGAGGGTGACTTTGGACATCCTGCAGGACTAAAAACAAAACCTGTCAAAGGGCAAAGGAGCTCTTAAGAGTCAATGGCCATCCAAAATCACCGGGAGAGATGACCCCTTAGCCTTTGTCAAGGCAGAATTCTAGGAGAAGGAAAACTCTGATATAACACCTGCAACCCTGATGGTATCCAATGATGTTGACTTGTTCTTCTTTTTGGTAAATATCATCTTGGTTAAGAGAGTGGGACTGGCTTTGTGCAATGCCTTTGCTCACTATAAAAGCTTCTCGGCACAGGCATTGCTTTATATCTGGAGATCTCTCTGCACTTGTCATCACATGGTACCATGGGCCCAGCACTGTGTGTCAATAATTGTCACAGGTGTAGTGTTTGTACCAGAGTTTTCAAGTCGCTGGCTGGACTAAAAAGTCACACTCGTTCAGCGCATCGGTAGGGGTTCTCCTACATGGATATAAAGTAGTGGCCGTACTCGAAAACGAGTTGGCAGCCACCATGTATGTATGTATGTATGTATGTACGTATGTACGTACGTACGTACGTATGTATGTATGTCAGGTCACCAGTTGGTGCTACCGGTAACATGTATCCCAGTACAACCTGTCTCATGGTCGGGTCGTTGGCGACTAAACTGGCAACCCCACCAAGGTTTCTTGGTGAGGAGGGTGACTTTGGACATCCTGCAGGACTAAAAACAAAACCTGTCAAAGGGCAAAGGAGCTCTTAAGAGTCAATGGCCATCCAAAATCACCGGGAGAGATGACCCCTTAGCCTTTGTCAAGGCAGAATTCTAGGAGAAGGAAAACTCTGATATAACACCTGCAACTCTGATGGTATCCAATGATGTTGACTTGTTCTTCTTTTTGGTAAATATCATCTTGGTTAAGAGAGTGGGACTGGCTTTGAGCAGTGCCTTTGCTCACTATAAAAGCTTCACGGCACAGGCATTGCTTTATATCTGGAGATCTCTCTGCACTTGTCATCACATGGTACCAAGGGCCCAGCACTATGTGTCAATAATTGTCACAAGTGTAGTGTTTGTACCAGAGTTTTCAAGTCACTGGCTGGACTAAAAAGTCACACTTGTTTAGCGCATCGGTAGGCGTTCTCCTACATGGATATAAAGTAGTGGCCGTACTCGAAAACGAGTTGGCAGCCACCACGTATGTATGTATGTATGTTAAACATTTTTTGGGTGAAACGTGTCCTTGAAGATGGTTTGCTAATATGTTGTGGAACTAACTTTATACCGAACTCGTCCTATGGACTGAGTGATCTACATACTACAGATATAATCTCCCGGTGTTCTGCCACTATATATATTCAATGTGGTCTGCCCTTCGTGGTAGGGTCCGTATCGCAGATAGAACGCAATGTAATCTGATGACGAGTAATCCAGTGAAATCCATCGAAAGGCTCCGTGTGCCGCTCAGTTAATTCCTTAGATACAGAGTCAGATATTAGGTATTAATTTAACAATGAATATAAATTGTTTCTACTTTTGACACAAGGCCAGCAAATACCCAGTACACTACTGGTACTTTATTCGTAAGGATGAAAGGCAAAGTTAACCTCGATGGGATTTGAACTCAAACCATAAAGGGAGGTAATTCTCTGCTGGAGAGCATGGCGTCCGACCCTCTACCGATACTGCCAATCCACCAATAATAACAAAGTTGAGTTATTTTACCTATTCATATCATTGTTTTACGATCGTTTCGGAGGGTTGATCGTATTGACATATTGTCTGATCTATAGCAGTTATATAACTGTATACTATCAGAATTTATATATAGGTTCGATCAGACCGTCTTCTTCGGAAATAATTGTTACATAACTGTTATATACAAAGAAGTTGGGTAAGTTTGTAGATTTGTATTTGATTTGCCTTTGTTATGATAAGCTGCTACAATGGATATTACCTATAAAATAGCCAAATAAATCAGGTAAAATAACCTTGTGTGTGTGTGTGCGTATACAATCAACATTTCATGTCCCATAGTCTGTATATCACATATATCAACTTCTGTCTAATGATGACGTGTTAGACTTATGTAATCCTTGTCTATCGCCTATGAAATGTACATAACTGCCGTTATTTAATAAACTAAAGTATAGAAATATATAATCATCTCTTCGTATTTTCTAATAAGCAAATATACTTTTTTCGTCTAAAATACTTATAAATGAATTAGAATATGCATCTTACCGTGGGGTTTCTTGTCAAGTTGTTCTGCTGCAGGAACTGCCGGGGTTACTCTTTTAGTGTTCGGCAATTTCTTCAATGTTTTAAAAGTAACAGTGTCCTTTTTGGTTGTAAAGCCAGGATGGACCAAATTTGCTGGTTTTGGAACTGCACGCTGAGGTTCAACCGATGCAGTGACTTTGGTTTTGTATTCAATTTCGAGTTTTTTACCTGATCCAGTCGTCTTTTTAACATCTCCAACAAAGATTTGGCCTGTGTTTTCAATGGTGTCTTCGAAGAACCCATTATTAATTGCCAACGGCTCCTCATCCGAATAGGACAAACGTTTTTTTTGTCCATCTGTTGATACCTTCAGATTATCAGATTCTTCAAATTTCAGGTAATTATTTTTCTTACTTGGTTCTGAGTAACTAGTCGATGTACTCTTGACGACAGTAGTAGTGCTACTGTCAGGTTGTATTTCAGGTTTTACAGTAGTTTTAAACTTATGGATGTTGTGAACTTTTTTCAACTTTGCTTTACTCAAAACATCAGACTGGCTTTCCCATATACCGTTGTCTTCCCAGTTGTAAAAATTGTCATGAGAAGATTCCGTTTTTTTCCAGTTTTCATCTTGGTGCTTTTCTGGTAAGAAATCAGCAGATTCAAAATTCATCCATCTATGGTTAGGATGAATTTTTTTGTGATGTGTATTTATTTCATTGGTGTGTTCTTTATATTTCCCATGGTGAACCTAGAAAATAGAAAATAAAAATTATTTCTTTATTTCTTCTTATTATTATTTGTTTTAATAGTTATTTTAATTTCAAATAATAATGGCTTCATGCGTTTTACAATAGCTTATACTTGCTAGTGGTAAGTACAGACAATCGATTAGCCTTCGGTATATCTAGAGTTTATCTCGTATTTGATTTATCTGGCCCATTGCAATCTGCTTCATGGTCGAATGGTCACCGCTTAAGCCGACTTCCCCATCAGGCCCTGGCTGATTGAGGAGGGTAAGTGAAACCCCAGTAAAGATTAAAAGAAAACTTGATAAACATCCCTGAAATCTAGACTTTCCACCGGATAAAGTATTAATTTACTCACCCTCTGCAATGAAAGTGCTATGCATTGTACGATATCCCAGGGATGAGATTTGACAGAAACTCATCTTCCATTCATAGGAAAGTTTATTTAATCCAGCCAGACTAGCAATTTGTCAAATTAATTCTACTAAAATTATTGAAGCGTTTTATGGCAGATAATAAAAATCGAGATTTTGTTTTGACATGAATCCTATTGTAAATATATGAGAGGAAATTACGATAAAAATAATTCAAGTATATTGAAAAGAGAAATTTCATATGTGGAGATTTGGAAGGAATTCTACAAGTCAGAGTTAGCAATATTAAAAGAAATTCTTGTTGACTATATGATTAAAATGATTAGATTAACACTATAACATAATCGTGCTAGATCTATATCTGACAATTTTAGTAAGGGATAGCTATACATTTCATTCCTTTACATATTTGAACATAATCAATGATTTGATTTTCACAAATCAATTAATTTATTTGTTTTGATTTAAATGAAGGTGGTGACCCAGTATGACCACTGCATACTGGCTTGAACAAGTAAGATTAAAACTATTGGGGATATATTGATTGGAAAATAACTCCGAACCAATCTTAAATGATTCATGAGAAGGAAGCGGATAATTCTTCGTTTCATTATATATATGGCAGAAGCATTTGAGAAAAAAGATCAATATTGAGAACAAAGAACAGGCACTCAGCGAGGAACAAACGTTACTAAAGGCTTCGAGGGGTTAGCGTAACACTCAGATTGTAGAGATAGCTCCATGGATAACGAAAGAAACATTACGACTAGGTCAAAACAATCTGGATATTGCCCAGTTTGATCAATGCTACTTGGCCCTGCTAGAGGGACTGATACATCCGGGAGGGTCAGACACCATTGAAATCACTAATCGACAGGTGATGATGTGTATGTCCTGCAATGCAAACTATATGTAGAATATTAATACAGTGTGAGTCATAAATAACCGGAGATTCCAACATTTATATTCCAAAAACAGACTAGTCATACATTATAAAATTATAAATATATCAAACAAAAGTAGTTAAAAATATAACCACGGCTGATCACACAGAAATAAGCGGATGTTCAAAAGATTATCTTGAACATTGCTATAAAATGCATTAACTGCCCGGTTATTTATGACTCAGCTTGTATATATATATATGTGCGTATATGAATATATTAGCATAAAGATAGTTATGTGTATAAATATGTGTATGTCTGTGTTTGAATAAGGATTTATATCTATGTAAGAAAAACAAAGTACGATCCATTTTCTGGTTGAGTTGAGAATGTTTGATTTATAAGTGGGATATTATTATGGTTTAGCCCCAGGACAAACCTGATCGAACAGACTTATGACCATAGCTATACTAGCAATGGTCCTTCTATCATTTATAGACGCATAGTGTAACTTGAACTGTATCGTCCACATTGCTTGTTTAGACAGTTGGATGTGATTTAAAGAGAAATTTGTTGATATTTCTTAAGAGGTAAACTTCTCTTCGTTGGCTCAATGAAATATTATTATATTGAAAATATGGTGAAGAACATGGCATGAAAAGTAGAACGGCTGCTGATGATATTACAATGATGATGATAACAAATTACTAATGATAATTTAAGACAATGAGAATCAGGTTTCCCTTGTGATATAGCATGATGTAATTACAAACCATTGAGCGTGAATATCAACTATCTAATGGTAATTAGTGCCGTGGATCACATAAAATGATGACATCAAAAGACTTGGCTGGAATGTCTTGCAGATATAGGATTACTCTTAGGATTCTTTGAAATTGTTATATTAATTAATATACCTAATGTAATTTATTTTAAATTATTTCAAAAATAGTCAATAACACTATGCATGCATGGTTCCGTAACTCCTGATGGGGTTGTATGGGCACTGTATTGGCATATTGTGTTTCTAGAGCATTTTGTTTTAAACCCGGTGGAGTCCATCTCTTCTCTTGGTTTGAATACAGCAGATTACTTGGAGAGATGGGAGGGGAGAAATAAGACCATAACAACTAAAGACAAGAAGAAAAATATAGCAAAGCAATGTGGCTCACAAAATACAAATATACGAAATAATACTGCATCGAATTCCTAACTAGCTTAAAAAGAAAAGGAGATATTGGATAATGTGATACTGCATGCACTTGGTTTAAATTTTAAAAAATGAAATCGTCGTTGTTGACCTTGAGCAAAACAAAAACAGCAACAGCTACTACAAAAAACAAACAATAGCAACAGCGCATAACGATTTATAAAATAGACACAACAGCATACATTTTAGAAAGAGGATATAAGCGACTTAAATCAATATCCAGTACTTGACTGATGCTTATTTTATCGATCCAGAACATGTGAATGGAAACGTTGATCTCTATGTGACTTGTATATAGAATACAAATAGCAATAATTAAATATTGCAACGTATTTCATTCCTCATTTACCGATTCTGCTACTTGACCCCCCCCCCCTCCCTCTTCCTTGCGATACGAGTGAGGATTTAATTATTTTGCCACAAAGAAATTATAAACACAATACATTCAAGGACAATAACAACAAACATTTTGTAAGGTGCAAATATCAAACGCGCAAAATACAATACGTATGCATGTGTATGTATGAGAGTACGAGGGGGTAAAAGAAAATACAGGAGGATGAGTTAATTATGATTTTATCAACATATCAACATATTCACCACTCAGATCCACACACTTATTGCAGCAGTCCTACCTCCCCTGTAAAGGTAACAGCTCTACCGATTCACGATACCCTTAAAGGCAGGATCTTTCCAACATCCCCTCAAATGTATGTATCGATCTATCTATTTATATATATATGTGTATACACATGCACACACATATATATTAATACTTATATATTTATTTAATATTATATCGTGGATTGGCAGTATCGGTAGAGGGTCGGACGCCATGCTTTCCAGCATAGTTACGTCCCTTTACGATCTGAGTTCAAATCCCGCCAAGGTTGACTTTGCCTTTCATCCTTACGGGGTCGATAAAATAAAGTACCAGTAATGCACTGGATAATTGCTGGCCTTGTGCCTAACGTAGAAACAATATTATATTAAAATAACGCCAAGATTCAGGTTGGATTTTTATTATTAATTTTTTTTTTTGTGGAGACAATAGCTTTCCTAATGGCATCAGGTTATTAGAATTTCGGTGCCCTCGCAGAGCCATCTCTGGGATAAGAATAATTGTAGTAGTGGCAAATTATTGGTCACAAAAATGTACAGGTAAAATCGCTAAGGCCAGATTAAAAAAGTATTCACATTTGTAAAGTTGTATAGTTAATTTTATGTATGTTATATCCGTATGTTCAAGATTGTCCTGCTCGGAATATCAAACACTCTTCTTCTGTCAAAGTGTAAACCAGGATTGCAACTGAATGAAAGTGATGAGATGTGTGACAATCTGCCAAATACTGCCTATAGTTGCACACAGCCCATTAGTTTCTTCAAATTTCC
>OZ024746.1:21405307-21427807 GCA_964016885.1 Eledone cirrhosa | reverse complement strand
CAGAGCGGGGGCCAAGAACTATAGGCCAGTCTCCCTGGCGTCATGGAGCGAGTCGTCAGAAAGAAACTGATCACTTTCCTCGAGGAAAATGACCGCCTGACTAGCACGCAACATGGCTTCCGCCCAGGAAGAAGCTGCCTTACACAGCTGCTACATCACTACGACTGGGTACTGAGACAACTACTAGACAGCTCACATGTGGACGTGATATATCTTGACTTTGCGAAGGCCTTTGACAAGGTCGACCACGGAATGATATGTCATAAACTACACGGACTCGGCATAACTGGAAAAGTAGGTGAGTGGCTGCAGGGCTTCCTAAGGGACAGAAGCCAGGCAGTCGCAGCAAATTGGGCCCTCTCAAAGGAAACACCCATAACAAGTGGGGTGCCCCAGAGGACAGTCCTGGGACCACTACTGTTTTTGGTGGCTCTCTCAGACATGCCCTCTGTGGTACATACAATTCCAAGCCCTACAATACAAACCTCCAAACACAAATATAGTACAACACAACTACACAGGACCAGGAGGGACCGATATCCCCGTGTCAAAATCGATACGAGACCTGTGCATAGACATGAGCGATGATGCATCTTTTTCTTCACACATCATGAAAGTGGCGACAATGTGCAGACGACTCGCTGGCTGGATCTTGAGGACTTTCCGGACAAGAGATCGAGACACCATGTTGACACTATGGAGGACATTTGTCCTAAGCCGCCTGGACTACTGCTCCCAGTTGTGGTCACCCCATAGTGTCAAACTAACCACGGAGCTTGAGGCAATCCAGCGAAGCTACACTAAGAGGATTGCCAAGATGAGGGAGACAAGCTACTGGGAGAGGCTAAAGGAACTGAACCTCTACACCTTGGAGCGAATACAGGAGAGATACGCAGTGATCTACATGTAGAAAATCCTGGAGGGACTAGCACCAAATTTTGGCATTGGGAGCTGGACCAACCGTCGAACAGGACGTCACTGTGTGGTGCCAAAGGTCCCGTCTTCCACATCTAGAATAAGGAGCAGGTATTGCAATAGCCTGGGATTCAAGGGCTCTCAACTCTTCAACAAGCTGCCGAGGGATCTGAGAGATTTGCATGACGTGGAGGTGGATGTCTTCAAGAAACATCTCGACACCTTGTTATCCAGGATCCCGGATGAGCCCACAGCAAGACATGAGGGAAACCTAAGGGCAGCAGCAACAAACTCCCTCTTACACCAGTGGCCAACCTATACAGGCTGGAGATAAAATTTGTAGCAACAAGGGTGGTGCCCCAGCATGGCCTCAGCCGGATGGCTGAAACAGGTAAAAGAGTAAAAGAGTATATATATATATATATATATATATATATATATATATATATATATATATATATATATTCAAAATAGCTGACTGAATACACAAGTGTTCTTATCAAAATATGTTTCCGTCCCTTCCTCTTCTCACTGTTTATCTTTCTTTTTAATATTTTATTTCTCATTCTATAATCAGATGAACGACTAGTGTCCGAATCGTTGACTCAGTTTTTCTACATTCTCAAACGTTAAAGTAATATATTTTTTCATTGTATTGCGTCCTTTGTTTTTTTTATTTTTGTTTACCTTGTGTGTGTGCGTGCGTGTAACCTAGGAGAAGTACAACACTCAGTATAAATAACAAATAACAACAAAACTAGACTCCAGGATACAAAATATCGACCAATACAACCTGAACCAAAACAATACCAACGACAATATGAACGAGCTTGAATATGCGAATCATCTCAAGGTAGAAAAAATTGAAGTCGGGGATTTTTAATAAGACAATAATCTAATTAATGAATTGAAATCAATAGTTGTTCCGTAACAACACATTTACACAACATACATGGAATAGCGCTACTACTAATTACAGCATACATATTACGTCAAGAACTTTCATTAACTTTAACATTATCAACAACAGGAAGAAGGAGAAGGAGAAGAAGAAGAAGAAATTAGTATGGGTCCTTAGTATTTCAGAAAAACGTAAAATAAATAGTTGCGCTTGCAGGACTTTTTAGATTAAGATCAAAAGTTAGTTGAAATAATTACAGTAGGAAATTATAGCGGGAATTTCTTTAGACACGTCAGATAACAAAAACAAAAAATAGCCAATGCCTTCTCGATTCTGTCTGCCGGGACTGTGGGGAGGCCAGCACGTGGGACCCCATTTGCTCACCATACAGAGAGATGGTGAGGGCGAGAGAGATGGAGGCGATGACAGTGGGAGTTCGATTCTTCCACGTTCAGACCATATCCTTGTGGTTGTGTTCATTAAGCAGTTAATGAGTCTGTTTATTCGGTGTTTATAGTTTCTTTTTGTTTGTTTTTATTTTACTATTAACATTTTAGAAACAATGTATTATCTGTGGTTTTATTTAAGCTGATTTTCTCTATTGGAAATGCACCTTAACAAATATGTATATAACGTTGAGGCATGTGGCCTAGTGGTAGGTGTAATGGACTAACGATCATAACGTCGTGGGTTTGATTCCAGGACTGGGTTATGTGTTGTGTTCTTGAGCAAAATACTTTGTTTCATATCACTCCATTATGTTCAGCTGAAAATGAGTACCAGCAATATCTGGGGTTTAACTTTGCGATGGTTTGGTGTCCTTGTACTTTCAGTCGCTTCACGCCCCGAAAACCGGGATAAGTACCGACCTGATGAGCCTCTGGGCTTGAGACAGATTTTAGACTTAATCTTTTAAAATATAGATAACATACGTCTCAGATGCTAGTCATTTAATGTGTCTTAATTAAACAATACAAGAAGAAGCACACTTCGTTTTATCATAAAAATATATTCTTGTTTTCATATTTGATCTTGCAGATTATGGTTTCTGTATTTAATGAAAGAACATTTTAAATAACCTTTAAGTAGGCTTAAATTAATAGGCTGCAAGGAATTAAAATATCTCTGTTTTCGAACAAGAATATTTTATTGATTGTTACATGACATTAGAAAATAGCTATGATCGAAGTGTCATCACAATGACATGACTTTACAGCATTATGAAATCAATAAAAAAAAGTCAATACAGGTCACTATAAGGCATATACATAGGTTGATTTGTTTTAAATCACTTTAACTTCTATAATTGTTTCTACTTTAGGCACAAGGCCAGCAATTACCCAGTGCATTACTGGTACTTTATTTTATCGACCCCGTAAGGATGAAAGGCAAAGTCAACCTCGGCGGGATTTGACTTTGCCTTTCATCCTTACGGGGTCGATAAAATAAAGTACCAGTAATGCACTGGGTAATTGCTGGCCTTGTGCCTAAAGTAGAAACTTTAACTTCTATAATGATTCCCTCACTGTGTGTATGGTTACTAGCCTAGCTGAGGCTTAATTAAATGTCAGTGGACTACAGCTACAATTGTGAAACCCGAGTTTCATATTGTACTAAACAGAAGACTAGCAAATTTTTTTCTGTTTACATTGTTGTTCAGTTCTTTGAGAACATTTGCATGGTTTTAGTAAAGAACAATAAGTTATGAAGGATGAGATTTATTTGAGAAAAAAAATGACATGAATAATCTTGACTCTTCTTGGCGCATCTGTTTAATGAATCCGCCGTTAGCATCAACGACTACTTCAATATGAGGTTTGAAACGTTGATATGCCTGAATCAGATGATCTATTTCCGACATTATGCTAGTTATGGCAAACTTTAGATGTTTTATAGTATTATGGGCACATTGACTGACTTCCCTCGTGACTACGTCCCATATGTTGTAGTCTAACGGATTCTGAGCTAGAGTGCAGGGTGATATAATCGGGGAGATTGTAATTCATCTATTCTTGGGACTTCTTGTTCTTATGAGACGGTGCAGAGTCTTGTTGATAGATGTACGGTCCTCCTTTGCTAACGCTCTCTATCCTAGGTCTCACAATCCTCTCCAACACTTCCTTATAGTCAGCAACATTGGCCTTTAAGACTCGAGGAAAGAAGAACTCCCAGTGCTCCCGACTCCCAAAACCATACCAGTTGACGGAAACGTTGTATGTATAGCAGTTGGAATGCCCTTAAGGTTCCTACATTAGCATCTGTCATCCCTTCAGTTGACCTTTTGGTCCTGATCAAAGTTTTTCTAATCAGAGAAAAATCAAAGTATTATTCCAGGCTCTTGATGACTCACATCCTCGGCAAGCATTTTGCGTGGATGACACGGCTATCTTGTGTATTTGCAGACATAAATTGCCCTCTACGCATTATATATGATCTTTACCAAAGGTCTTCATGCACAATTTTTCCGATAGTTTGTCTTGAAATTCTGAGTTCCTTGACAATAGTGATAATTGAATTTCTGGAATTCTTATAGAAGTTTGCAGCTATAACCGTTTTAATATGGTAGTGGTTATTTGGTGGCGGTTGTTAGAAAATTGACCGATCATGTAATTCCTTTGTTGATTTGCCGAAATTGAACTCAAAGCTACAAACTAACAAAATACTCCTTAGTTATACATTAATTTTGTTCTTCCTATCGGTGAGTCGGTGAATTCTAACGACTATTCACCGACTCACCGATAGGAAGACTGACCACTATATCTCTTTCTCACTATCATTCTCTCACTCTCTATCTTTCTCTGGAAGAAATCTGCTGTACTCAGACCTGGAGAAGAGATGGACTCCGTCAGATTTTAAATTGCCCTGGAAGCGCCGTATGCCAACGCAGCGTCTCTACGATTCCCTCAGGCTTTACGGACTGAAATAGTATTATTAAAATGTCTGGATAATTGACAAACTGCAGCATCTGTGAGAGATTAACAATCCTCTATCTTTTGTTCTACAGACTGACTGACATTATATTGCCATAACCAATTGCAATTGATTATTCTGACTTGGATTATGATCACCGTGACCATATTTACCATACAGCTAATTATAAATATCGCCCATCACATTCGCTATATTTTTCTGTTGAATTTACATTGAGTATTTGTAATTTTACGAATTTCAAATTATTGTTGATAATAAAATTAAGAGAAACATATTTGATGTCCAATTTTGTCTGATTCCTGTCTATGGGGAAAATCATTCAGCTGAAACCATTGTAGATAATTGAGTAAATTACACAATAAACTAAGTTATAGGAAAAATATACTCTATAATTGAATCTGACTTAAAGCTAAGCCACTAAATTTATTGCATTTATCTTGGTGCTGTGTTAGGCTAAACTTTTAAAACATGTTCATACTAACATAAATCTTATTGCTATACTGCAGGTCAGATAATTTGTTTGTATCACCTTTATATCATAATTTACTGTTGTACAACACTTCAGCTAAGTTAAAATATTGCCATTTTTATACCATAAAACTTGTTAAACATCTATGAGAATATGATAATGGCAGATCAGTAAATAGTTGTAACGTTTAAATCTATTGTGGTCATTCTGTTGCATGTTTATTCTGGTATTTTATAAACACAGGTTCATATAAAAGGTAACAGAATTCAGGGGATATTTGTCTATGATGGACTGGCATACAATGCAGGAAATATATGACATCCAACTTTTTAACGCTACAGGAACCCCAATAAATGTCGATTCTATTGAATATTAAGGTTCGTGAAAATAAACCGTAACCTTCATTGTATCTCATCGCGTTGCAGTTCAGCGTCAACAGAAAACCACCCTACTGTCTTAAATGTCTTTACTTCAAACCACATCAGCAACATCATTTTCAATCTCTTGTCAATGTCCCAGGTTACCTAAGTGCAAACAGGTAACATGTGAATATTCAAACTACCTCTTTCAAACCAATAATCCGAAATTGCATTCATATTGCACTTGAGGTTAACCTCAACTTAATTCTAAATTATCCTTGTATTTTCTATAGTACAGTCCACTCCGGTTTAGTTAAAATGATAAAGTCTAACGTTTACAACTCTAGATACGTTTATTATATAATATATGATTGAAAAATTGCCGCAAAGTGTGAAAGAAAGGCCATTAAAAAAAACACATTGTTTATTTTAGCCCCGTTTCGAATATAAATAACTTTTATATTATCTTTAAGGGCTAATACATTATAAAATGGATTTGTGGCGAGCTGACATCACAGGTGGTAAAGTGAAATTATCATCAAGTTATCGATTTCATTCATTCTACCACTCGGTATGCTGCTCAAAGTTTCAGGTTACCGTATGGTGATGTGAAACATGAGTAATTTGAAATTACTGTAATAATTGTTTCCACTTTTGGCACAAGGCCATCAATTACCCAGTACATTACTGGTACTTTATTTTATCGACCCCGTAAGGATGAAAGGCAAAGTTAACCTCGGCGGGATTTGAACTCAGACTGTAAAGGGACGTAACTATGCTGGAAAGCATAATGTTGTCTAATTGTTGATTTTTAGTGCTGAGATATCCTATCACGGCTACTGTAAAGAATGAAATGAGAAAATATCTGTTCTATTTTCATGTAATACGAAGGTCAGTTGAAAGGTTCATAGGCTGGCCAAGATACTCTCATGGAATGACCAACTGAGGTTTATTTTTCAACATAATCCTTGGAAAGAAACAATGCTGTTATTAATAAGAAGGGTTGAAATTAATGCTTGCAAAATTTCACAGCTCTAGCATCACTCCTTTATAATCAGCCTATAAAAATTTCAGCCAACCCTTGTATATATTGCTTGAATGATATCGTAACGTACGTATAATAGGTTACCATTGTACAAGTTACATTCTCAAATTTCACATTTTCCAATCCTTATATTGCATGCCACTGATGTGTAAGATGTCACAAAGTTGGTCTTATAATAAATCATTTATGTTAAATATTTTCAATCAAGTCAGAGTAAAATTGCAAAGTAAATTCGCTCACCTACTTATACAGGGACTAAGTGGTGTAGTAGTATCAAGTACATGGGTTCAAATACTAATGTATGTTTGACTCCATAAAATGTAAAAACAAAATTAATAAATAAATAAAATAACTAACACATTTCCGACATAATTGAAGCTTTTCACATTTATAATCGTTTTCTATTCCTTCGAACGAACACCTGCGATTTTACCCAGAAGGAATGTTAGTAATTAACGTACGCTGTTTAGCTCCAGGGTTATGGCAGAAATAGATCATAGTAAAACAGTCTAGAGTGAAGCAATAGTGCTAATAAACAATTTCTCAATATTTACCATTTGTGAAAGGAAGCTACTATATCTTTTCACTATTTTAAACTGACATACGCAATAACATCAATGATGTAAGATATATTGATTTTTTTCCAATAAAATTGTTCAAATGATGAAATTTAAAAGAAACGATAGGATGAACAATAAATGTAACTTCAAACCGAGTTGAACATAGAATTGCAGTGGCATACGCACGTCGAAATATTTTACGGAGCACTCAACTACGTCTGTGAACTCATTATTCCACTTGAAATATAATATAATAAATTACTTGTAGTGAATGATTTAAAGCTGAAATTAAACTCCTATAACCCTAGATTGATGCTCAGTATCAACTGTTACTTGAATGAATAGAATTCAATTCACGTACGTTGTTAATGGACAGTTTCAAACGTCACAAATCCAATATTACAATATTTGTAGACCAAAGGAACCACTACTGATTTTTCATACAATTGCTACATTTCCTTTTTACACTTTTTTCTTCCTATTTTCCTATTTCACACAAAATATATATGTTCCGGGTTTGTAAATTATAAAATAGTAAAAATAATTTTGGCCCAATTAATTTGCTTAATTTCCCTTGAAAGCGAGGGAGATGAATACAAATTAGTTAATAGAAAATAATTAGAAATTATGCGTGCAAATTATTAGCTCACAGATATGATCTTAACGCCGTCTTTCACAATTTCATTATAATTGTATGCATTTGTATGATTGGGTGAAGCCAAAAAAAATATTAGAATTTAAAAATTCATATGAAATAACGTAAAAATATTTTCTTACGAAAAAATTATATTAGAATCTTGAGATTTGTTTGCAATAAAAAAAGTTTCAAATACACGTGTGTGTGTGTGTGTGTGTGTGTGTGTGTGTGTGTGTGTGTGTGTGTGTGTGTGTGTGTGTGTGTGTGTGTGTGTGTGTGTGCGTGCGCGCGCTAAACATTAATGCATAGCTAGTAAGATACCACTGAATAAAAAAAATCGTTTAGCCACACAGCTGGAGTCAATATGGTTGATCACCCGTCCGTTGGTGGATACTTCACACTAGGAAAGGCAAAAAGAAAAAAAAATATTCTCTACTTTTTCACACTAATGAGAGGATCAAATACATATTCATCTTCAAATGATAACTTTCACAGAGAGTGAGAGAGAGAGAGAGAGAGACTCAAATATATTGTTTGGATTTTTTTAATTTGCACCATACCCGGTTGAAAATTTTAGACATAATTATATATATATGCGAAAGGTAAATTTCAATGCTTAATGTAGTAGGAAAAGAGTCTTGAAGTTTTGGACACTAGTCCTTCATCAGTAAATAGAATGAGAAATAAAAGATGAAATAGAAAGATAGAGAATGAGAAGATGAAGGAACGAAAAACTGTTGTTGTTTTCTTAGAAAAAAAGCACCTGTGTTCAGTCAGCTATATTTGGATATATATTGGTATATTTCTCGTGTTACAAAATACCATTTACCAAGAGACCAGTTCACGAGCTGGTATGTATTATTTTGATTAGCTTTTTACATTGTGCTCAGTTTTGAAATGAAGACACAATCTTCTATAGGCCTCACACCTATCAATGAAACACGTATACCTCGTTTAGAGCTCTCTTAACTGTTTCTTTCTGAGCATATAAAAATCCTCTCTGGCTTTTTCAAACAGAGCTATGTTCTCCCCTCTTTATCCATCTTTAGTTACATTTTTCGTACACGGATATACATTTTTACTGACATATCGGACCTACCACTATTCTTTTTTGTATCGGAGCTACCACTACTCTATCATTTGTAACGCCAGAAAGTGTTGCTGAAAGTAGTTTATATCTTAAAAGTTTGAATTGTTGCTGCTGTTAGTATTTTTATGTCTTTCAAATTTGCGTGTTTTCACGTCACTTCTCTGTATTTTTTACTGTAGCTGTTTATTTCGTTGCCATTTTACAAAGATAAAACAATTCTGTTTATCTTTTTCTTTAAAGTCATGTATTTGAAAATCATTTTTTTCGTTCTTTGGTTGTATCCATTGTTACTATAGTCATATTGAAAATGTATAAGTAGACATATTTTCGTTTTAGAAAACAAAATATTATCAGAATTACAGATATTTTGTCTACCCTACATGTAAGCATCTACAAGTTTCGAATCCCCTTATAGCAAAATAATAATTTAAATAGAAAGCCCTTCATCTAGTAAAACTTCATAAAAGTCGAATAGTTTCTGGTGTCTGAGAATCCGTACGTTCACATAAAATATAACAACAATATTAATACTGGCTTCTAATTTTGGCACAAACAATTTAGAGAGGTGCGTAAGACTGGTACTTAATTTTATCGAGCCCAAAAAGATGAAAGGAAAAGTTTACTTTGACGGGATTTGAACTCAGAATGTAAAGAGCCATAGATAATTACCTCAAAATATTTTGTTCGACGCTCTAATAATTCTGCAAATTCTATGACTTAAATAATATTCAACGTCTAGATAACCAGTACTTGTTTCAGCTTTAATTATTATGGGTAAAGAACATAGAGATATGAATAATAAGGCGTTTCGAATACAAAAAATTATTACGTTGTCCCAGCAAGGCCACAATGCTCTGGCTGGAATATTTAAAAGATGAAATAAGATAATATATAGATGTTTTCTCATATTTTCTTAACCTGCTCAGTCTGCGAAATGTTTCGATGTCTCAATTTAGTTTTTCTGCCAATTTCATCTTATTTTATTGATAATGCTGTTGGTACGTGAAAGGAAGTTACTTTACATGATATCATGACTATAAAGAAACTTGTTACAACGTTTAAAATGACAATACTGTAATGACAAATAGATAGAAAAAGAAATTTGTATATAAATAAGAAAAATAGATGATAAATACCATGTATATTCAGTTGGATCTGAATAACATGTTAAATTTCAATTTAGGTTATATATGATATTTATTTATCTCTCATTATGTATATGCCTGACATAAGAAAAATGTTGAATGAGATAAGGAAAAAACACAGAAATACAGAAAATATATTGTAGAATCTTTGAAAGGGAGGTTTTTTTATAGATGTGTTACATGACTAGGCATACTGTGAATTTTACACAACTTCCTATGATAAACTAAGTAAATATAAGAATAACGAAGATAAGAGAGATAAATATAGAAAGTAAGGATCGGAATAAAGGTGACAGCAATGAGGTAAAAAAGAAATCACCGCCTGAAAGACATGCATGTCTGTGACATTCGAGGCGATAGTTAGAAGGTGTGATTTGCATATAACGATGACAAATAATATGTGAAATAAAATAAAAAGAAAATGAATCAAAGGTTTTGCTTTTCTAGATTCTTTTGTAAATTTTATAAAGCTAAAGAACAAAGTTTACATTGGTAAAAACATAAATGAGATTGTCATGTTTTGCATGACATAAAAATATTTTTTAGTGAATTCGGCCATTAAAATATGTACGTGGGTGAGTGTGGAGGAAGAAAGAGAGGGGACGAAAAGGGAAGTAAATGATATATATATATATATACATATATATATATACAGAGAGAGAGAGGAGGAATATTCTAAAGTCTATCTCGAGCACGGAGGCACATCAGGCCGGTGCTTATCCTGGTTTCCCTGGCGTGAAGCGATTGAGAGTACAAGATCACCCCCCCCCCCCCCCCCCTTCCGGGAAGAATGCCAGTCCATCGCAGAGTTAAACCCCCAGCTATTGTTGGTACTCATTTTCAGCTGAGTATACAGGGGAAACGTGAAATGAAGTCTTTTACTCAAGAACACATCACACAACCCAGTCCAGGAATTGAACTTACGATATTATGATCGTAATTCCAACAAACTTACTCCTACACCACACGCCTCCATGTTAAATAAGGGTGAGGGGGAACCTTCTATCAGTTGACACTATCCTCACAAATTTGAGATCGAAACTAGAGTGTTTAGAAGCAGGCGAGAAGTAGACGTTCAATTGTGTGAGCTGAATCAAGTTTTTTTAACATTTCTAGACAATGTAATGAGAGTTGAACCTTGTCTTAATCCCAATTTGGTGAAGACAACGGACTTATTTAAATTTTATTAGACACCCACAATGAAGCAAGTTGTCTTGACTAAAAAAAAACGGTGAATTATGTAGGAAGGAGGACAAGAATTATTCGCTGATTATCAATGTCAACAAAAAGCGTATATATAGTGGACCTTTTAGGTCACGAAAATTATGGAAACACCTGTTTTTCCATAAACTGATACAATCATGTCAATGAACGATTTCTAAGCAACACCAAGAAACGAAAGACTATAAAAGAACGAGGCGCAAAATTAGAATGTTGTACCATAGTATCGTACCATCTTCGAATTGGCTTCCTCATCAGAATTCTGTTTGCTTAACCCTATATATATATATATATATATATATATATATATATATATATATGCAAAAGTTTTATATAAAATTATTGGGTTACAACAAGTAAATATTTTATAACTGATATAAAGCACTCGACAAGTTTGTATGATGAATTATTATTATTATTCATCTGTTGCCTCAGCTGCATCTCTTTTTTCACCTCCTCACTATTTCTCTCTCCCCTATCTCTCTCTATTTCTCTCTGTTTTTCTTTACATACATTTCTCTTTCTCCGTCTTTCTTTTTAACTGTGCTTAACACTAAATTTTTATAAACATCTCACTACCAAACCAGCTTTTTACATAACGGTTGGTCAATATTTATTGTACGTCAAAATTATTTATAAAACTGTCTATATATTGTATTTTATCTGAAGAAGGCATGCCATATTTTTAATATGGTATCCCCGAAATATGTATAATGAAATAAATATGGTTTTATAAATATAGTTTCCATTTGTTTAATATCGTATATATATATATATATATATATATATATATATATATATATATATATATATATATATATAAGCTTTCACCGTATTTTATTACTAAAGAAATTTTAGCCTGACAGTGAGGTTTAGAACCCTCTAAGAAATGGAAAACGATGAGTATTGACGTCAATACTCATATCTTTTTCCATTTCTTAAAGGGTTCTAAACCCCACTATCAGGCTAAAATTCCTTTACACAAAAGATACGGTGAAAGCTTCTATTTCTAATTTCAAACACGCTCCCTGATTCAAAACATACTTACATATATATAGATATAGATACATATACATATATACTTGTTGTGATAGTGAGTGAGTGAGTGAGTGAGTGTGTGTGTGGGGGGGTGTACGCGAGCGTGCTATGATAGCAAAATAGTTAAGCCTACACACATCAGTACGAGCAGCATGTAATCTATGCCTTCAACCAATTTTTGATTCCCTCGTGCTTTATCTTTTATCTTAAGCTGAATAGTTTGAACATGAATGAACTCTGACAGGCTGACCTGCTTATGTTTTTATAACTTGAAAAATAACATGAAAAATAACACAAAAGTTTATGGTAAATTCGTGATATCATTTTACAGTCACATTAAAATGATGAATTTGATTTCAGCCAATCCTTTTCAGGGCTCAAAAACTGCGTACATAGACTGATAGTTAATCAGATGAAAGATCATTCATATGACGGATAGAACGCTGAAACTGAAAAAAAATTTTCCCTGTCGAATGAATTTATATGAATACTGAACTGTCATAACTACTTAGAACTTGGTTGACGGGGCTACAGAGAATTATATATCTCAACTATGGAATTATCGATCTATCAGTTGAACGACTACCATTCTATTGGTTCGGTCATATTTGTTCTCCTTCAATTTGACTAGCATCAACATTTTCGGTGTTTGTAAATAAAGATCCTCTCATCTATCGAAGTTGCCCAATTTATGCAAAACAAATCTTCCTCTAATATTTTTTATGTTTAGTTAAGATGATTGCTATCTCTCATTATGTTTATGAGATTATAATTTGTTACATATCTATGACATAGTTACTTGTTTATTTCACAACACATGATTTATCCTGTCATGCTGATCCTTAGCTATAATACTACCCAAGATTGTATTTCTAGATATATTATAATGCTTTGTTTTGACTTTTGTTTCGCCGCTACTATGCATGCGAATGTTTATGAATTTGACATGTTATACGTATGACACATCTATTTCTTTGGTATGTTTCTATTTTGGCAGATTAATGCACTATTATGCTTTTGTTATAACTTAAATCAATATGACTTACGTTAATCACTCATTTTGGCTGTTGCATCATATATTAAAGATTATGTTTTAAAATGATATTCAATATTAATTATAGTGACGAGGTGAAATGACAGAATCAGAAGAGTTTTTATTGCATATGTATTTGTTAAGTATATTTTGTAAGTTTATTTGTTTATTTCACAAGATATGACTTAACGTCTGTTAGGTCATCAACTAAAATTCTCCATAATTGTATCTCTTGACAAAACTCAATAGAAAATACCAATTAGTAGATTTTATAACTGACATTAATTTAATGTTAGATTGGTTGGTTGGTTTATTTGGATGCTTGTATCGGTGTACATGTGACCAGATAAATACCTGTGTTGCAATACAATATAACCAGATGAAGAGAAGTTAACATTTTACAACTATTTTATTGTATTTTGTATATTCACTTCTCTATTATTAACCTTAGTTTATAAAATTATGACTCGTTACATATTGTTATTGGCAAAGAACTTTTATGACCGGATTTCTTTTCTACTGCTCAATTGTGAAGCCGGAATGGAAACGTTTGTCAAAAAGAGTCAACGAATCAAATTAATGAAGCTGATATACGAAGAGCACAGCAAGGGCTTTTATCAAACGATGGCTGTAGTTAACAAGTGAGACATGTAACCTTAGTTACATTACCCGCTTCAGAAACATGTGATATTCTGTGTCAATGAAAAATTTGATTATCACCGTGTAACAAAAAAATTTGTTTTCTCTGTTCCTGGCTTGTAATCACTTTTTTGTGTTGCTTAGGTCCCAAATAAATAAAAAAGTGCTATTAAACAGTTAAAAGTTTGGGTTTGTAAAAATTCTAAGCTATTCACTAGAATTATTTGTATGCTGGATTTTAGGTTGTATGTAAGTTTAATTTGCTTATGCTAAATGATTTTTTTTTATATATGTTTCAGGTTAAATTAAAATTATAAAAGTGCAATAAAGTATTAAATTGTTAAAAAGTGGATTAAAGAGATTTATTGATACTGGATTTTCGGGTAAGTTGTGTTTTAAGTACGAATTTTCATTAGTATGATTAGTGTTTCTTTATAGTATTTAAATATGTATTTCCCTTTCCAATATTTATTTTGTATTGCATATCAAATTTATTTTCCAAGACAAGTATTCTGATGAAGAGGAGGAGATGGATGCTGAGGACTTGGATTACCTGCCTGAGGTACCAGAAAAAGTTCCTCACTTCCCAAACCAAAAAGAAGTCAATGACTTGGTCAGGGATATGGGTCTGACCAAGTCCAATGCAGAGCTATTCGTCTCCAGGATGAAGCAGTGGAACTTGGTCAAGGAGGAAGTGTAGGTGATAAGTCAGAGAAGTCGACACGAACCTTTCTCAGGCTTTTACACTCTTAGGGATGGCCTCTGTTTCTGCCATCACGTGCCTGGACTGTTTGACGTTATTGGGGTGCCGTTTGTGCCCAAGGAGTGGCGGCTATTTATAGACAGCTCCACCGCAAGTTTGAAGCCTGTCCTCCTCCACAATGGAAACAAGTTCCCGACACTGCCCTAGCTCATTCAGTCTGCCTGAATGAAGATTACTACAGTGTGAAAGTCCTCTTGGAAGCTCTGCAATACAACCAGTACAATTGGGAAATCATTGGAGACTTCAAGATGGTGGCTTTCCTGCTTGGACTCCAAGGAGGCTTTATCAAATTCCAATGCTTCCTCTGCCTTTGGGACAGCAGAACCACCTCTGACCACTACAAAAGAAAGAACTGGGAGCAGCGAACAGAATTTGTAGTTGGGACCCGAAACGTCATGTGGGAGCCACTAGTTGAACCCAGGATTGTGCTCATGCCGCCACTGCACATTAAGTTGGGGTTGATGAAGCAGTTTCTGAAGGCTCTCAACCAGGAAGCAGCCGCTTTTAAGTACCTTCTTGAGTTCTTCCCCAAGTTATCTGAGGCCAAAATCAAAGATGGAATTTTTGTTGGACCTCAGATAAAGAAGGTGTTTGAGTCTACCGAGTTCTCCAATAAGCTCAATAGGATTGAGAGAACAGCATGGAACTGTTTCAAGGCAGTTGTTAAGGGCTTCCTGGGCAACTACAGAGCTGAAAACTACCAGCAACTGGTGCAGGATCTGATAAAGGCTTTTGGCGCTATGAGATGCAGGATGTCGCTTAAACTCCATATGCTGGACGCTCACCTGGAAAAATTCAAGGACAATATGGGCGCCTACTCAGAAGAACAAGGCGAACGATTCCACCAAGATGTGAAAGAGATCGAGCGGAGGTACCAGGGCCACTACAATGAAAAACTGATGGGGGACTATATCTGGGGGCTAGTGCGGGAATGCGACCTGGACTACAACCGCAAATCCAGGAAATCGATTCATTTCTGACGTGTATAAGTTGCTTTATAAGTGTTATTTGTTTTTACTTGTTTGTTTTTTATAAGCTTGTGTAATAAAATAAATATATACTCTGTTGATTTAATTATATGAACTGATAAATTTTTAAAAAATGTGTTTTTTCTTGAAAAATATGAACATTTTGAAATATCAAACTCCTGCACAAACCCAAACTTCTCATTAAATAATAGTGTTTTTTTAATAATAATGGCATATAACAAACCATGAAATGACACTTAGAACCGGGGAACAAAAAATATGTTACACGGTGTTATATACACTCAGTAACTGTTATAGGGTAAAATGGGAACAGGTTTTGCTGTCAAACCTTCTTGATAAAAAGTTCTACTTCTGTAGAAAGGGTTAAAAGGGTGACGGCCAGAATGCGGACTAGTCTATAACTCATTGTTGTCAGGGGAGTACACGTTAGAGGAACGTCCTTCAATCTCTAAATACCTAATTGATCTAAGCATAAACAGATAGCTTGAGTAGGAATGACTCAATGTTATAAAGCATGAAATGTCTTTATGTTGTCGATCGACTAAGGCAACGAGGAAGTCACTATCTAAGAAGACATTAGATAAAACCTCTCGAAGTCAGAAGAGTTACGGCTAAACTGGCATTGGTCAAATGGAGACTCTATCATTGTTGTCACCTATGGATAAATAACAGCACGAGAGCACAGTGTAGTCTGTGGTAGAGTGTGCACTATCATATGGATTGCCCTAAGTAATCTACATGCAGATACAATTTCTAAGAGCTGCACTTACATTTGGATGGTTTGTGAAACTCACTTGCCAATAACTTGTTGATTGAATGTGATAGATGACACGAGTAGGGAACCACCATTTTTGTACCACGGACGAATTATAAATGCATAATAACCTATGGGAACACATGTGTATTGAGAACAATAATTTAATATTCAGCTTTAGTAATTCATATGTATGCAGGAGTTGCGATCGGTAGATAGCATAAGCAATGCAAAGACCAATGGAAACATTGTTTCTTTTGTCCGATTTGATGAGTTACACCCTACTCGGTAAGTGAATGAGGTTTGAAAACTTGTTAATCGATTCAATCAATCAAATCTATATATATATGAAACTTATAATACATTATCATTTTTGTCTTAAAGCTTAAACGGATTATTTTAGTATATTAGTATATAGAGACTTCATTGGAGATCCGTTTCGCATTTGAATGCAAGTAAAATGTCGCCCATGAGCGAAGGTCTTCTTACCCCCTGTTCTAGAGAATCATGATTTGGATCATGAATATACTCTCGGCTTTAGATCTTTAACAATGAAACTGGTACTTTAAAATAATATATGCTTGTTGACTTCGATTAGTACCCTATACAACTGAAAAGTGGTTCCAATATTGTAGATAATTTCAGTTAAGAAATCTTGCTGATTATGTGTAGGAGTCGAACAGTCTAAAGAAAATAGGAGAGTGAAAGTCAGAGTGGGCGAAAATGACAGAGCGACAAAACAGAGATGGAGAAATAGAATAGAAGATAATAGATTCTTGTTGTATACATATTTTGTGTACGTGTTGATGACATTGAATTTTCACAACGAAAATCGGTTTCTCCCTGTCTATCAATGTATAGATGTGCGTGTGTGAATCTGTTTAGATATATAGTTAACGAAATGCTGGTAAATAGACTGAGACAGAGAGATTGTGAAAGAGCAACTAGTAACTGAAAGGCAAATGAAAAGGAGGGTGTGAGATGATAGATAATGATATCAGAATGGCTTAATAATAACATGAAGTGATAGTTTCGTGTTACTTTCAAAAGCTCTCAGACGAAGACAAAGAAGATGTATTGAAATACATCAATGTGAAATGGCAGAAAGATTGACCAGATAATGTAGAAAGACGGCAGAAATATGTAGCAGATAAGTCTTTTGATATTTAACAGACATTTCATTGTGCATTCTCCAAAGCAGAAGATAATTGAAATAATGATCGTAGTTTAAACATAGAATTTTATCACAATTTATTTTTAAAACATGTTTTCAGTCATACAACAACGACTAATAGAAACGGCATGTTAAGTTAGTATGCGAAGAATAGAAATGAGCTAACATTGATTGGGTGTGGGTACACGAACAGAAAACAACGTCGATCGAATCTAGCTTATATTCTTCTTCACCCACTTATTCCTGGGAGGGTAATGGGGGCAGCGTCCTCAAACACTGCTTCTAGAAGGTCCTGTCAGAAGTAACCATCTCCAATTGATCCAGCTGGATCCCCAAGTGAGACTAGTCGAGCTCATGGGGATTAACCATCCATCTTAATCGGGGTCAACCCCTGAGTCCCCTGCGGGTTGGTTTTGCCCGTAAAATCTGGTCAACGATTCGTCCCGGAGATATTCTAACCACATGCCTGTGATTTCGGATCTGTGATCTTAATTCGGAGACATAGCAGTACTACCTGGGGTGACTTTCTGATCTCCGAGCTACGCACCCTATCGAGTATCGTTACTCCAAAGACCCTTCAAAGGAACGCCATTTCGGCCGTTTGTGTTTGCGATCGTATTCGTTCAGTTATTACCCAACATTCAGGACCATAGTTAAGGGATGGCACGACTATTGAATTGAACATAACGAGTTTGGCCCTTACTCCTATTTCCTGCTGAAGCTGACGCATTACGGCCCGAGATACTTGAACTTCTCCATCTGTTTCAGTGGAACTCCCCTCTCATGTAGAGTGCCCTGCTAAACAGCCATTGAGCTCATGCTTTCTTCTAACTGCATAAGTAAGTAATGTGAGATTAAAATAGTAAAACTATAAGATTACTTATATTTTGATTTTCTAGTACATTAATATTATGCAAATTAAAAAAAAATATATTCAAATCTATTTAGAGATAATTTCATGTATACATTTAAGGCATATTTTCTAAATGCGTTCCTTTTGTAAATCATGCACATTCTATTTCCTATTTTCTGGAATAATTTTTAAATAGTACACTAATCTAAAAATATATTATATTGATTGACTATACCAAAGTTCACTTTATTATTATAGTATATAGTCATATCTACAAAGTGAAATGGCTAATTAGATATACTATTGAAGTAATATCAGATCACAAGCCTCGATATTATATTTGCTATTGGTGTTTTATTTCTAGACATATTCTACATGTCTCAGTTTACATACATAGAAATTGATCATCTTATTGTTTTCTGGGAATGTTTCCTGCATATTACAACCATCTATCTTTTGGACCGGGCGATGTGTTATGTCCTTAAGCAAGACATTTTATTTCACGTTGCTCTTTCAGCCAGGAGTTGCGACAGGTAGATAGTATCAGCAATGGGAAGACCAATGGAAACATTATTTCCTAGGTCCGACCCCACTCGGTAAGTGATTTTGTCGAAAGGTTCCTTATATCTTAATCGCGGTAGAGATTTACAAATCATCTGGTAAACTCTTCAGAACACAGAACTAACCAATTACTACTTATTACATTATCCATTACCCTTAATGATATATAAGGATTACAAAAAGATGCATCAACAATAATTTGCTACTCTAGCGAAAGGACATGGTTTCTTTATTGGTGGAGTATAGTTAACTGGATCGACTCCAAAACTTGTTTAAATGTTTTACCAACCCCTAGCATATATTCAAAGCTAACACTGAAAGATATTATTTAATTTGGGTCGCTGCAGCTTCTACAAATCCATATATGTACATACATATTTATGTAAAGTTTACCAACTGGCATCAAATTATCTTCTCAAAGTTCCCAGATTGAGAACAAATTTATATAATCAGCTTAAAAGAACGTTTGCCAACTCTAAAGGGTTTAAAGTAGATAAATATTTGCAATGTATATATCAAACACATATCTCTGTACAAAATACGTTGACAAATTTCCATTGAGAACATCTTTATGTTCAAATATGTATACATTAGAAAGTTCACACGTGAAGTGAAATCTTATAGATTACGGAGAATTACAAGATTCAAACTATATAGGTTATTTTTATGTAACAGATGAGAAAAATCTGAATACACTGATTTTATTTATGTTTCGGTAAGCTAAATTAAACGCATCAACAAGCTGTGCGGGACATTCTTTTCATCAGCTGACTACAGGGGATATCATCGATTTAGGCACCTCTCAAATGTATCGTTCCCTTCCAGCGTAACAAGCAGCACTGTAAAGAAATGTCAGGATCATTTATTCAGCAATGTAGGACACATTTTGCCCTCGTTTCCATGCAGTCAACACAAGCTGAATGCTACTAAAACCACTCAAGTCCTTTAAAAACTATTTGGTTTATTCTTCATTGGGGATTTATACAGACTATAAGATTTCATTCATTCAAAAGTATTTGTTTACGTTCAGGTTGACTGGATCTTTTGATGGTAAAGTGTCTTTGTTTAATACCCTCTTCAATATCATTAACAGTGAAATATAGATCGTTCGGTCAGCATTTTGGCCGTCGCACATTTGATTCGTTTCACTGGAGAAGATATTTTTACCAAGAAGGTTTGATGGCAAAACCTATTCTCGTTTTACCCTCTAACAACTACTGAGTATACATTGAGTATACATAATTTAATTTTCCATTGACATAAAACCTCTCATGTTTAGGGTGTAGGTAAAGTAACTAAGGATAATGTCTCACTTGTTAACTGCAGTAGTTTAAGAAAATTAAATTACTTCACTGTAGAGGTCAAATTTCTAGACTTAGTTGATAGTTAACCACATAATTGTTTCTACCACATAATGAAAAGAATTTAATATTTACTGGTTGAACTTACATAAACGTAAATAGGAAACATTGCGAGGCATAACTAACTGCCAAAAGCAACAAAGCAAAGAAACTAAACTATCAACTCCTTCGTTTGGGTGCGACATTGTACTGAGATTTTGTATTTGAGTTTTTGAGAATCAGTGGATATGACCAGAATATTATCGTAGACACGTCAAAAGCATGTATTTCTTGCATTTATAGAAATAGCCAATCAGGATATATCTCACCAAATCTTTCATTCTAGACTTTAAAAGATGAAAGTGTGTTGGTTCAAGAAAACATAATTTATAGAAAATTTAAATAAAAAAAATATTGAATATCTTTTGAATTAAGTAACATTCCCTGCAAGTTTCAATAAAGCAGACGTACGGAAATGTCAATATTTATAAAGTAGAATATTGATTATGAATACTAAAATATTTCAAATTTACTCTTACCTGAACATAGCTTAGTAGTTGTACTATTTAGAGTCTTTAATATAAGTACTCTACTCACTTTAGGGGTATACTTTCTGGTTTCCTCTGCCATAGATTAATTGAAATTGTTGATCTGATTCATAACGAATATTGATTTCTGACAGTAAAACAATGACATATTTTATAACTGTGTAGACGATTGAATCGACATTAGTATACCATTAGTGCGTATTGATCAACTTGGATATACAAGAGGCAAAATGATTTCGGCAGAATTTGAACATGAAATAAAGAGAAACAGGCCTGAATACTGAGCGCCACTAAATCTAACACTCTATTCTTTCACTACTCCAGTTCCCTTATAAATGTTAAACGTGTAGATATATAGTAAATTATTCAAGGTGTTTAAGATCTGGATATACGAGGGTCGGCTGAAAAGTTCATAGGATGACAAAGCTACTCTCGTGGAATAATCAAATGAGTTATATTTTTCAACATAGTCCTTAGAAGAAAAAAAACAATGCAGTTATTAATAAGAAGAGCTGAATTTAATGCATGCAAGATTTAAGAGCGCTGGCATCACTCCTTCATAGTCATCCTATGAACTTTTCAGCCGACCTTCGTACTAATCAGTAATGCATCTAGTATGAATTCTTATCATATCCTTTGAGAAGTGTACTGATGTACAACAAACGAATGATATTGAATTCAAACAATTGCCAAATTAAAAAAATACTAAAAGAAACTTAGAAAAACTGTTAAATTCCGAAACAAAACTAAAACAAAGAATCATCATCATTGTAAGAAAATGAGAAAATTCCCTTTATTTCTTTACAGTGAAAACATTAAAGAAGTATAACAAATGCTATATCCATAAGGGGAGAGATTTTCAGTAAAAGATGCCAATCAACACGAGCTGTCAGTTTTCATTTAAAAGGGGGAAATCTCATGAGGATAGTTGAAAATATTCCAAGAACTAAAGTACACCTATTTTGTGAATGATAGATACATTTGTATATTGTTAATAATTTTTAGCGAAGATTTGATAAAAGAATCGAAAATAATATTAATTTTCTTTTGGAATTGCCCTCATATTATTTAAGTATTTAAATTTATTATTTTTGTACACATAAAATATGATTGGGGAAAGCAACTCCAGATGTGCAAAGAGAAATGCTGTTTACACTGTTGCTTATTATATGAGTTGCACAATACACATACAGCAAAACGAGGCTAGGTATTTCTACACGCTCAAATTTATGAGAAGGAATAAAGAATATTTCATTCAACTCTTCAATTAATATAGCTCACATCTGTACTCACATAAAATGTTTAACTGCAACCAAAACATCTAATAAGTATATAAACATTTAAACAACAATATCATTTTCTCAAAGATGTATCCTCCCGCTTTTTGACATTACTACGTCTACAACTATAATGTTTTTTTGTTTCTCATAAAATGTTTGCTATCATGTATATAACCTCCATCTCTCCATCTATAGTCATTCCGATTGTAACCGACATTAAATACTTTGATTAAAAACTCCAATATTTCAGTTTGT
>OZ024746.1:21390307-21392807 GCA_964016885.1 Eledone cirrhosa | reverse complement strand
CGTTTTCGGTATGCCTAACCGATTTAACTCACTCAATATGCAAATTAGGCTGCTCAGCCGTTGATTTTCATAAGGAAAGTATATACTTTCGAACGTTCAACTATCTGGCAGATGGGTAAACGGTGCTGACGATAGCTAACAAGCTTGAAACTAGTACATCGTTCCTGTGTCAGTGTTGAACAAAAGGGTGACGTGGTTGCCTTAACACCGTATGGCATAAATTCAGGCTGTTCAGTTTGTTTACAAACGAACAAAGCGACGTTAGCGCCGCTAAACTGATACGTGCATATATGTATGTGTACCTGTATGCATATGTATATATATGTGTATATATATATATATATATATATATATATGTGCATGCTACTGTACGTCTGTATACATATATGTATGTACGTATACATGCATACTTACATTTAAGTAAGTGCCATACTAAGAGTGAGAAATGAAATTTCGTTTTCATTTTGTTTTAATTTATCGTTTTCGGTATGCCTAACCGATTTAACTCACTCAATATGCAAATTAGGCTGCTCAGCCGTTGATTTTCATAAGGAAAGTATATACTTTCGAACGTTCAACTATCTGGCAGATGGGTAAACGGTGCTGATGATAGCTAACAAGCTTGAAACTAGTACATCGTTCCTGTGTCAGTGTTGAACAAAAGGGTGACGTGGTTGCCTTAACACCGTATGGCATAAATTCAGGCTGTTCAGTTTGTTTACAAACGAACAAAGCGACGTTAGCGCCGCTAAACTGATACGTGCATATATGTATGTGTACCTGTATGCATATGTATATATATGTGTATATATATATATATATATATATATATGTGCATGCTACTGTACGTCTGTATACATATATGTATGTACGTATACATGCATACTTACATTTAAGTAAGTGCCATACTAAGAGTGAGAAATGAAATTTCGTTTTCATTTTGTTTTAATTTATCGTTTTCGGTATGCCTAACCGATTTAACTCACTCAATATGCAAATTAGGCTGCTCAGCCGTTGATTTTCATAAGGAAAGTATATACTTTCGAACGTTCAACTATCTGGCAGATGGGTAAACGGTGCTGACGATAGCTAACAAGCTTGAAACTAGTACATCGTTCCTGTGTCAGTGTTGAACAAAAGGGTGACGTGGTTGCCTTAACACCGTATGGCATAAATTCAGGCTGTTCAGTTTGTTTACAAACGAACAAAGCGACGTTAGCGCCGCTAAACTGATACGTGCATATATGTATGTGTACCTGTATGCATATGTATATATATGTGTATATATATATATATATATATATATATGTGCATGCTACTGTACGTCTGTATACATATATGTATGTACGTATACATGCATACTTACATTTAAGTAAGTGCCATACTAAGAGTGAGAAATGAATTTCGTTTTCATTTTGTTTTAATTTATCGTTTTCGGTATGCCTAACCGATTTAACTCACTCAATATGCAAATTAGGCTGCTCAGCCGTTGATTTTCATAAGGAAAGTATATACTTTCGAACGTTCAACTATCTGGCAGATGGGTAAACGGTGCTGATGATAGCTAACAAGCTTGAAACTAGTACATCGTTCCTGTGTCAGTGTTGAACAAAAGGGTGACGTGGTTGCCTTAACACCGTATGGCATAAATTCAGGCTTGTTCAGTTTGTTTACAAACGAACAAAGCGACGTTAGCGCCGCTAAACTGATACGTGCATATATGTATGTGTACCTGTATGCATATGTATATATATGTGTATATATATATATATATATATATATATGTGCATGCTACTGTACGTCTGTATACATATATGTATGTACGTATACATGCATACTTACATTTAAGTAAGTGCCATACTAAGAGTGAGAATGAAATTTCGTTTTCATTTTGTTTTAATTTATCGTTTTCGGTATGCCTAACCGATTTAACTCACTCAATATGCAAATTAGGCTGCTCAGCCGTTGATTTTCATAAGGAAAGTATATACTTTCGAACGTTCAACTATCTGGCAGATGGGTAAACGGTGCTGATGATAGCTAACAAGCTTGAAACTAGTACATCGTTCCTGTGTCAGTGTTGAACAAAAGGGTGACGTGGTTGCCTTAACACCGTATGGCATAAATTCAGGCTGTTCAGTTTGTTTACAAACGAACAAAGCGACGTTAGCGCCGCTAAACTGATACGTGCATATATGTATGTGTACCTGTATGCATATGTATATATATGTGTATATATATAATATATATATATATATATGTGCATGCTACTGTACGTCTGTATACATATATGTATGTACGTATACATGCATACTTACATTTAAGTAAGTGCCATACTAAGAGTGAGAAATGAAATTTCGTTTTCATTTTGTTTTAATTTATCGTTTTCGGTATGCCTAACCGATTTAACTCACTCAATATGCAAATTAGGCTGCTCAGCCGTTGATTTTCATAAGGAAAGTATATACTTTCGAACGTTCAACTATCTGGCAGATGGGTA
>OZ024746.1:21365307-21382807 GCA_964016885.1 Eledone cirrhosa | reverse complement strand
ACCAGATTCTTCAACAGGGTCTAGAAAATCACCCTCGTATCCTTTTAAGTTATAGCGGCTGCATATAAAAAAATTAACTTAAAAGTAATTTATCTAGAACAGGCTTTTTCCAAGTAGTCCATAAAGACTGACCCCGCTAGGGAGGAATAAAATGTTATGGGTCCAAAGGGAATAAATTATATAGCTTGTATTTATTAATCCTTTTATAAAGAACAGAATATAAATTACTGCATTATGTAGACCAGCTGTCTGATAGTGCACCCTTATCACAGTACTAAACATAACATTCCTGAATTGATTATTCCTCCATTTTATATTGAAGTGGAAAGTGCCAATGTAGCCACCTTTCTTAAATTTCTTGAAATGACCTTCAATATTAAAAAGAAGTCTATGTTCATATTTAAAGTAATTTGATATAACTGCATGAGCAAAAAAAAACTATAGCAAAATATCCTAAGCTTTAAGCATCTGTTGAACCTATTTTACTAGCTTTCCCAAGTTCATATGTTGCAATCTTGTTTTTGCCATGTGCCCTATTGTTATCCATTATTATACGCCAATGTTAACTTTGCCTTACATCCTTACGGGGGTCGAAAAAATAAAGTACCAGTAATACACTGAGATAATTGCTGGCCTTGTGCCAAAAGTAGAAACAATTATTATACATTACAAAAGGGCAGTAGCCTCTCCTCCCAAAAACTGTTGGCCTTGTGTCTCTATAAGAAACCATTATTTCCTAAACAAACAGAGCAGTACCTTGAACATAGAACATAGCAATTTGTGGCTCAATCTCACAATCTAATTACAAAATAATTCAAGTAAAGCTACATTTGCTTTTATTGTTTACTGATTCTTTTCTCATTGAGCTTGTATTAAACATTGATCAATTAGTAATGTTTTGTAATTTTAAATTTGATTAGTTTCTTTGCAGGTGAATAGAAACTTAATTTTGTTACAAGGTGTCTATCAAATAAAATATTTGAGGAGACCTGATCTAGAGTAAGTGTACAATTGATTGAACATCATACAAGGCTTGCTGGTCATTGCTTCTGCACAAAAGATGAAATGGTTTCAGACGTCTTGTTGTGGGAGATCTCCTCTACCAGAAAGCTTAGATACCAGGATACAATAGTAAGAGACACTGGAATTGACAAAGATGATCTACAAACCTTGTTGGGAAGCAGACTGTTAGTGGGAAGATGTGCTTGCTGTCTTGCCAAAGGGACATTCAAATTGATAAGGAAGACCTATAAATCTTGATGGGAAACAGACTGTTGGCATGAAGTTGTGCTTGCTGTCTTACCTAAGGGCTACAGATAAGGATAAAATAATTGTTTCTACTTTAGGCACAAGGCCAGCAATTACCCAGTGCATTACTGGTACTTTATTATATCGACCCTGTAAGGATGAAAGGCAAAGTCAACCTCGCCGTGATTTGAACTCAGATCGTAAAGGGACGTAACTATGCTGGAAAGCATGGTGTCTGACCCTCTACTGATACTGCCAATCCACCGATAAGGATAAAATAATAAGAGTAAATAAACCTAGCAGGTATAATTCCTAAGTAACACGAGATGTGGACTTAACACTGCCAACTAGCAAAATACTTATCACTGATTCAGAGGTCCAGCT
Organism: Eledone cirrhosa; assembly: GCA_964016885.1. NCBI lineage: Eukaryota > Metazoa > Mollusca > Cephalopoda > Octopoda > Eledonidae > Eledone > Eledone cirrhosa. The sequence goes on along the minus strand of OZ024746.1, from coordinate 21,381,175 downwards.
GTATTTTGTACCCTGTCATGGCACCTATTCCCAACTAGATTTTGCTTTGTTATTTCAAGGCAGCAGATAGGCAGCATCATTAGAATGTCGAACAAAATGCTTAGAAGCATTTAGTTATTAGAGAGGAGTGGGTTGGCAGAATCACTAGAGCATCAAATAAATACTAAGAAGCATTTAGTTACAGTCCTTTACGTTATCAAGTCAACTTTACCTTTCAACCTTCCAGGGTCGATAAAATAAAGTACAAGTCATGCACAGGGGTCAGTTTAATCAACTTTCTCCTCTCACCCTAAAAATTGTTGGCCTTGTGCCTAAATTAAAAATAATTATTTCAGAGTTATGTGTATAGAAATACTATGAAGACTATGTAGTTACAGTGATAACATATGATTTACTGTCTTGACCTTTTAAAGCTCTTTTAAGAAAACTAGCTATGTACTTAATTAAAAGAAATGATTGTTGCAATATTTTTTTTACCATTTTCTATCTAGAATTAAACATGACAGAATGACAAGTTATGAATACAATCTGATACAACATGAAAATCAGGCATTGTAAATCATATAAGGTATTGTTTTCATTATCAGAAAGGAAGCTAGTTGCTATATTGATAGGATTAAAAAAAGAACATGTAAAAATATACTTCGTTTCTGGCAAGTAATTCCATTCATGATATAATATATTTCTGTAGTATCCAATTAACACAGAGGTCATATTGTAATACTATTCTATCTTAGTGATTCAAATTACTTTGCCAATAATTTATTGTCATTTCGTTATCAACTTTATTTTAATTCCCTTTTATAGGATGACATACTGACATTTTGATTAAGAAAATAGCCACTAATCTTCATTTTAATATCATATCAGCATATCTTTCACAGCAGTGTCCGCGTATATAAGTGTGTGAGAGAGAGAGAGAGAGAGAGTGTGTGTGTGGGTGAGAGGGAGAGAGTGCGATTGAGAGAGAGAGAGTGCGTGGGTGAGAGGGAGAGAGTACGATTGAGAGAGAGAGAGTGTGTGGGTGAGAGAGAGAGAGTGAGAAACTGTTTGCTTCTAAGAATATTTTTATGACAAATTTTAAATATAAACAGGATTTAATTAGTCAGTCACATGACATAACTCTCAAATAATCTAGCCTCTCTTCTTCCCCGGTGAGCGAGAAAGTTGCACAACGAGAGATAACTGCTGACTGTTGGTGTTCTCTACCAAGTTGAGTGTGGATTAACATGTTTAATATAGTGGGCTAGACACAAATGTAAAATCAATTACAATGACATCAAAAATTAAAAGAACTATTATTAGTGTTAATGACAATTATTGTCAAGGGCGGTGGATTGAGGGCGGTGGATTGGCAGTATCGGTAGAGGGTCGGACGCCATGCTTTGACGCATAGAGTTACGGTCCTTGCCATTCTGAGTTCAAATCCTGCCGAGGTTAACTTTGCCTTTCATCCTTACGGGGTCGATAAAATAAAGTACCAGTAATGAACTGGGTAATTGCTGGCCTTGTGCCAAAAGTAGAAACAATTATTGTCAAGGGAGATAACTCTGAAATTTAAATTAATTGGAATTTTTATGGGAACATGTTAGTTGGAAGTGATTCTAATCTTTATTAAGATTGATAACAATATTGTACATGTTCGAGTGTTATGAAACCCCCACAGCAAAATATACCTTGTTTATTCTTACCTATCTTATAATAACTGGCAGGATAAAGATTTTGAATGATAGTTTCACTGATTAAAAAATAAATGATTAAGTTTCAAAAAGCCAGTACAATGTAGTAGAAATATATAAAGAGCAAAGAATGACAAAGTGTACCTAGGATTGACTTTGACCAAGGAGGGCCCACTAAAGTAGATAATAACAAGATTCCAGCCTGGCCTTTTCTGCCATAACAAAGTTGAACATCATATGGAAAAACAACCATATTAGTTTTCAAATGAGACTCCAATTGTACAAGTTCTTGGAGACTTCGTGCCTTCTGTATGAGTGTGAGAAGTGGACTCTTACAGACAACAAAGAATTAAGAATCCAGGCATTCAAGACCAAGTGCTTCAGAAGGCTGCTATGCATCCTGTGCACAGAAAATAACAACAAATATGCTAGCAGCCAGGACCAACTCCTTGTAATGGTAAAATGACTGAAACTCACCTAGTATATAGTTATGTATATATACCTATATATAGTTATGTATTCTGCCATGGCTCCTTGTCTAAAGTCATCCTTCCGGCTACAGTTGAAGGAGAACAAAGAATTGGATGACAAAGAAAATTCTGGTCTGACAACATCAGGGATTGAAAAGGTGACAACACCATGATTCTTCTACACAAAATAGATGTTAGAGACCTGCAATAACAGTGAGACTACAGCTGTGGGAATTTGATAATGATGATAACTATGTCTGAAATTAATATTTATGTAACTGTATTATCAGACATTCACTATTCAGAATCACAATCCAGAATAGAGCTGTGTGCATTGTATTTTATTTGTTATAATCCAAGCCTTATTAGTTTACCCTTTTGATACCAAACTGCCTGCAACTATCCCTGATTATAAAGAATTCTTATTTTTCTAAAAAGCTTCCATCATAATTTTAGATCCATTGTTAAGTTATGTTCCACACAAACTTAGTAATGAGAAAGTTAGTTGTATTATTAATACTTGCAGCAGTTTTATCTTCTAATACTACTGATATATTTATATACTGCATTGGGAAAGACATTTATTCTGATTTATGGCATAGACAAAGAAATTGATGAGTAGATTTATAAAGGTGAGATGATATGCTTTGAAGTATATAAAAATTCAATATTTGAAACTCAGACTAGTAGAAATATACATTCCCATTGAAAGTGAGTTAATTTATTGCACTTTGCAGAATATGACCATTAGATATAAATTAAAATGTTAATAATTTTAGTTTTTTTATTTATTTATTACTATTCAATATAGATTTTCCATTGATTCCATCAAAGAATAGGGTGGTTTAGTGAGGGGGGAAATTTTGTTTTTTTTTACAGCAAGATACTATTTCTACTATAAACATCTTCATTGCGAATGTGCAGAATCTATTTCTTTATCATTCAGGGGCAAATCAAGTTTGCGAAATTATTCTCAAGGACATTGCAGTGTTTCTGCCTGCTACTGGCACCATGTAACCCAGTACAACCTGAATTTCTGGTTGAGGGGTTGACAACTAAACTGGCTCCACTACCAAACCCTATATAATTACTATGGATTAAATAGCGTCAACAACCTACAATTTGCCACGCACAGTGAATACCACTACACCGCTGACATGAGCAAAACCAAACAGAAAGTGGTGGAGGTCAAAAATTAAAAATCTGAATTTACGACCTTATGATTGTTATTTAACTTAGGTTACCTATAAAGAAACATTGCATTTAAAAGAAACTAGTTTATTAAAACATCTATCAAATAACAATCAAAATGTGCAAGTTGGATTTAGATGAAAAAACATTCAACTGACTATACCATCCTTAAATGAGGAATTTTCATTTGAATGATAAAAATATGAAATATATATATAAATCTAATTTTAGAAATAAGACAACAAAAAAGCAATCAACCCAGTAATTTAGTTATAAGCAAAATGAAATTGTAGGAGACTCTTGATATTGTATTTTAAGAAAAATGCTGAACTTGTAGACATAAAAATATAAAAATATATTTTTCAAATAAAATATGATTCACTTTATATATTGGAAAATGACATCACCATAGGCTGAACTTCATGTTAAGACAAAAATAATGTACGACATTTAATGATAATATTTATATAAGTATTCAGAAATAAAAAAAATATAAAAAAAAAACTTATTTCCAGATTTTGTGAGTTTTGGTTATCTTGATGAAAATATTGTATATTAAAAATTTAAATAAAGGAGCAAAATGATATATTTAAAAATCAACTCTAAATATATGTATTTCAAATGAATAAAAAGGAAAGTAATTTATTGAGCAAATATATTCTATCTTTAACTGACTTTAACAAAATCAAAATGTATTGACCTATGTTAAAAATCCTGCTTATAATAAGAATAACACTTAATGAATAGAAAATATTAAAACAGAGTAGTATGTGTTTTGAGGGATCAGTAATTGAATATATCCGATATCTTCCTTTCCTCCCTATCTCATCTGCCAACATATATATATGACTTCTACATGGCTAGAACTGTTTCTTTCATAAGAAATCATATATATATATATATATGTATGTCGGTTTGCCTATATGTGTATGTCGGTTTGCATATTTGTGTGTGTGAGTGAATCATGTAACCCAATCGGATATAGGGGTATGACAGAACAAGTCAATATTTCAGGATTCATCCCTTAAATTATAAGCTTTCAGTTTAGCTCACAAAATATTTCAATTTATAGAGACTCTCCTTTGCATCCATCACTGAATTAAAAAATCCAAGGTAATTATTTAGGTTTAAGTAGGTTAAACTGTTCAGAATTTATCATTAACAAACTCTTTGATCAATTTTTCATGATAGGGATTTTTTTTAATCTACATGATGTTGCATCACATTCTCAAGAAGCACAAATTATTCTGACTCAGTCAACAATCACTCCATCAAACTTGCAATCTTTCAAACGTGATGGAAACAGTCATAAAGAAAATAATTCTTTATCTCTTTAAATCATTTCTCTTTTCAGTGTCTATCAATATAGTTTTTATAGAACCAGCTCAATTGGAAATTTATATGTGACACACATGTAGTCTCTTGTCTTTAAGAATTTAGAAAAAGAGTTGTTATTCTTATTGTTACCAGTTATCTTCAACTATGCTTGACTTGAAAATGTTCTAGCTAATTTACCAACTGTTGGGTTCTATCTGTTTCCTCTCTTTGTTCAGATATGTTCTGCCAGATCACAGTATATACAGATACGATACTTTCCAATGCATATTCTTTTAACACTGCTCTATTATAAGGTTAAATATTGAACATTCTGCCTGTTGAGTATTACAGACCTAGTTTCTGTTATTTCTAAGCAAATATACTTGTATAGAGGTGAGAATTCCATTCATTCTTCCTTAATTTTCTCCAGACATGTGCTATTCAAATACAACAAAGATATTATAATGCATATAACTTTGAACTTCAACTAATTACAATCATCTGTCATAATCAGCAAAGCATTGAATAACAATACATAACAGTATTTAGTTATGCTCATTAACACATTCTGAGCTCAGCCCTAGGGAGGTGCGCTTTGTTTTTCAGCTTGCCAGGTTGATTGTATAGGTACTAGTCAAGTACTGGGGTTCGGGGATTCCAAAAAATGCTAATTGGCACTAAAAATGTTATAATTGTATTTTCTTTGCTAAAATTAAATCACCAAACCATAATTAAGTTTACAACTGTTACTTCAAATGGTGTCTCTTTTTACTCCATTCCTTTAATACATCAATGGCGACAGGTCTATAAATGTGTACAAATCGAGTCAAGTTTTAAATGAGGTTCAAATAAGTTTTTCTTGAATCAATAAGTTTACGTTTGTTTGATGCCATAGCAGGGCACTTCAACAAACAACATGATTGATGTTGTTAAGGGCCTTCATATAATAAATCCAATGAGTCAATCTAATTTCTTTAATCTTCTAGTATTATATTGTGAGTCAGCAGGAGAAAATAATTAAATATTATAGAAATTGTATTAAACAGCAACTATGAAAGCAAATAAAGAACTTTCATAAAAAAATTATGAATCTACAGGATTTTCTATTATAACACCATGGATTGGCAATATTTGTAGAGTATTAGAGAGCATGCTTTATGGCATTGAGTTATGACCCTTTACATTCTGAGTTCCAATCCCACTGAGGTTAGCTTTGCCTTTCATCTTTATGGGATCAATAAAATAAAGTACCAGTAATGATTTTCCCATAGCCCAAATTATTAGCCATATGTCTGAATCAGAAACTATTATTAATTAAATACCAGCTCAAAATGTCAGTGAAAGAAAGATTCTTATATAAAATTATGAGGAAAATTTTAATATACCATATAGACTCAAATATAAACTGATACAAATATAAGCATATACCACTATTGTATGTCTGAGAAATGGGTAAAAATTCGAACCTCATTTGCACAGGATTTGAAGGTGGTGACAATCGTCAAAATATTGACCTCAAATATAAACCCTTAAAGTTGACTTCCTTGGCATAGGAAAGATATTCCAGTGACAGAAAATCTTGTCAGGGTCAACATGGCTTTGCCTCACTCAAAATACTAGACATATACTGAAGTTCCTTTGTTTAATTATACTCAATTTGTACTATTCTATCTATTTGTGTTAAAAACAGAAAAAGTTAAAAGGAACAGAATTGTGTATTAAAATAATGAAGTTGATGAAAAAATAGGAAGCTTTTATAAACACAATAAGAGAAACAATTCTAAACTGGTCTATTAATTTGGCTGAATGAAAATTTTAAGCAGCACTGCATGACTCCATAACTTCTTTAAAAAAACAGTATTGATTTTATGCATTGGTCAAAAATGTTGCTTTAATAAACGTAATGAAACCGAAAATATTTGTTTTGGGAAAGCAATTTTTTTTCATTGAACCTTATGTTTTTATGACTTTTATATTTTTCATAATGATTAACAATTTAGTTTTTAGAACCATGCTTTTTTGCCAAGAAATTATAGTTATTCAATTTGCATTATTACTACAATAACATTCATGTACAGTTATTTGTTGAGTTTTTTTTTTTGCTTTGTTTTTTGTTTCTCTGTAGTCTTTCTCTGTTTTTCTTTTATCCCCTCTCTACTTCACTCTGTCTTTCACTCACACACACATACATGCACATATATACACACAGACACACACAATATGTATTAGACATGTGTTTTGGGATTTTTATCTCTCATTGGTAATGTATAATCATTTGGTAGTGAGACAAAAGAAAGTTATAACTTATATAACCTTTTGCATATGAAACATCGTTTGAAGAGGCACATTTGCAAAACATGCAAGTTTGATGGGCTAGGATTACTTAGCAGTAATATTAACTTAACATGGCTTAAAATAAAGGTGTATATGAAAACATATACGATATGTTTATGTATAATAAACATACCTTGATCTTGTTATGAATACTTTAAGCGCTGGTCATGTCACAGTAACCTCAGTAGCTGTGTGAGAAAGTCAGACATGTGTTTCTGGATTTTATTCCATCATCAGCATTGTTTACTCACTTAATACTGGGGCAATAATAAACTATAGCTTATATACGTTTTGCATTTGAAACATTGGCAGGCGCTGCTCATTTGCATTTATATTTATATATAGTAGAGAGTTAGCACCTGATGACTGAACTCTTGCTGTTTCACCACAAATTCCTGAGTCTGGAAACAACAAGAGCTCAGCCGTCAGGCTCTATCTCACTACTATATATACACTCTACTATCCCAAGTATCGAGTACTCTGCTGAATAATGGTCTTACTAGTTTAAACTGGTAAAATCCTGATCTTTCTCTCTCCCTTTTTCTCCGTTCTCTTTCTTTCATCTATGTTTTAATGTCTATGTGTATTTGTCATTGTTCTTTTACTCTGTTTTTCTTTCCTTCTTTCAAATTATTTTTAACCAATTTGAGAAATTATAGAATTGTGACATTGAATTAGTTTTATTAAATTTTAGTAGCTTATTATTTATCCCTACATTTGGGGTGTGTGTGTGTGTGTTTGCGAGAGAGACAAGGGGTGAAAGAGTACTTCATTTACAAATTTTCATATCTAATTCAATATATTAACTTCCAAAATAAAAAATAAGATAAAGTACGATTTAAAAAAATACCATTTTATTTCATATATGTCTATTTTATCTTAGAAGCAAATCTTTACAGTCATTCCTACGATTGGTTTATACAATTAGTGTTCAGATTCACTTCTTATCTATACAATGCAGAAGTATCAATTTCTTTTACAACTATGTAGCTTCATATGTTTAAAAAATGTGGAGTAATTGATATTGTTTCACAAATATATCTTCCATAAGCAAGTAATTTTTTAAATGCCTACAAGCACGAATCAAACAAAACCTCTCCACTACAACAATCATCATCATGTACAAATATATTAGACTAGATACTAAGAATCTACTGTTTGGGATTTGTGGAAGGAGTTATAAAGGTCTCAATTTTATTTCTTTCACATGACATTCTTGTCTTTTCCTCTTTTTATCCAAAACTCCTGATGGAGTTGTAGGGGTGCTGTAGTGGCAAATAGATTTCCTTTGAGCATTTTAAGCTTGGCAGAGCCTATCTCTCTCCACTTCTCAACACACAGATTTCTTCCAGAGAAAGATTGAAAGTGAGAGAGAGGAAGTGAAAAAGAGATAGAGAGGAAGAATCGACCCCAGTACTCAACTGGTACTTATTTTATCGACCTCAAAGGGTTGAAAAACAAAGTTGACTTCGGTGGAATTTGAACTCAGAGAGAAGAGAGCTAGAATGAATATCACAAAGTATTCTATCTGATGCTCTAATGACTCTACTAATTTGTTGCCTTTCACATGACATTACTGATTAATATAGAGTTTACCAAATCAAATGTCTTGTGTTGACATACACTACATAGGTTTCAATATCTTTTTATGCAGCATGCATTAACTCCACATGCCCTCTCAACATAGTTGTTGACAGTAATTAATAGATCATCCAGAAATGTTTTCTAAGATGGGCTAGTACGTAGATATCTCTAAAAAAAAAGATAGGCGAATATATATCAAATTAACCAGAGAATTTTAACAAAGATATTATATCTGTTATTCCTTTAAAAATATGAAATAATAAATACACAACAGATTAGGAAATAATTGCAATTTGGGGAGGTTATTAATCGAATATGAAATGAAAGCAATTGGGGTTCAAAATTGGGACGTGTTCTCAATTTCCATGAATCATTATTTGTTCTATAATACTGATCAACATTTTGTAAAATTATTAGAAACTTCAATTTGAGTGTTATTGTAGTTGTTTTAGCTGCTGTTTTTTTTTATGTTTGATTGGCATTTAGCTAATTAGTACTATTTATGGTCTTTTTATTTAAAACATTAATTTTCATTATCTATGTATTTTGTTTTGTTCTCTTAAATATCCCAATGCTTGATCTATGACAACCAAGTTACCATTAAAATGTTTGCCAGTATTACTGATGCCCAACATTTTGAATAAATCAAACTTTAGTTGCAACTAATAATCTTTTCCACGCTTCATTACAAAGTGTTTGAATTTATGGTGTGCAGTGCTGCAGCTTTTGCAAGTTGCATGCAATTTATTATTCAGTCTTTTGATTTATTGAAGGACTTTTTTTTATAATTGCAGTGTGAACAAGGAGGTGGATCCAGATGTACACTCCCAATACTATACCTAGAAAAAAACTATATATCCTGTATGAGCTAGAGCTTCCTCTCTTGTCGGGATATTGATTTTTGTGGCTATGTTTCTAAAATAGTAGTTAATAGTTTACACAACTATATAATCTTGAGTGAAATATTTTAAATATATATTTTAAAAAGCACTAAGTCCACCCTGTAAGGTGGCTGTACTGGTAACATAACAAAAAACACCCAGTCCATTCTGTTATGTGGTAATTTTGGTGCCATAATATAAAGCACCCAGTCCACACTCTAGCATGGTTGGCATTAGGAAGGGCATCCAGCTGTAGAAACCAAACTAAAATTTAGATCTGTATGAACACGACATGGTCTACAGACCTGGCTTTTCTCATAATGTGACAATCCATCTAACCCATCCAAGCATTGAAAAATAGATGTTAAATTATGATGATGGTGATGGTTTTTAACCATTTGAAAATATATATCTCTGGTTATTCTTAAATGTTAATTCCTACATGTTTATATATAAACACTTAGTAGAGGTAAAATGAACTAACAGTTTTTTGCTAAGTTTAAATTCACATCTGGAGAAAGACCTATATTTCGTTCACTTGAAGCTACAACACATGGATCTAAGTATTGGTTTTTATAAACACCTGAGGCTAGTGAAGAAATCTACTTTAACAACTGAAGATGTGTTTTTTAGTTTTAACTATCAGAGCTGGAGAACAGCCACTGCATGGGATAAACCAGTACTTAGGATATATTTTAGCATGAAAAGCTTTGAGAAACTTAATGTTTCAATAAACTATTAACACTAATCATCATAAAAGGATAATATTTTATAAGTATTAATTTTATATTAAGTGCTTTAACTGACTAAAAGGCAAAACATTCTATCTTTCGACAGAAATCTGTTGACTGCCAAAAATTATAAATTGTGTTCATTGTTAAGAAATCAATTTAGCAGCAAAGTATTTTTTCTTTCAATGATTAATTCAAATTCTTATAGATAACTGTCATGTAGCTAGCTCTTAATGCAAAATCAAAGTGTTTTGACAGTAAAGAATTTTTTCATTTTTGAAATATTTGGCAGATGGTAAAAGTGTGAGAAATAAATAAAGGCTTCTTTTTGTAAATAATTAGAAATTGTTTTTTGTTGTTTTTTATTTTAAATTTTACTTGGGATTATTCTTCAGTCTTGAACATTTTTGTAGATTTTGTTATAAGAAAAAAATATTTGCCATTACATTACCTGCCATGTTTATTTTCATATATAGTAGAAATAGCTTGTTACAAATTTTAAGCCATGATTTACTCACCTAGAAATAAATAGAAAATATAGATAGATAAATACATTCTTGAAAGAATAACATTTAAACAATAATCATTATTTCTTTCTTTCTTATGGCGGTGGATTGGCAGTGTCGGTAGAGAGTCGGATGCTATGCTTTCACGCATAGAGTTATGGCCCTTGTCATTCTGAGTTCAAATCCTGCCGAGGTTAACTTTGCCTTTCATCCTTACGGGGTCGATAAAATAAAGTACCAGTAACACACTGGGTAATTGCTGGCCTTGTGCCAAAAGTAGAAACAATTATTTCTTTCTTACTTAGTCATGTCATTTTGTATTTCATAAGAAACAAATGAAATTATGAAACATTCATATCTTCAAGTTTTTCTTTTGCTTTGGCATTAATAGTATAATTTGCAGAGGAAGAATCTACTACTCTAAATGGAGAAAAGAGTAGTAGTAGACTTGGTTCAATTTTAGGTTATTTATAATATATAGTTCTCACCCCAGCAACACTGATTTCTTTGTCAGTTTCTGGGACTCTAGAATTGGTGGAAGGAAGGGAGAAAATTATTATGTTCCTAGTGCGAATTCTTGCTACAGAATTGTCTCACAGAAGCTACTCAAGCTGAGTGGTAATGCTAAACATGTCAAATGACCAAATAGTAACAAGCACAAACACAAAGTACGGGGATCAATATACAATCTACCTATTGTTTATATTGTTGTTGATTAATTGATTATTCCCAGATAGTTTACTTTTAAACAGACAGATGTATGAAGTGAAATCACTCATCTAACCCCAGAAACATGTTTCAAACAGAACCGATGAGTCAAGCATTCGTCTGTGAAGAGGATATAAAACATCATGGTCTAAAATGTCTGGAATTCACTGTCAGAAACCATAAGTAGACCTCTAAGTGTTTGGGGTTTTGAAAATTTAAGTAAAAATTTCCTTTTATATTCTCTTTGAATACTATTTTGAAAACATCTAATAATGCACTCTTAACATTTTATGAAAAAAGGTTTATTTGTCTTAGGCTACAGATAGATTAACAAAAGCTTTATTTGTTATGAAAATATAAATGTTTCACCCCAATGATAACCACTAATTTTGTGACAGGTATAACTGATTATACCACCTCAAGTACTCAATGGCTACTTATTTTATTGAACCTGTAAATTTGAAATCCAACGTCAATCCTCACTGAATTTGAAGATGAAAAGTAAAGAGGCACAAGCAATGTATATCAGCAAAAGATGTACACATTGGGGAAAAACAAAAGCAAAAATGGTGCTATCGAATTAGAATGCACTGTGAGCTATTTGTTCTACCCATGAATGAAAGACACTTCCTTGTCACTTCCACTATCAGAAATTCAATGAACCAGTGATTGATTCATTGGAAACCTGTAACACCAATGATGTCAGCGTTCACTAAATGTTCATAAAATGAAAAATACTGTTTGGTACTTTACTGCTTCTATCACTATACCAGTCTCTAAAGTCTGTCTCTAACTAAAGGATTCATTAGGCTGATGCTTATCCCAGTTTCGATGGTGTGAAGTGACAGAGTATAAGACTGCCCGCTGGACAGGACCCCAGTCTATTGCAGGGTTAAACCCCTAACTATTGCTGGAGCAGCCTGAAATGAAGTGTCTTGCTCAAGAACACAACAAACAACCCAGTCCAGGAATCAAACCCATAGCATTATGATTGTAAATCCAACACCCTTACCACTAAATGACTAATAGTTATAATTTCTAATATTGGTGCAAGATCAGAATTTAATTTATATATATATATTGTTGTTTTGCAAACAGTTAGTTGATTATATCATCCTCAGTACTTTCATTTATTTTAACAGCCCTGGAAGGCTAAAAGTCAAAGTCGACCATGGCCAGTATTGAACTAAGACTATAAATTGCCGTAACTGAATACTGCAAGGCATTTTGTCAGATGCTTTAATGACTGTCAGTCTGGCTAAATACTAAAACTACTACTACTAATAATAATAATACTCAGACTCATTTACAATCAATAATAACAATCACTCCTACAAAAATAACAAACATGGCAACTAAAATATATGAAAACAAAACAAAAAATAAAAATGAAAAAAAAAAAAAAAAAAAAAACAATGGTAAACTATAGAAATTCAAACATGGAAATATTTACTTTTGTCAGAAACATCATTTGAAAGCAGAATTGAGTAAATGTCTTAAGTGATCTAACAGGTTTTATATTAGTAGTTGCTACAACATTTGAAAGAAAGGTTTATAATCATGCAGACACAAACTAACAGTGGTGGTGGGAGGGAGAAAAATAAGTAAAATAAGAAAATAATGAAAACTAAACATGGCTGCACATTGAAGTTGTACGTCTGGATATCTCCTACGTCCATTGCATTTCCTTCAATTTCAAGATTAATCAATATCCTATTCCAGCCTTGAGCAGACTTAGAACTTGTTCAGTTCATGCAACTAATAGTATCAAATAGTTTAATCATAACTTCTATATCTGATAATGTCATAAAGAGTGTAGGTTTTTTTTTAAGTTTATTTTATTTCTATTTTTTTTATACTATTTGTTTCTTTCTTTTTTTGTTTTTGATGGTGGGGAGTTTATTTATACTGTTATTTAATCTAGATTTCGGCATGTTACATGAGCAGTTTCAGATTGTACTGTGAGTAGGCAGAAGCTGATTTATAGTTACTGTAAAATGTACTGACTGATTGGATTTGGGAATCAGAAATGAATTGTCAAATAATAGATATCTTTTTATCTTTAGAATATAAGAACAAAGCTGATTCAATTAACCCTAGTATATCTCGAGTATTTATCTTTATGATTACAATGGGAATAGCTAATTTAGTTAGATTTCAATTCTTGAGAATGTCAAATGATAATGACAATAATGATAGATACATACATACATACAAACACACATACATGCACACATACATGCATACACACACATACACACATACATACATATATTAAATTACTGGCACTCTGTTGGTTACGAGTGTTCGAGTTGATCCGATCAGTGGAACAACTTGTGAAATTAATGTGCAAGTGGCTGAGCATTCCACAAACATGCGTAGCATTAACATAGTTCTCAGGGAGATTCAGGGTGACACAGAATGTGATAAGGTTAGCCATTCAAACTACAGGCACAACTTATTTTTGCCAGCTGAGTGGACTTGAGCAATGTGAAATAACATGTCTTGCTTAAGGACACAACGTGCCATTGGGAGTCGAATTCAGAACCTTACGATTGTAAGCCAAATACCCTAACCACAAAGCCATGTGCCTTCACATATATACATACATAGGTACGTACATACATATATATATATACAATAATCATGATCATAATCCTCATTGTTTTAACATTTGCTTTCCCTGTTAGCAAGGGTTGGATGGGTCTACATAGACCAAAACTGTTCTGAAGAGAGGCTACTGATCTTCCAGACAGGCTAGAAATCTGCATCTTACATACGGTATTATATTCTACTAAGTGCACAGAAGAGGTTATCATGTTTTTGACACAACTGAAGATACCTTCAACTCTTTGTTTGGCAGGTTTTCGATAACTAGATGCCATTTCTATCACCAATATAAATAAAATATTGCAAATGCAAAATATCAACCATCTCATATCACCTTCTTAGATTTACAGTTGTGAAAAACTGCATGTCTGTAGCAGTGTTTTTCTCAAGGCATGTTAGAGGCATAAAAAAAATCAATTTGAGGTGAATGGGGGTCAAAAAATGTTTATTTTTCTTGTTATTTTGCCCACAGTCAGCTCTGGTTATTTTATATTTTATTCAGACACTCTGCATCTAGAAACACATTATTTATTGCATCCCCACCTTTTATTAGATAATTGTGTGTCACTTAAAAAGGATTTGGCTGCTATATTTTAGTAAGATCTTATCAGAGAGCATTTATAGTCAATGTCTGATAAATAAGGGAAATGATTATATATAATTTCTTCTATCCTATGGTACTCTATAATTTCTTTCATGGGATGGAACAAAGTTATAGCCACAAATTAAATAAAAACAGTGTATGACTTTACATAGTTGCACAGAAATGAAAGAAAAAACATCTCTGGCAGGATTTGAATACAGAATGGATGAACTGAGGGAGAAACTGGGTGTATGGGGAATCAGAAGTAGTGTGGTGGTGTGCAGGAGAGGAGACTGCATTGTTGGACATGTGATGTACATGAATGATGATCTCTGGGTGAAGAAGTGCCAAAGCTTAGTGAAGAGATGCTGTACTGAGAAGAACCCACCCAATCCATGCAAGCATGATGAGGATGATGATGATGATGATGATGAATGCACAGATACCAAACTAAATTATGTGAGTTATTTAATCTTACTGCTATTCCATAACATTTTAGAGTAGGGAAGAGTCGATTAAATTGATTCCAGGGCACTACTGGTATTTTATTTTATGGATCCTGTAAGAATGAAAGGCAAAGCTTACCACAGAGAGATTTGAATTCAGAGCGTAAAGGGATTCTTTGCCACAAAGCATATACTAAAATGAAGACACTACTCCAAATTGTATATTCATAAATGTTAATACACATAACACTTTGCTCTATCCTCATCATTGCCTAAACTTAATAATTTTCTTCTTGCTTCAGCTGTAAATTTAAAAGACACAAAAAATAAATATTGTATGGAAGTCATTCTGTTTTATCATTTTGTGTTTTGCTTTTTTGTATCTTGCTTTCTTTTTTTCTTTTCCTCATTTCATTTCATAATTTTACACCCTTTAAAATTGATTTCTCAAATAAATAATATTTATTGCTGCAATGAATTCTTAATAGGTTTCTGGAGATTAGATGACGCCTGTGTGTTGAAAGTAGCTATTTTAATCTTTCAGCATAAAAAAGGGGGAGGGATTAAAAGAGAAACCACAATTATATTTCTAGTATTTCTAACACATTGTCCATTATATTTTACTGACTTGTACTTCTTTGTTTGTTGGTATTTTATTTTGTTGTTTTTTTTTTCATTTTCATTGAAAAGATTTCAGCTATGTTACCTTGTATAGAATGCTGGGTAAATAATAACAGTAGAAGAAACTAAACAAAAAGGAAACAGAACAAAAGGAAATCTATATCATTGGATGGATTTATTATATGAATTTCATTTTTCAGTATGAAA
>OZ024746.1:21350307-21357807 GCA_964016885.1 Eledone cirrhosa | reverse complement strand
CTTATAAGCTTACTTTAAACTCTCCTAGTAAGATAACTACAAATATATACAGCAAAGATCAGACAAATATTTGAAGGAAGGATGGTCAAAAACATGTTATGTGTTTACACACTGAGAAATCTGCAACTAAATGCCCTCAAAGACTAAGGTCAGATAGTAACCAGCCATTCAAAACATAAAAAAAAAGACAAATAAGGAAAAACTTCAATAGAAAAATCAAAAAACATTCATTTTTAATTAGATAGTTATATCATGTAGTTGTTTACGGACAAGGTATATATATATATATATATATATATATATATGTGTGTGTGTGTGTGTGTGTGTGTGTACATTGAAGTTATGAGCATGATAAATGTATCATGTTGATGGCTTTTTAATGTAATAGGGCTTGAGGATAAGAGCTACATAGATACAGTCTAAAGATTTGAAAAGAAAATGACAAGAGTATGTAGAAGTTTACTACATACATAAAGTTAGATCAAGTAAATACATCATGACCTGAGTATGTCAATTAGATATTAGACAGCCTGTAGATATCAATTAGAGAAACCACAGCCATAAGATATCAAGTTTATTGTCACAGTTTGAAGCCATCAATGTTTTGTCGACTTCTACTTGTCATTAGTATAGTTGAGTTCATTATTGATTTTGAAAATAAATACATGCCTCTTTCATTCTTTCTTAAGATGACAATATATAAATATATATGTCCATGCGTGTCTGTGGGTGTGCACACGTATATATTTATATGTTTGTGTCTGTGTTAGTGAGTGTATGTATAATAAATGTTTGGTAAACACAGATCCGTGCTGAGGTGTTGTTGTACTCCATCTCTAAAGGCAGAAGTCGATGTCTCATCAGGCAATGAAGTAGCTATGTAGGAGTTTTGCCCCTTCCACCATGACACCAGAGCTACCTTCTGATGTAGGCAGCAAAACTACTTCGGTCAGTCAGATGTTGTCAAGAATGTTCAACTGCTGTCACAATGATGATAGTTGTGATGATCTATCTATCTATTTATTGTGGGGACCAACTCACAGGAGACACAGTTGAGGAAGACCTATCCAAACCTTCATTGATCAGCTCTCAGACAATACAAACCTCAGTGAGGAACAGTTTCCAGGAGCAATGAAAAATTGTGTATTATGGAGAGACTTTGTCAGGAATATTCAACTTTAGTCACAATGATGATGATAAATATTTGATGGGTTTTTTTTTTTCTCCCTCCATTTGTAATATTATAATTTAGTTCCTAGTGCAATTAAACTTGAAACAGCTTCAGATTATTTTTTCTTCCTATTTTATATTAATGTATTTTAGAATGAAGTGTTGAATTGTATTAGATTTTCAGGATTTAATAATTTAAACTTATTTAATTGAAAAGGAAATGATTAAACAAAATTAATTGATGTTTTCTCAAGAGTGGAATTAATGAAAACATTTAGATAACCTTTTCACCATTCTGACATATACAGTAAACAGTTATCCCAAGACACGTATTAACTGGTGATAATATGAATTGTTTTTCAACATGGCACATCAATCAATAGTTATTGAAACTGGCTTAGCTCTATAGACATATGGTACAAATAACATCAACAGAATATTGTAGAGTTAATTTTCATTGCTGTTGTTGAGAGCCTGCTAGCCCTTATTTCTGTAAAATTATAGTATGGACTCAGTCAATCCAAGTACCTAAGTTCACAATGATTGACATTCTGGTTATGACAACCCAGCTAGTAATGTAGAAACTGAAACAGGGGTGTTATATTCTAAAGATAAAGGGGGGTTCATTGTAGGAGATTTAGTTAGAAGATTTTTACATGACAAAATTAGTTGGAATATGGAACAACGAGTAAAGGACACTTCTTCTATGCCCTCTTATTCCTGGGAGGCTGATGGGGACAGAGTTCTCAAACACTCCTTCCAGTGAGTCCTATCAGAAGCAGCTGAATCAGGAGCTGCTGAGCTGAACATTCTCCACTATGTCTCAATGTCCTCAGTTTGTTCAAGGAGTTCTCTGCATTTGGATGCAATAGTATCTGCATATCTGGTCCTGACCTCCTTATCCACCAACACTGTTTTTTTATTTTACAGTTTTATGATTTTCTGATAGGCAAACTCACCTTTTCACACTCTGAATACCATTGGCCCAGATTTTTCTATTATAACTACAGCAACTTCTGTTCTTCTAAAATTAGTAAATCTGTACCTAAATTTATCCAAACCAATCAATAGTGCTTCTCTCTTATCACTGGAATACAGATTATCTCTTAAGCCTCAGACTAAATTATTTCTCAACAAAATATATCATTAGAACTTCATCTCTCTTGAGAGTTTTTCTGCTCTATATTAATTTGTAAGATTACTGCTCTCATGCAGACACCTTCATCCTGGAAGTATGTAAAATATGAATGAGTGCTTGTGATGTGCTGAATTAAAAACATTTTCTGGACACATATTTTGCTCAAGATTGAACATATATTTCCCCTGATACGATTGTCTTATTTATCACATACCCACAGAGTGTCACCCTCCTCCTACATCCATCCTAATGGAACATGCTAAACACATCTTAGAACACCTGCATGTCTAACAAAACATGCAGTCACATGACTGTGACTTAACACCCCTCCCCCACATTTATGATTATGCTATTTAATATGTCTTTTGTCTACAGTAAACGACTTTTCCCTCAAACAGTTTTATTGGTTGTCACTCCTCTCAGGACGAGCTTCACTTGACAGCTAATTTTACTTATTTCAGCTTTGCTACTCTATAATTATGTGAAACATTTCTTTTATTTGGTGTCATTACCAAATAGTTGTTGTTGAATTAAACTCTAGATGATGAAATCAGAAATTAAACAAGTGTTTATATCTATGGGTAACTAATATCTAATGTTGATATGTTGTCCTAAGATTTAGAATTTAAAAACATGTTACTTCTTAAAGTTTTTGATGGCCAGCTTATTCAGAGCGTATCTATTGCTATATTGAGACTGTAGAAGCTAATAATCATTTTGATCCTGAATATATATTTTACACAACAATGTGATTCCTATTTATGACTAAAAGCTTTTACTCAGGGAAAATGTTTATCTTGCCTATTACAAGATAAAATTAATAAGAACTTCAGGCAATATATATTAATATCTTAATGACTAACACAGTTGTTACTCCAAAAACTGACAAATATGAAATAGGAAGTCATTCGACAAGATCCCAGACCTCATTTGCTTACAGAGTGGGGGTTGGGTGGACCTCATCAAATCAGACCAATGAAACATATTTCCATTGGGACCAAGGAAACAATGTTTCCAATGATCTTTCCATTGCTGAACTCCAGTTGCAACTCCTGGCAGAAAAGGTAAGATGAAATAAAGTATCTAGCTCAAGAACATAATGTATAGCCCAGTCTGGGAATTGAACTCACAACCTCACAATTGTGAATCCAATTCTCTAACCACTAATATAAAATAGTCTATATTTAATTATTTAAACTCTTCCTGAAATTATTCCAATAATATCATGAATCAAGAAGCATATAAGCCATTAGTTTGCAAATTAACAGTTGTTTTCAGTAATGATACAAGAGACCTAAACTTAAAGGATTTTAATTGTGACCCTTTTGAATAATTTTTTCCAGTTATAATATACTTGCGATCACATTATCCACTGTATTTCTTTCTTAATATGGGAGATTATGCAATGAGGGAGTTATGGCTGTAATTTCTAGCATGTTGAGATGATGTCTAAATATTCTCTCCTCCGGGGATTTTGTTAGGAAATTCTGTTATATAATAAACTGAATTAAAGTAATTTGTCAGATCAATTGACATGATAAAAAGCATTGTTGTCGTGGCATAAATCTTGACATGGAATGTGCAGCCTTGTGTGCAGTGTATTAGAAAGCAAAACATTAGTTATGATCTGTAATTTTGTGTTCAAGAATGAAACCTAAACACAAGGTTGGGAGAGAACTTAGTCTAGACTAGACAGGTTTACCGTCATAAAATATAATCTTGCCAAAGAGGATAGATTTGATTATTTCTCAGCAAGTATTACAATCATTCTTTATTAATGTGAGTTAGTATCCTCAGGATTATCCATTTGGATATTTTTCTTTAGGACAGGGGTGTTAAATGAAAGACAAATATATTTATCTGTTTAACTAACAAAGACAATAAAACAATAACAGCAACAACACCAAGAACAAAAACAACAGCAAAAACAAAATAAAACATCTACAACATCAGCAACATAAACACAACTGACACAATAACTACTAATAACATTAGTTTATTTATAAAAGAGATATTGAATTGTGTGTAAAATCGGAAAATAGGATAAGCTTAGATTTACTCAGCATATTAAAAATTCTGTTTTAGGAAGATTATTTTGTGATTTAGTAAATGGCTGAAGGATTAGGAATTAAACCAAAGGCCAGTTTTTTGTATGACATTGGACTATATAAATCGATACTAAACTTGAATTATGATGTTAGCATTTAGGAAAATTAATTAGTTCTATACCTTCTAGATACACTGACTAAGCAGATAAGAAAGGTATCATCCCTATGGGCTAAAGTGTTATCAATCATATTCTGGCACTGATGCAGTGTCCCCATCATTAAATGGGGGTTGGGGAGCAGTAAGCTTTTAATGGCCCGCTTATCTGACTAGATAGCTGGCAGTAAAGTAACTAAGACCTACTAACAATTTAAAGGATAGCTGATGTGACTGGAACAAGAGAATTTGCCAGTAAACTCTCATGACTAAATTTGTAGGCATGAAGGTTGAAGGTGACTGTGAAGTTAACTCCTAACATGCTGTGCAACATGAAACCACATTCTTGAAACATACAAAGCAGCACTAATAAAATATCACATTAAAAATAAAAGTCTTTATTTTAATGATTGGACATTTTCCATGACAATCTTTTCCACTTGTGAAGTTACTATAAACATATGAATTGACAAACTTGTTTTTATAGATATTTTTCTTAACCCCTAGAAGATGTTAAAAGAAAATTGTTCATACTTTTTTCCAATTGTGTTAGTTATATAATTAAAATGAAATGATTACTGCTGGGTGTCTAACTTAGACTATGAAATTAGTCCTCTAGGTACTTATTAACCAGACAGAACACTTCGTCATATGACAGTATAGTAGTAACAAATTTTCATAGAGTACCAAACTGATAAAAAAAAATTTAATGAGCCATTCATTTTCGTTTCAGATTCTATCTCATAAAACAAATAAATTATTGAATAAATACGAAAAAGAAGAATTCTGTCTCTGTAATTCTAGTCTCTGTAAAATTGTTTCTATAAATTCTTGTCTCAGTAAAATTGTTAACCCTATCAAATATATTCAACTAATTATCTCTTGGGTATATAATTTCAAAATAAAACCAAATCAGAGAAATTTATGAATATATATTAAGTGATTATGATGTTGATGAATTTTTCTGTCGTGATTTCCTTTCACAAAGATTCATATAATATTCTAATATCACAAATATTCATATAATTGTCTCTACTTTAGGCACAAGGCCAGCAATTACCCAGTGCGTTACTGGTACTTTATTTTATCGACCCCGTAAGGATGAAAGGCAAAGTCAACCTCGGCGGGATTTGAACTCAGATCGTAAAGGGACGTAACTATGCTGGAAAGCATGGCGTCCGACCCTCTACTGATACTGCCAATCCACAATATTCTAAAATATATATATATATAGTTAGGTCGGTGACCAGGTGCGTCGCATCGTTGAGGTGTGGCTCGGTGTCGGTGGAGGCAGCGGTTGTTATGTTGCTGTTTTTCACATGGTTCTGGTCTGTTTGTTAGTGTCGGTGTTTTCGTTGTGGAGTTTAAGTAAGATCAACTCATATTTCTGCTTGAGCCGTTTTTTTTTTCATGTTGGACTCTGGAGTGGTAGCACTGGTCGATTGCTTTTGTGATTTTAAGGAGCAAGTCGCCGGGTGTTATTGTTAGTCTATGTGTCCGCTCTGAGAGTGTCCGCTTGTGGATGTGTAATTGGCAGTTGAGATGTCTCAGGATCTGTTTGATACACGAGCCGTGTATGCAGCTAGCGGTGTGTTGAAAAGCTGGTGTACGTAGGCATCCTGGTAAGCAGATGTTCCTGATGGTGGTGGGGATGACATCGCTTTTTAGGCAGCATTTCAGGAAAATAATTTGACAGCCAGGAGAGGAATGGTACGTGTCCTCTGCTGCTCGCTGTTTGTGACTAACTGAGGTATTCTGCGGATCGCACGTACGCGCGTAATAGGTGCGCTCAAGCAAAGGTCGAAGCAGTTCTTTTAATTGTGGGAGTGGGATGGTGTTAGCTGTCAATCCATTGTACTATTTATCTGTGTTGGTTTTTGGTATTAGCAGTGTAGTATAGTCGTATGGTAGTAGTCTGTCTGTTCACTTGTTGGTCAGTGGTTGTAGTAGGTTTTACTATGTATTTAGGTAAGGCGGGTCTTCTCTGTTACTGAGTACCGCCAAAGGTCTCGGTCCAGTGACATTGTCTTGGAGAGGTGTAAGTGTGTGAGGTCAGAGTTTATCAGCTCGTCCCAGGTTTTTCTAGGTCTGCCTATTCCGTGGCTACCGTCTATCTTTATTGCCCTGCACTTTGTTATACAGCTATCGACTTTCATGCGCATCACGTGACCATACCAACGTAGCCTTCTCTCGAGTAAACAACATCTGATCCCTCTTATTTCTAATTTTTTCCTTAGTTCGTTTATGCTTTGCCGTTCACGTATATTACTGTTACACATCCAGCGGAGCATGCAAGCTTCGTTCCTCTCTAGTCTGCGTGTATCCTCTGCACACAATGCCCAGGTCTCACTGCCATGCAGCATTGCTGTTCGTATGCAGGCATCGTACAACCTGCCTTTCATTTTTAGGGAGAACCCTTTAGCGGCTAATAGTGGTATAAGCTCTCTGAACTTTTTCCAACCAGTTCCGACTCTAGCTACTGTACTTTCAGAGCACCCTCCCCCACTGCTGATTTTATCACCCAGGTAACGGAAGCTGTCCACTATTTCTATAGAACCCTCTGCGCAATTGAAAGAGCTAGTATTTTGTGGGCACTTGCTGCTACTTATTGCACCAGAGCACCGGCCACATGTAAAATCTATGTTCTTAGTTAGCTTACCTGTGATCCCACTACATCTTTTATGCACCCATACTTTGCATTTAGGACATAAAATGGAGTTTCTACCTACGCCTTTCCTATACACCGAGCACGACCATTTCCCTGAAGGGACCGCCGCCTTATTTTCTTTCCTACAAACTAGAACTTTAGTCTTAGCCAGGTTAATTTTAAGGCCTTTTGATTCTAGGCCGTGCTTCCATGTTTGGAATTTCTTCTCTAGCTCGGCCATTGATTCCGCTATGAGTGTCAGGTCGTCTGCGTATAGGAGTTCCCATGGGCAGCCGGTCTTGAACTCCTCCGTTATAGCCTGAAGGGCAATAATAAATAGTAG
>OZ024746.1:21327807-21340307 GCA_964016885.1 Eledone cirrhosa | reverse complement strand
CCACAGACACAATATACAAAAACTGGCTGAAAAGTTCATAGGCTGACTACGAAAACGTGAAACTACAAATATAAAATCTTGTATGCATAATTTCAATTTTTCTTAATAACTGCATTGTTTTTTTCCAGTCATTTTCCATGAGAGTATCTTGGTCAACCTATGAACTTTTCAGCTAGCCCTTGTATGATGACAAAATATTTGACACTGACACAGTAATAGATTAGGAGAGCTTTTAAAATAAGTATATCGTTTTAGTAGGCTTTTATTTTAATATTCTGAAAATACTAGAGTGGTATAAATGATAGAGTATAAATTACATGGATATTTTGTTTTGTACTCTGTGCTAATGTAAGAAATCATTATTGATATAAGTGCTGTTTAACTACAATACTATACATATAGACAAGGCATCAGATTACTAGACAGCATGTCTAGCTGTAACTTGTATGCTATTGCACTATTCTGATATCAAATCATAATATGAATGAACTTGACATTTTATCTACTTAATGCAATAAAATTCATTCAATCATACCAAGTCCAATTTTATGTAGTGATGTGTATTGAAGTGGAGCATCATCATCATCATGGTTTATGTCCATAGGAGTTAACTTGATTTTAACACAAAGTAACACATCACTAATTGATTACATATCACAGTCTTCAGCTCTATCTATACTAAATGTTATTTTTTTTATTAATTGTCGTACAACATGATCCACAATAGGTAAAATGGTTGAGCGGGTATTGTATTCAATTACAAATTCATTTATTGATCTTGACTTCAATTTCATTACAAGAATTTCTTTTGGTTATTTTCTAATTGAAAATAGTTACCAAATTATGTAGAAATGCTATCTACAAGAAGTATCACCCACTTAACATTTGGAAAGTAAACAGGGATAGAGAGTGACTGTGTCATAGAATGTTAAGTAAGTGTCTTGTCATTGAACATCACATGGCACCAGTGAAGGTTTTACAAGCCATTCAACCCTTCCCCAAAAATCTGAACACTTGTCAACTTAGCTATTGTGTAATAAAATAAGTCCATTTAATATATATTCACTCACTTACAGTTCTTAATAATTTCAAGTAAAAATGGTTTTGGTAATATACATTTATATATAAAAGAAAATTCTCATAAAAATGTTGGCTTTATGGTTATTGCAATAATATTTTTTTTTTTGCTTTTATCTTTTAGTCACCTATAAAATAAGAATATAAAATGAGGTTTCCCGTAACAAAGATTAAATTTTAAAAATTAGTCATACATCATTGAAATTCAAATTCATAATGTTTTACATTTGATGTGCACTGACCGTGACAAATAATCATGTTGAATTTATTATACCTTTGATAATATATAATTATTTTCATTCTTATCTCATCTTCTACAATGTTGATAACAGAAATGTTACTCATGTTGAAGAATTAATTTAAATTCATTACTCTCCATGTCCTGATAAATTTATATATAAAAAATACAAGATGTTTCTCAAAATACACTAGTAATATATCATAATTAGAGGTATGTAAACTACAATTTACTTTTCATGAGAGGTGAAATACATTATTCATATTATGTAGTCTAAAATGTCTTGCATGGCTACATCAAATAGTATTTTAGTATTTAGTTTAAATTAGATGTAGAAATCTACTTCTTTCTGTTACTGTCCTATACACTTCATTCAGATGTGTCTAACTTTACATGGTTTCTAGTAAATATTATAATCCAATATGGAGTGATATATTCTCATTGTCTAAAGAAAAATTTATTTCTTAAAGCTATGAATTCTGTAGCTAAACACCAGTTTTAGAAGACTTAAAAGCTTTAAGATTACACATCATCATCATCATCATTTTACGTTGCTTTTCCCTGCTTACAAGGGTGGGATGGGAACTGATTCTGGCTTGATTTCTACAGCTGGGTGCCCTTCCTAACACCAACCTCATTTACAGTGAGTCCTGGGTGCTTTTTTGCCGTGGCACCTCCACGACCACTTTGCAGTGGAATGATAGGGAGCCCAGTCCCTATCATCACATTTCTACAGCTGAGTAAACTGGAGCAATGTGAAATAAAGTGTCTTGCTCAAGGAAACAACACATCACCCGGTCTGTGTTGTTTCCTTGAGCAAAACACTTTATTTCACATTGCTCCAGTTTACTCAGTTTACACACATTATATATATTCTTTTTGTATTTGTTTTGGAAGATTTCTTTTTATCTGAAAACATATGTTAAAACAGATATTGTTATACTTTGGAAGGGTTATGCTGCCAATAAAAAAACACACACATGTTGGGTTTCACTTCAATTCATTATTATAATTTACCAGTCAGTCACAGAATGTGTAACAAATGAGCTTTGATAATTAACAACTAAACAATCGTCCAGTTACTAAACTAACCGACTGGGAAATTATAATAATAAATTGAAGTGAAACCCAACAGGTGTGTATATTTTTTATTGGCAGCATGACCCTCCCAAAGTATCACAATATATATATGCATACATAAATAAGACTGTTAAATACTCAAACCTGAACATGAATACATCTAGAACAAACCCAATGTTATCCACAAAATAAGACCATACTGGTCCAATCCAATAAAAATATTCTCAGAAAATCGAAGCCAATTATAAACTAAATGCCTATCCTAGATCTTAAACTTCATCCATATTTTTTACCCTTATATACCAACCACCACCCTATACCATTTACTAGCATGAGGAAGACAGATGTTATCAGGCTGAACCTGTAACATTACACAGTTTCTGTATAATAAAAACTATTATTATTTGCAGTGTCAGAATCTACATCGACCAAACCAATATATTAGTGTGTGCCTGTGTGTACATATGGGTATGTATTTGAATACATTGAACATAACATGAGAAATCGCAACAGCTGAGTGTAAAAAAGTGTTTTCCCTTTGGTTGAAAAAGCCTGCATTCACATCAAACTGCAGTTATTCTGTTATGTAGTGGATAAGACATTAAATTTGTTTTATGTGGTAGCAGAGCAGGTGAGAATAGAAATAATGATTGAATAGTGATTCTGCACCACACAGGGAATTGACAAATATTATTGAAGTTTATATATACTATTGCATAAGAATATAAAACAGCCTTAAACATCATGAAAGATATTCACAGCTCAGTATTTTAGTTTTTTTCTTAGCACACTAAAAATCATTTCTTATTTTCTAATTTTTTTTTTTTTAATCTTTGTAATAATGATTATTAGGTTTTTATATTGAATTCTAATCTTTTCAAGTTATTGTGCATAGAGCATCCAAACAAGAAGGAATGGTCAATCTTGAAGGCAAAATGCATGTTATACGCCTTTGATGATAAATTGATTTCAGAAAGAAAAGAATAGGAAGGAACGTTTTAGAAGTGTCTTATACAACTAATACTGTTACATAAGAAATAGAAAAATAATTTGGGGGAAGAAAAAATGAAGATATTAAAACAAACACATGAATTGAAAGATAAGATAAATCATAAACCTCATGGATGTGTAATGTGGTAGGTGTCTTATGAAAATAGAATAAGCAATATCTGATATAAACAACGATGGACAATAAAAAATGGAAACGTTTCAACCAATGCTTTGAAATTAAATTGCACTATCCGTTACAATACCAATTCTGGTGAATTGGAATAATAGGTATAGCAATGGATAATTAGTTATGCTTTTTTATACACTGAGTTCAAATTCTCCCTCTCCAAGTCAACTTTGTCTTTCATCTTTCTCAGGTCGATAAAATAGATATCATGCATGTACTGTTGTCAATGTAATCGACTATACCTCTGTTGCCAAAACATGTTTGTTCTTGTACCTGTATTATGTATAAATCAATAGTTATTTCTTATTTAGGTATCAACATCAAAGATATTTGCTGATACGTGTGGGTCGAAAGCTGAAATCAATTTCAGCAGGATTTGATATTACAACTAAGAGGGGTAAAACACCATAAAACCTTAAATCAAGTTGTCCTCTATCTTAGTCTCCTTAATGATTTTATATCAGGTGGGCAAATGGATGAGTCACCTCATAGTTAACACCTTCACAATTTCCAACAGAAGGCTTGGATTGGCCAACTATTATGTTCAAGGACACATTTTAAGATGGTATGTAATGGGTGGCTTTAAACCCAGAACCAAGTTTGGAAGCAAACTCCTTGACCACAAGGTGACGCCTACACTTTTATATCTTTAATAAGTCTAAATAAGAATTTCTAACTTTGGCATAAGACCACAAATCTTTGAAAGAGTGATACTTATTGATGATTGTTGGATTTTAACTCAGAAAATAGTTAAAATAGTTGAACTTAACTAAATTCTGTAGAGCATTTTGTTCAGTACTCTAACAATTCTGACATCAACCTACTACTAATAGCTTCTAGTAATGAAAACTAGCTTAAAAGTTTATTCTAAAACATGTACAAAAGATAATTTTGCATGATTAAGAGGAAGAAAGTATGATGTAGACATAACTAATATCTATTTAATTCTAAACATTGCTAATAGTAAATTGACATGAGGAATTGTGTTCACTGTGAATTAGTTGGGCATCTATGGCTATAAATTGACAGTAAATGGCTGTTTTAATTTATAATTATTGTAAAAATAGCTATAGACAAGAATCATATTATGGTGTAAAGAAATAATATATTAATAAATTTGCAGCTAATATGAAATCGCAGACATATGTTACCAATCATATTTTACTGTTATTATTCTGGTTTTTATTGATATTGTTTTCTTCTTTTACAAAATATTACATAAAGATAACCATAGTGAATCTCATTCAATTCTCTACCAATTTCACTAATCCACCACATTAGGCTGATTCTTTGCATTATTGACCCCATCCCCACCCATCCACCCACCAAAATGGAAGGCATGATTGACCACAGCAAGATTGGAACTCTGAGTGCTGTGAGCAGAAAAAAAAAAAAAAAAAAAAGTAACATGTCATAATCTATAATAAGTTGCTTCAATTGAGAGAATGGCAGGCATATACAACCCCACAATCATCTTGGATAACTCCACAATATATATATATATATATATATATATATATATATATATATATATCGTGGTAAATAGACATTAAATGATGATGATATATATATATATATATATATATATATATATATATATATATATACATATATATGTATGTGTTTACAGAAATCTGTCTATAGCAAAACAATAGGTATAACTGGACAATAGAATCAATAGGTTTCTAGATTACTAGTCAGAAGTTTTTATTCTGCAATCAGTATTTCATATTGCCTGTAGCTAGCTAAAACACCATTGACCAGCCATAGCTACAGAGTTTTAAATAACTACTGGTACAGTTATCTCCTGCAACAATTAGAAACATAGTACACTTGACAAAAGCTTTCATGGCTTGGATTTGCTTGCTTATAGTTTCCCAATGATAATAGATTTGAGATTTGAGAGGATCACTTGTCCTAAATATATTTTATATATATGAAGTTTTCAACAAACTAAATAAATTGTAGAACTTCAAAATAATGTAACAAACTGAATCTGTGTGCAGAATTGCCTGGTGTTTGATTTTTAAGAGAATCAATTTAACATTCCCAAAACATAAGTCCTAATGTTTGTATAGGATTCCAGAACAAACATTTTAAAATATTAATATAAGAAACTAACATATTTATTTCCCTAGTCAAAATGTATGAAGAGAACCAAGCTTAAAATGTTTATTGCCCAACAGTTACATCTTATTAATAACCATTATTGAATTCTTTGTTATTTTGTTGGCACTTATGCTTTTGTTGGCAGATATACTTTAATCAGAGAAAAAATATTTTATTATTGTTTTGTCACATGTGGGAATTATGAGTCAGAAGGAAAACTATTTGTAAACATTATTTGTAAAATTCAGTAAGTTTGTGTGTCCTCAGAAAGCTGATAAATTATTAAAATTTGTGCTGGGCATGTCTGGGTGGGGACAATGGAGATAAGTGTATTTCTAACATCCTTAGGTTATACATATAAATATAACTGAAGAATGTTAGAAATGTTTTCCCTACACATTCAAATTATATTTACTGGCATCAAAAACCAATTCAATTTTATGATTTGTCTTATTTTTCACTGGTAGACATTGACCATTACTATTTTGTTTAATTTTGATGTCCATTAGGGTACTAGGTTGTTTAGCACTTTAATCCCACTGTGACTTGCTGTAACATTATGAGCATGATGGCTTGCCTTAAAATGTATTAGAGGGAGGTTTGAATGTTCCTTGTAGTGTGCGACTGATTGACGCACTTAGTGTTGAATTGATGTTTTTCTTTTCACTTTGATTGTATATTTTTGTGTTACATTTATAAAGCTGCATGAATTCTATTTTTATGTGAAATATCACGATTATAATAACTTACTAATGAATTCTTGTTATTTACAACTGTAAATCTCTTCAATATAACTTGTAATGTCAATAGTTCATGGATTATATATGAAACAATTAGAGAAAAGCTAGTTGTGCTTCAGTCACCACGTGACATGAGGATAGATTTGTCTGCACTCTGAAATGTGTTTAATGAAGTTTTTTCTCAATATCAGAAAAAGGAATTAAAGAGTTTCATATATTTTAGATTGAATAAAAAGAATGGCATTTATTTGAGTATTACTAAGTGACATGGCCAGTGAAAGCCAGTCAATGATGATTCACATCAGATATAATAATTGTTTCTACTTTTGGCTCAAGGCCAGCAATTACTCAGTGCATTAGTGGTACTTTGTTTTATCGACCCCGTAAGGATGAAAGGCAAAGCTAACCTCGGCAGGATTATGCTTCAAAGCATGGCATCCAACCCTCTACCGATACTGCCAATTCATGAATTAAACAGTTTCATATATTTTAGATTGAATAAAAAGAATGGCATTTATTTGAGTATTACTAAGTGACATAGCCAGCAAAAGCCAGTCGATGATCAGATATGCAAGGCAGTGGTTCATAAATAATAATGGTTTCTGATTGAGGCACAAGGCCAATCATTTTAGGGAGAGGAGAAAGTGGATTAGATCAACTTCTGTGTATTACTGGTACTTTATTCTATTGACCCAGTAAGGGTGAAAGGCAAAGCTAACCTCAGTGGAATATGAAATCAGAATGTAAAGGGATATAACTATATGCCACATAGCATGTTGTCCGTCACTCTACCACTTTTGCCAAACCACCACCTAAATAGTAATAATTATAATTTTGGTAATAAAAACTGACCATGATGGTATGGGTTGCCTGCATAGATTTTGACTAAAATAAAAATGCTAATATTGAAGTGAAGGATTTCATAGTTGAATAAAAGAAGTTTAGTATATTATTGGTAATTTGAGTGACTATTTCAAAGAAAAGAGCAACGTCTATATTTAACAGGAATTATGAATTACCTAGCTAAATACTACACTATATCTCGTTCAACTCGCTATTATTTCACAATGGTTCTAAAAAACTAAGGCAATCCTTTCATTATTTAGACGTATTTAAACACCTTACAGGCTAATCTCAAATAATCTATATTAATCTTATTTCTTATTTAATAATATTGTTAATCATCCATACAAATAAAGTATAAACTAGGTTACTTTTTTTATCTTCTCTGAATAAAACAAAACAATTGCAACAATCAGAAAAATTATGTTAAATTGAAATTGATGAATATGCTTTTCCTAATTTTATCAAATTTTTGTTTCATTGCTAGGGTAGAGTTGTAAATATGAAATTGTTGCAATCAATTTGTGATGACGTAATTAGGATATCTATTGATTAAAAAATTTTTTTTTATTGAACTGAATCAACAAGATCCCAGACCTCATTTACTTATCGAGTGAGGTGGAACTTGTCAGATCAGACCAAGGAAACAATGTTTCCACTGGTCTTTCCAATTGCTGATACTATCTACCTGTCAACTCCTGGCAGAAGAAGCAACGTGAAATAAAGTGTGTTGCTCAAGGACACAACACATCACCTGGCTTGGGATCTAATATATGAATAATTTGACTGAAAGAGAACCCATGGTCCTGAACCTGAATGAGAACCAATTAGGCCAAAAAATTATTCCATTGCTTATTCCTACAGATGTTATAAATTTGAAATTATTTTATAGCAAGGTCAAATATGTATTTTTACATAGAATTAATTCCTACACTTTGTTTGTATCTTATATAAGTTGGCATAACAACACACTGGAGATAAATCAGTAGTTTTTGGTAACAAAATAAATTGTTGCAACAATAATATATCTCAGTCATGAAAGAAAAATTTCAACAAGAAGAGGGAAAATGTCTAATGTGTAATGAAATGAAAGCATTAGGAATTGATAAACATTAGAAATATAATTAAGTGATTTTTGGTCTCATGGGAAATTGACTTCAGCAAAATTAATTGCAATTCTTACAAAACCTTTGAATTTAGAAAGAAAGATATGATCTTTAGATTCTATGCCATGCAAAGACAACTTATTTGAAACAATGATCTGGAACAACTGGCTCACATTGCTGGATCATGTATGCCAAATGGAAAATAGTCACATTCCAAAGCAACATCTATTTTAGGAATAGGCAAGTGGCAAGAGGAGTATAGGCCAGCCAAGGAAGTGCTAAAAAGACTTCATTAGAGGGGATCTGAACGCCTTTGGCTTCAACCTCTCTACATGACATGACATGACTTGACTGTCAACTGCAGTGCCTAGAGAAAACAGACAAAGAATAGTTGTGCTCTTTCAGAAGTGCAACTTGCCCAGTGAGCAGAAAGGTACCAAAGACAACATCATAATGACAGGGATGAGAATAATAATAAGATGAATATTATTTTTAGATTAAAAGCTTATTTTGATAAAAACTCATGTATGTATGGTGCTGTAACTCTTGATGGAGCAGTAGGGGGCGTCATATCAAAATACAGCGTTTCTATGGCATTTTTTAAAACTTGACAATGCCCATCTCCTCTCCAAGTCTGAATACAGCAGATCTTTTCCAGAGAGAGAGTGAGAGAAAGGAAGTGAGAAAGAGATATAGAGGGAGAATCGACTCCAGTTAATTTATGCACAAGGCCAAAAATTTAAGGGAAGGAGAAACGCAATTAAACTGATCCCAGTATTTGACCTTTGCTTTATTTTATTAACCTTGGAAGTATAAAAGGTGAAGTTGACCTTGGTAGAATTTAAAATCAGAATATAAAGAACCAGAAGAAATACCATGAGGTATTAATATTCCAACAATCCTGGCATTCCACCATCCTAATATTAATGGTTTCTGATCTAGGCACAAGACCAGCCATTTCAGGTAAGAGGTTAGTTAATTGAATTGACTCCAATCCCTTACTAGTACTTTATTTTATTGACTCCATAAGGATGAACAGCTAAGCTAATTTTCGCAGGATTTGAACTCAGAACATAAATGGTCATATTATTGTCTGATGCCCTTACCAATCTATTGCCCTAATAATAATAATGATAATTTGTAATAATAAATTAGAAATCCTTATTATGGTGGGGCATCAGATAAAATGCCATCGCAGTATTTATTCTTGCTTTTTAAATTCTGAGTTCAAATCATACTTTGCCTTTCGTCACTCTTGTGTCCATAAAATTAAGTACTGGTGTTGTTATAATCCACTTTCCCTTCCCCTTCAAATTCGCTGGCCTTCTGCTTAAATTATAAATCAATAATCTTAGAAAGCATTATTTTAACAGTGAATTGTCAGAGTTGTGAAAGCATTAGTAAAATGCTTTGAGGTATTCCGCTTTGGGTCTTTACATTATAAATTCAAATCCTGGTTTAGTCAACTTTGACTTTCATCCTTCTGGGGTCCATAAAATAAAGCACCAATCAAGTCCTGGAGTGGTGGATGATTTAATTGCTGGCCTCATGCCTAAATTAGAAACCCTTATTAACATTATTGCACTGACTATATTGACTTTTCTTTAGGTACATTATAAGAATTCAAATTCTGACCAACATTGTTTTTGACGTTTTTACATGGCAGAACTTCTTTGTACATAGACATAAGAAATAACTGTTAGATAGGAAGTGATGCAGGGATAGGAATAGTCTTAATTTTTATTTTCCAGTTTTGTCTACAATGATTATCCAAAACCAGCATGTGTTCATATTTATGGAATTCATGCCTCCATGTGTAAAATTCAATTTCTTTGAAATGCTAATGTTTTCTGTGAATTCTTTACGGTTTTGCTACTGTCTTTCATCTTAAAAAACAATTGAATTTTGAAAAATGTTCTAATAAATAACTGTTGCATTCATTTAAGATTTGGGTTTCTTGAAAAGTTTCATTTGTTAAAAAGCTGAATTCTATTCTGATGTCATCACTGAAGTGTTTTACAATCTTAAGGAGTTCTTGTAGTTACAGATTGTCTTTTTGTTTTTGCAAAAAGTTTCATAAGTCTTATATCTATAGTCAATTTTATTCAGTAATTTGCTGAGAGGAATCAGTGCCAAGGGAATAGTGCATCTCCTTGAAAGATCCCTTGTTTGATATTGACATCTCTTCCAGAATTGATGATGGTGGTGAAGTCTGTGTTAAGAATTTGTTATCATCCAAAGCTTCTTCACATGTGATAAAAATTCCTGATTACAGGTGGGGTTTTGAATTAATCAAGACAATCTTCAATCAAGAAATGCTATCAAAGGTTATTTTTTAATAATATATCCATGGCATTGAGAGATTATAGAGCCTGTTGTAACAATCCTCAGGGATCAATTTATTTACATCCTTTTTGTTCATCAGGAAAAATATTGTTGTTTATAAGAAAAGCATAAGTGTGTCATGTCAAAACTCTTGAGGAGTCAATTTAATCGACTTTCTCTTTCCCTTCAAATTGCTGGCCTAGTGTCAAATGTAGATTGTTATTATTATTATTTGTAGATTGGCAGTATTGGAAGAGTGTTGGATATCTTGCTTCGCGGCATAGAGTTACAGCCCTTTACTTTCTGACTTCAAATCCTGCCAAGGTTAGCTTTGCATTTCACCTTTACAGGGTCAATAGGGTAAAGTAGCAGTAACACACTGGGGTCAATTTAATAGACTTTCAACTCCCCCCAGATTGCTGGCCTTGTGCCTAAAGTAGAAACAATTATTATCATTATTCAAACATAAAATATTTCATCACTATTCCCAAGTCACGCTACAGCTATTTTATTTATTTCTTTTACAATTTCAGTTGTAAAAGCTTCTTTTCCAAACTTGTTACGTTTGCCTTGTAAGTGAAAGGAAACTATTTCATATCGTCATCTTTACTTCCTTCCACTAGTAATGTGGAGATTAACAACATGAATATATCTGCTTCCTCTGATCATTCTTTGTATCAAACATTAAGTGTATCTGTTAGTCCAGTCTCCACTCAAACTGGAATATACACAGATCCCATTTACCAATACACACACACACACACACATGTGTATGTGTGTGTGTATATATATATATATATATATATATATATATAGGGAGAGGGAGAGAGAGAGTATATAAATATAAATAGATGAGTATATACACACACATATATATATAAGTATATATATATTTATTTTTTTTTTAAATAAGGGGTGCACATATATTGCTTTCAACACAACTTGTCTCTACCTTTTTTGTTGTCCCAATGTGTCCTGGAATGAACAGTATCAACCTTAATGAACCAAAATCATAATGGTTTCCTAGATATTGACTCAGAAGATGGGACAGTCTGACTGTTTTTCATTGTTTTTTTTTGTTTTTTTCATTGTCTTCGTCCTGTTTTGAATTTTTATTCTAAAGTCTTAGTCATGTGAACTTTTTTGAAATTATACATATAATTATATATATGTAAGTATATAAATAGATACACATACAGATGCACATGTAGGCATACAAATATATACATATACACACACATATTTATACATACATATATAAACATATATATGATCAATGTTTACTGGTAAAGGGAGAGAAAAGAAGAAAAAAGGGGTTGCATTACAACGAAGTAACATTTATTTATCCTTTGTGGTTATATCATTTCTTTGAATATAAAATACCTGCTATAGGCCACGGCATGCATGAAGAATATAGAGGAGCGTTTCACTTCTTTGATTAACTGTTTACAAATCTCTCTCTCTCCATCACACACACCCTCTCTCACTATCTCTCCTTTCTTTTGACGAAGAAGAAGAGAAAAGAAGAAAAGAAAAGAAAAGAGAAGAAGAAGGAAAAGAAAAGAAGAAGAAAAGAAAAAAGAAAAGAAGAAGAGAAGAAGAAGAAATAATAGTGATAATTGGATGAAGAAATGAAGAATAAATATATTATTTTTGTTCACTTAGGAAAAATTATACTCAAACAAATGAAATTAAGGCTGTGATCTAAAATGATGTGACCCATGAAATGAAGAAATGTTTCTCAAAATGAAATTTTTTTCTGTTCCTTCCTTTTCTCACTCTCTATTTCATCTTTTATTTCTCAT
>OZ024746.1:21282807-21322807 GCA_964016885.1 Eledone cirrhosa | reverse complement strand
AACGCAAACTTTTTCACTTAGACTGCTAGAAACCATGTTAAAACATAAAATTCCAACTAAACTTATTTTACTTTCTCTACTTAACAATAACATATATTTGCATTACTTATCTATCCCATAGTAGATAAATTTATTAGAATCTTGTGTAACATAAATGCTTCTGACATCAGTCTCAGCCAGAGCCCATGGGAATCTGATGATGAATAGAGGCTAAATCTTTATGAGGTTGTTTCCATTTTACTAAAAGCATGGAAATTGAACATGCTGAAATATTTTCTATTTGTATATCACTCTGCAGTGATCATCTTCAGACTAGTAAGATTAAATGATCTTTCAAGACTACCATATACACTCATATATAAGCCGAAAAATATGTGACAAAAAAAAAAAAATCGATGGTAAAATGGTGGGGTGGGGGCCAGCTTATATTCTTAGTCAATATTTTGCGGCTACTTCAAAATTCTACATAAATAGGTGCTAAAATATTTTCATTTTGGAGGTAAATATTACACTGGTTCCATTTAGGAGGCGAAGATTACATCGGTTTCACTTTTGAAGTGAAATTCATATTTCCTAATGTTTTCTATATGTCTTGAATGAATATGGCCTTCAAAATAGTTGGAAATTTGGTAAAACATCATTACATAATGGATTTGTGAAACATAAAACTATACTCTAAACATCACTTAAAACATTTTAAATATCAAAATATTAATACTTCATAAACATATTCTCTACTCATGCTATCTAAACATAACATGGCTTATAAACAGAGCTTGGATTTTTTCCTATTTCTCAGACATAATATAGAGGGTTATATTCAGATCTTTAGTCTAAAATACGGTGAAAGCTTATAATTTCTAATTTCAAACTCGCGCACTGTTTCAAAAACATACTTACATGTTTACGTTTATAATTTGCTTGTTTATATATATATATATATACGAAAAGTAAATGGAAGATAACACAGCAAAACGATTCAGTACAATGCCGATATATATCAGTTTAATGCTTGATACAGTAGGAAATGAGTAAACTTTTTGGGACATTAGTCCTTCATAAAAACATAGAATGAAAAATAATATAAAAAATACTACTGGTCCCTTCTACTCCCATTCTACCATTCTTTCCACTTTCCATACCAGTCTCTTGTCCTTTATGGCTCTATTCACTCTGTTGTACCACCACCAGGTCAGCCTATAACAATAGTCTGTAGTAGGTTGTCATGTAAGAACTTCCAATTGTCTTCTATGACATATATATCTAACTCATCTCTCCTCTCATCATATGCATTCCATGGGGCTTTTCTAAATCTATACTTAACTAAAAGGCCCTTTAGGTTCCATACTTTCCTCACCCAGATTTTCCTACATTTCCTGTTCTGTCTTATGCTTATATTGATGTCACTAGTAACTAACTTATATAGGGTAGTGCATTCTTCACCAGGGAAGGACTTAAAATTCATAACTATCTGTCTATCCTGTTTTTTAAGAAGTTAGAAGTCAATCTGGCTTGTGCATTCACCAGATTAGTAGGTGATCAACTGGCTGGCTAGTTTCATAAAATTAGTTTTACAAATATTTATTTGCATCACAGAATTCCAGGAGTCTCACTCTTTCTCCATTGCTTGAGCAATTACTATAGTCACTATGTATATATGTATGTGTGTGTGTGTGTGTATACATTGGATATATATATATATATATATATATATATATATATATTCCGACCTCACACACTTACACCTCTCCAAGACAATGTCACTGGACCGAGATCTTTGGCGCTTCACAGTAATACAGAAGACCCGCCTTACCTAAGTACAAAGTGAAACTTACTACAGTCAGTAGGCACCTCTAACAAAATACACCCCCGTCCCACTACACCCACCCTATCCACACCACCCCTTTCAATGTAAAGTTATGTTGGTACCACAACATCCAGTCTGAAACAAATGAGGTTGTGTAGCTGTCACGACAAAAAAAACACAGTCCACGCTGTAATGTAGCCATGTAGGTAACACGGTAAAAACCTCCCAGTCCACACTGTAAACGTGGTTGGTGTTAGGAAGGGCATCCAGCCATAGAAAACTCGCCAGACAGTCCTATGCGAGCAAGACAACCACTCTTGCCTCAAGTGGGAAAACTCCCGTCCAAACGCATGCAAGCGTGGAAGATGGACGTTAAACGATGATGATGATGATGATATATTATATATATGTTTTGCGAGGTTTTTTATATGAAATCATGTGTCAAAACAAATATTGTTATACTTGAGGAGGGTCATATTGTTGTAATAATATTGCCAGAAATAATAACAGAACACACTCACTGTTTGGTTGGTTTTCGCTTCTGCATCTTTTATATCTCCATAGTTAATTCATTTGGCCATCAATGTTTATCACTGACTGACCAACAGTCAAAATATCTATGCCATTTTTATTTATAATACATACAATACAGTAGGGGGAAACATGATAATAGTACCACTGATGATGTTGCAGATGTGCAACGAAAGAACTTTGTTAGACATTATATATGTGTATTTATATTTGTATTTTTTGCCGTTGGTCAGTCAGTGATAAACATTGATTGCTGAATGAATTAACTATGGAGATATAAAAGATGCAGAAGCGAAAACCAACCAAACAGTGAGTGTGTTCTGTTATTACTTCTGGCAATATTATTACAACAATATGACCCTCCCCAAGTATAACAATATATATATATATATATATATATATATATATATATATATATATGCATACATTATATATATATATATATATATATATATATATATGCATACATTATCATCATCACCGTTTTACGTCCGTTCTTCCACGCTAGCATGGGTTAGACGGGTTGTCCTGTTGTGGGCAGTGTCTGGTCGGCTGACCATGCCTTGCTCATACAGGAACTGATCTGGCTTGATTTCTACAGCTGGATGCCCTTCCTAACACCAACCTCATTTACAGTGAGTGCTGGGTGCTTTTTCGTGGCGCCTACACGTCCACTTTACAGTGTGGGCTGGGTGCTTTTTTGCCGTGGCACCTCCACGACCACCTTGCGGTGGGGGGCGGGGGGGCATATTGTTTATATGCTTCAGCATGTACCCATGGGAGGTCGGGTACCCTGTATTACTGCGTGACGCCAGAAGTCACGGTCGTGTGTCATTGACTTTGAGAGGTGTAGTTGGGTAAGGTCGGCTTTTATCACCTCATCCCAAGTCATCTTGGGTCTCCCCACTCCGCGGTTTCCATCAACTTCTAGTGCTCTGCACCTTTTTATGCAGCTGTCATCCTTCATACGCATCACATGTCCATACCAGCGTAACCGCCTCTCCTGCACGCAGCATTTGATTCCTCTTATGCTCAGTCTCTCTCTCAATTCCTTTATGCTTTGTCGTTCACGTATATTACTGTTACACATCCATCGGAGCATGCAGGCTTCGTTTCTCTCTAATCTACGTAATTCTTCCACCTTCAGCGCCCAGGTCTCACTACCATGCAACATCGCTGTTCGGATACACGCATCATACAGTCTGCCTTTCATTCTGAGGGAGAAGCCTTTTGCAGCTAGCAGTGGTAGTAGTTCCCTAAACTTCTTCCATCCCGTTCTTACCCTAGTTATTGTACTTTCTGAGCACCCACCTCCATTGCTAATTCGGTCACCTAGGTAGCAGAAGCTGTCTACTGTTTCTACAGGGCCCTCCCAGAGATTGGTGGTACTTGTTTCCTGTGGCTGTTTGCTTGCTGTTTCAGCACAGCTGCTGCATGTGAATCCTACATTCTTAATTAAGCTTCCTGAGATCCCGCTACATCTCTTGTGTACCCATTGTTTGCATTTGGGGCAGAGAATGGAGTTCCTACCTACACCTTTCCTACATACTGAGCAAGGCCATTTATATAATGTATGCATATATATATAATGTATGCATATATATATATATGCATACATTATATATATATATATATATATATATATATATATGCATACATTATATATATATATATATATATATATATATATATGCATACATTATATATATATATATATATATATATATATATGCATACATTATATATATATATATATGCATACATTATATATATATATATATGCATACATTATATATATATATATATATATATATGCATACATTATATATATATATATATGCATACATTATATATATATATATATATATATATACATACATACATTATATATATATATATATGCATACATTATATATATATATATATGCATACATTATATATATATATATATACATACATTATATATATATATATATATATACATACATTATATATATATATATATATATATATATATACATACATTATATATATATATATATATACATACATTATATATATATATATATATATATACATACATTATATATATATATATATACATTATATATATATATATATACATTATATATATATATACATACATTATATATATATATATATATATATACATACATTATATATATATATATACATACATTATATATATATATATATATATATATACATACATTATATATATATATATATGCATACATTATATATATATATATATATATATATGCATACATTATATATATATATATATATACATACATTATATATATATATATATATATATATATATGCATACATTATATATATATATACATATATATATATATGCATACATTATATATATATATACATACATTATATATATATATATATGCATACATTATATATATATATATATATATGCATACATTATATATATATATATATATATATATATATATATATATATATATATATATATGCATACATTATATATATATATATATATATATATATATATATATATGCATACATTATATATATATATATATATATATATATATGCATACATTATATATGCATATATTATATATGCATACATTATATATATATATATATATATATATATATATAAGGTTTGTGGCTGGAGTAAGACCTCAAGCAGGAGGAGAGTGACTTGGTGGTGGAACAATAAGGTAGATGAAGCAGTCAAGGCCAAGAGACAGGCATGGAAAGAATGGAAGAACGGGGGGAGCAGGGTACATTACATAGAGACCAAGAGGGAAGCTAGGCGACAAGTATACTTAGCTAGGAGGGAAGCAGAGGATAGAAAATTCAAGCATGTTTTACAACGTGAGGACCAGAAACAGGAGGTATTCAAGATTGCGAGGCAGTGTGTCAGAGATAGTTGTGATGTCATTGGAGAGAAGTGTATCCGGAATGATAAAGGTGAGCTTGCCCTCACAAGTGCTGAGAAGAAAGATGCATGGAAGAGTCATTATGATAGATTACTAAATGAGGAGAATGCATGGGAAGAAGAGACCCTACCCCACGTAGACCCTATAGAGGGACCAGCAGTACAAGTCAGCGGCAGCGTAGTAAGTAAGGCAATCAGAGATATGAAGATAGGGAAGGCAACCGGTCCATCGGGTATAGCTGCCGAGATGCTGAAGGCATCTGGGTCTGTAGGTCACACTATAACCACACGTATCGTTAACCAGGTAATACTAGAGGGGGCCATACCAAAAGATTGGTGCAGTAGCATCATTGTCAACTGCTACAAAGGTAAAGGCGATGCACTAGATAGAGGAAACTATAGAGGTATAAAGTTGATGGACCAGGTCATGAAAGTAACAGAAAGAGTTATAGCACAGCTGATTAGGGACCGGGTGAATATAGACGAGATGCAATTTGGGTTTGTTCCAGGGAAAGGCACCACTGATGCGCTCTTCCTTGTGAGGCAATTACAGGAAAAGTACCTAGCTAAAAGTAAGCCACTCTACTTGGCATTTGTCGACCTTGAGAAAGCCTTTGACAGAGTTCCACGTGCAGTAATCTGGTGGGCTCTTAGAAAACTAGGAGTAGATGAATGGCTTGTGAAAGCGGTACAAGCCATGTATAGGGGAGCAGTCAGCAAAGTTAGGATTGGCAATGAGTATAGCGAGGAATTTAGCGTACAGGTTGGGGTCCACCAGGGCTCTGTTCTTAGCCCTCTCCTGTTCATCATAGTCCTGCAGGCAATAACGGAGGAGTTTAAGACCGGATGCCCATGGGAACTCCTGTATGCTGATGACCTCGCACTCATAGCTGAATCTATGGTAGAACTAGAGAATAAATTCCAAACCTGGAAGCAGGGACTAGAGAGAAAGGGCCTCAAAGTCAACATGACAAAGACTAAGGTCCTTATAAGTAGACGAGAAAACAGAACCCAGATCCCCTCAGGGAAATGGCCTTGCTCAGTATGTAGGAAAGGTGTAGGTAGGAACTCCATTCTTTGCCCCAAATGCAAACAATGGGTACACAAGAGATGTAGCGGGATCTCAGGAAGCTTAATTAAGAATG
Source organism: Eledone cirrhosa (assembly GCA_964016885.1). Taxonomy (NCBI): domain Eukaryota; kingdom Metazoa; phylum Mollusca; class Cephalopoda; order Octopoda; family Eledonidae; genus Eledone; species Eledone cirrhosa. The sequence continues at coordinate 21,316,371 of OZ024746.1, read as the reverse complement.
TAGGATTCACATGCAGCAGCTGTGCTGAAACAGCAAGCAAACAGCCACAGGAAACAAGTACCACCAATCTCTGGGAGGGCCCTGTAGAAACAGTAGACAGCTTCTGCTACCTAGGTGACCGAATTAGCAACGGAGGTGGGTGCTCAGAAAGTACAATAACTAGGGTAAGAACGGGATGGAAGAAGTTTAGGGAACTACTACCACTGCTAGCTGCAAAAGGCTTCTCCCTCAGAATGAAAGGCAGACTGTATGATGCGTGTATCCGAACAGCGATGTTGCATGGTAGTGAGACCTGGGCGCTGAAGGTGGAAGACTTACGTAGATTAGAGAGAAACGAAGCCTGCATGCTCCGATGGATGTGTAACAGTAATATACGTGAACGACAAAGCATAAATGAATTGAGAGAGAGACTGAGCATAAGAGGAATCAAATGCTGCGTGCAGGAGAGGCGGTTACGCTGGTATGGACATGTGATGCGTATGAAGGATGACAGCTGCATAAAAAGGTGCAGAGCACTAGAAGTTGATGGAAACCGCGGAGTGGGGAGACCCAAGATGACTTGGGATGAGGTGATAAAAGCCGACCTTACCCAACTACACCTCTCAAAGTCAATGACACACGACCGTGACTTCTGGCGTCACGCAGTAATACAGGGTACCCGACCTCCCATGGGTACATGCTGAAGCATATAAACAATATGCCCCCCCCCCCCCACCGCAAGGTGGCCGTGGAGGTGCCACGGCAAAAAAGCACCCAGCCCACACTGTAAAGTGGACGTGTAGGCGCCACGAAAAAGCACCCAGCACTCACTGTAAATGAGGTTGGTGTTAGGAAGGGCATCCAGCTGTAGAAATCAAGCCAGATCAGTTCCTGTATGAGCAAGGCATGGTCAGCCGACCAGACACTGCCCACAACAGGACAACCCGTCTAACCCATGCTAGCGTGGAAGAACGGACGTAAAACGGTGATGATGATGATGATGATGATATATATATATATATATATATGCATACATTATATATATATATATATATATATATATATATATATATATAATGTATGCATATATATATATATATATATATATATATGCATACATTATATATATATATATATATATATATGCATACATTGAGTTCAAATCCCGCCGAGGTTGACTTTGGTTTTCATCCTTAAGGGGTCGATAAAATAAAGTACCAGTGATGCACTGGGTAATTGCTGGCCTTGTGCCTAAAGTAGAAACAATTATATATATATATATATATATATGCATACATTATATATATATAGGACATCATAGGATGACGACGATGATGATGATAATCAATAGGATAAGGTGAAAGATTAAAAGTTAAAATTCTACAGCATCTCTATCCAAATGCAAATTGCACTGTACAGAGTTAATTATCATCTGGTTAGTGACTGTATGGCTCAAAACTAATGGACACTGCAAAGCAGTGAAATTGATAAAATATAGTTAGTTTTGGTAAGGCATTGTTCAAGTGTTTGGCACGAATTCAATATATTGTAATTATACACAAATACTGCATAACTAAAAGCCATATAACATTAAAATTTGGCAAATTTACTCTACCGACTTATCATAAACCCTGGCAAAATTGTTTTCTCTTCATTACATTTAAATTTGAATATTCTGCACAATATAGCACAGATTTGTTTGAATACTGTTATTTTTTTATTTTTTTATTTTTTTATTTTTTTATTTTTTTATTTTTTTATTTTTTTTTTTATTTTTTTTTTTTTTATTTTTTTTTTTTTTTATTTATTTATTTTTTTTTTATTTTGCTTTCTGTATCATTGTAAAGGGCTATTCCATGTGTTTAGTGGTGGAAAGGCTATGAATACAAGGACTGAGAATGCAATATTTCATAGTAAAGATGACCTAAGGTATGATGGTATATTTGTTAAAGACAAATCCTACAGATATCAACTGGGGATACTTGACATCGGTAGGTTGATGATGGTGACTATGGGAAGGAGAAGCAGGAAGGGAAGTGAAAGGATTGTATGATGAAAGACAGGGCAGACATTAGGTGACCCAAGACGGTCGCAATTAAGCTATTTTTTTGTGTGTCAAGTAATTTAAAGAGATCTGGATTTATCAGTGGTTTGATATGACCAAGATAATAAATCCTGTGTTGATATACTTAAAAGAGTAAATGTTATTTTACATTGCCTCAGCTAGTAATATTAACTTATTTTAACTAAAACTCTTAACCCTGTATTAATTATTTTGTGTTTAAAGTGTAAATATTCTTGTTATTTCGGCTTTGATATTTTCATATCAATATAAATGTAGTAACTTATTCTCTTTGCTTAGACTAAGGAAAAACACAGTAGTAATTATAACCTTAGTTTTGACATAATCTTAGTATTAATATAACCTTAGTATTAAAATAACCCAGTATTAATTATTTTATGTTTAAATAGTTGTTCTTATTATTTTGTCTTTGATATCTTCATATAAATATAAAAGTTGTAATATTTCTCTTTGCTTAGACTAAGGAGAAATCATGAAATAATTAATACTAGGTAAAGGATTTGGTTTAAAATAGGTTAATATTACTATCTGAAGCAATACAAAATAACTTTTACCTTTTTAGATATATCACTACAGTAAGTTTTATTGTCTTAATCATATTACGTCTAGGTCTCTTTGAATTACTTGATATGCAAAATAACAGCCAATGTGGGACCTTCTTAGATCAGCTGTTTGCCTAGTCACCTAGAGTTGTATTACTACTCTAAATGAAGAAGATATCTTCAGAATGGCATTATTAATGAATGGTTTCCTTTCAAGACTAGTCTAATCAGATTTTCCTTCATCAATTCTGCATAGTTTGGCTTCAAACCGAAATTGCCGTGTAATGTGAGTTATTACATAAGAGACAGAGTGCTGGCATATTGATGTGGAAATGATGACATAAATAATTAAATTGGTCCATACCATACTTAGAGAGATAAGACAACTCTGTACTTAAAAGGACAAACCAATGTCAATCAACTCATTGAGCCAAGACCAGAAGGCAGACTCTCTCTTAAGATATGTTTGTATAAGATATGTTAAGTATTTCAGTGAGAACCAAAAATAATTATCTCTCATACAATAGTTTATAATACTAGAATTTTTTTCAACATAGGGGTGTATATGTATGTGCGCATGTGTATGTGCATACATTTATGTGTATGAGTGTATAAATGTAAACACACAAACACAGACACATTTACAAAAGTACACACTCACAGACATACATTCACACAAACACACACATACATTCACACAAACACACACATACATTCACACCAACACACACATACACTTACACACAGAATGGAAAATGGAATGCCAGCTGCTGTAGTTATTTCACCATCCCCTTCCTTCCTTTTACACATACATACATTCACACAAACACTCACACACATTGTGTGACAGACGGACAGATGGAAGTTGCTCAAATTTATATAGAGATGTGACTTTAGTCTTGAAAGAAATCAGAGAGTCAAACATCCTATAAATGTTTGATAAATTATGTACTTTATGTGTTTTCTGAAATAAATGGTTGTCCATTACTTTTAACCAGCTACACTTATTTGAAAAACCTTTCCTTGTATTTAAGAATAAAAATACAATATTCTGACACAATACTTAAATGGTTACACACATAGAATTCTTGTTTAAATTGCAAAAACAAAGAAAAAAAATCAATCTGAATACTTGTAATTTTATTTTATATACCAAGGAAAGAATCAGGCAAAATTAAAAGCAATCACAGAAATTAAACTAACATTATCTTAATTTTATTGGAAGTTGTCCATCAGAACCATCAGTGTGTGTGTGTGTGTGTGTGTGTGTGTGTGTGTGTGTGTGTGTGTGTGTGTGTGCTTGTGCGTTTGTGTGTGTGCGCTTGTGTGTGTGTGTGCTTGTGTGTGTGACTGTTTGTGTGTGTATCTGTGTGTGTGTGACTGTTTGTGTGTGTATCTGTGTGTGTTGGTGTGTGTCTGTTTGTGTGTGTGTGTGTGTGTTTGCGTGTGTGTGCTTGTGTGTTTCTATTTGTGTGTGTGTGCGCGACTGTTTGTGTGTGTATGTGTGTGTGTGTGACTGTGTGTGTATGTGTGTGTGTGTGACTGTTTGTGTGTGTATCTGTGTGTGTTGGTGTGTGAGTATGTGTGTGTGAGTATGTGTGTGTGAGTATGTGTGTGTGAGTATGTGTGTGTGAGTATGTGTGTATGTGTGTGAGTATGTGTGTATGTGTGTGTGTGTGTGTGAGTATATGTGTGTGTGTGTATGTTATTTGTTTGAATTCTCTGTGCAGCTCTTTAACATAACAGTTATGTAAAAAACTTAAACAACATTCTCAGAAATTGTCTTCAGATTCAGTAAAAGGCCTGAAATCTGTCAAATGGAACAAGCTATCAATAAATATGTGTGATGGATTAACATCTAAATTGACATATATCAGTTGAAGGCAGCAATTTGAAGAAATACTTATCCGATCTTCCATTTAGATATTTTTATTCTTCTTTAAATTTACTACAGTGAAGTTACATGGTTTAGTGGTTAGAGAGTTGGATTCACAATCATGAGGTCTTGAGTTCAATTCGTTATGAGGATGATATATTTGTCTTTTAGCAAGACATTTTATTTCACATTATACCAATTCTATCATGTCTGTGAATATATTCTTTTTTTGGCTAAGAGTAGGCACCCAGAAACAAACTGTTGGGGTTTCTGGTGGGAAGGTTTTGATCTTGTGCTGCAATTAGAAAGTCTTCTGACTTGACATTTAATCCAGTGCTTCTTAACCAGTTGTGTGAATTTTCTTTGTCTACTTCCTCCCTTTTTGAATATTTGGCATACAGAGACTTTTCTTGCCATCATTTTATCATAGCATTCAGGAAATCAGTTTGGAATTTAGATTTTAACTTTCTCTAAATTTTTGCAAGTATACCATGCTACCCTGTTAAATATTTCACCGAAAAGTTTTGGATTTTGTCATGTCACGGTGCTTTCCAGCTGCTTGCTTTTTTTCTGTTATATCTTCCCTGTGTTCATTGTTCTAACTTATTATTATTACAGAGGGTCGGACACACAGCTCTTGCCATTCTGAGTTCAAATCCCGCCGAGGTTAACTTTGCCTTTCATCCTTACGGGGTCGATAAAATAAAGTACCAGTAATACACTGGGTAATTGCTGGTCTTGTGCCAAAATCAGAAACCATTATTATTATTATCATTCATAATGCTTTTGCTCTGGTAGATGTTATACCGACACTATATGAAAAGGGCAAGCCATAGCTAATGGACAAAAGTCCTTTGAATTATTCCTTCTATTTCAACTTTCTAGCTCCCTCCTTAGAATCATTGCTGTTCCTAGCAAGGCTGTTTTCTGTAATAATCCCACACTTATTATTATTGTTGTTATATGATGACATCATTATTATTATATTTCTTTTAAAAGGAATCGTAATTATTAATAAAAAAGAAGACAATACTGATATTGTTTTCATGCTTCATTGTCTTTTGAACAATATCCTTCTAGTAAGAGAATTCTAAATTTCTAGGTTTTGTTAAATGAACTCGGCATGTCAAATTACAATCCGTGTACAAAGTACAATTAAAAAATGTTATATTCTTTTAAGACATTTTTGTTTTATCACACTACAATAAAGAAACCAAACGTATAATGTTAATTGTGAAAAATCTGCCGATAGCAACAATAATATTCAGAGAACAAGCAGACTGTTGATATTCCAGCCACAACGGAAACCGTGCTGAACTAAAGCAGTGGAGAATTGGCACTTTTCCACTCCATGTTGTATAAAATCATTGAAGGAGATCAAAGAAACGGATATTGTGATTATTTGAAGGGGAAATGGAAAAGGTCAATTTGTGGATTACAAATGTGACACAAAGAATGTACAAGAATATTGAAAGGACATAATATTAGCTCTACATCAACAAACAAGATTTACTTCACACCAAATACAGAAATTAAAGGAATTCAAAGGATTTTACTGCATGCGTTTTCACAGAAAGAGAAGATTTATTTATTTGTGTAAAAGTATTGGTAAGAGAAGAAATAAATATGAAAGTAAGCTAATATACAGAAGGAAAATGACAAATGCTTTTGGATGCATCTAATAATAACAGTTGTGTCATATATGATATTTTCCAAAGAATAGAAGAGAGCAGATCAAATATTGGAGCTGTAAAGAATGAGTAGACCAAATTTTAATAGCTAGAGAAAAATTTTCATCTCCTCTAAACGTCAACTAAAAAGAAATTATACATATATATCTATCTAACAAAGGAATCTATATATTAGTTACACATATTCCTGGGAGGGTTGGAGGCAGAGAGCTCAAACTGCTTCCAGCAGGTTCTGTCAGAAGTAACCATCTCCAATTGATCCAGTTGAATCTCCAAGCAAGACCAGCTGAGCTCATGGATGTTATTCAAGCATTTTGCTCAGGACGGCTCAACACCTGGGTCTCCTACTGGTTGGTTTTGCCCATAAAATTTGTCCAGCATTTCTTTCCTGAGACATTTTAACCACATACTTGTAATATCGGAGCTGTGATCTCTCAGTTCAGATAAGTGGTAGCTCTACCTGGAGCAACTCTCTGATCTCTGAGCTTCATACTCTGTTGAGTAATGTTACTCCAAAGACCCTTTGTAGGAACCCCATTTCATCCACTTGTTATAAATAGTAGCTATAATTCCTCAATTCACTCCCACTCTAACATATTAGAAAAGAAAAGGACACATTAAACAATGTATTCTTAGTTATTTTTAAAACGACAAGATGGTGGATTCACATTTGTTCATAGTCTACTCAACTAGGATTGCTTCATAGCTAAACAACAACAACATATGAAAGGATTTAACACTAAAGTTAGTGCTACTGGATAAAAACCAAAATATATTTATGTATAGAGATCTGCACTCAAAAATCAAAAACAAACTGCAAAACATCATATCCAAAAGACAAGTTTCATAATTCACAGCAACAGAGAATTGTTTTTTTTTATTGGCTAAAAGTAGTGTGAGCTTTTCTGCTGACTAAATCCAACTAAGAATAAGACAGCTTTCATCTCTGCCAGTCACACTTACTTCTACCTATTGTATGTACTTATTTTTCCACCATAGGATAGTTGTTTTTTTTTTTTGGGGGGGGGGGGGGGGGGTTATTTAGTTAAACAATTAATCAAATATTGCTGAGATTTAGTAATGGTACTTTACAAAATCATTAAATTCTCTCTCTCTCTCTCTCAAACACACACACACACTTATTATTATATATGTAGCCTGAAAGCATATATTTTTCTGCAAAGCAAAGTTAGGAGTAATAAAGATTTTCATTCCTACTGAGCCCTATTGAATAAGGATATATAATATTTTCTCCCTTCTTTCATACTATAGAACCAAAATCTAATAAATAACATTTGATAAATACTACAGAAATTGAGAAATGTTTTGTGTTTATTTTCTCATAAATATTATAAATATTTTGGTTCATTTTTTTTCTTTTAAGTATCTATAAAAATATCAAATAGTTTTTGTTACAATTCTGAAGAATAACCAATTACACTAAAGTCATAAAACAAGCAAAAACATATCCAATAATATTTTATGTGGTCATTTTTTCAATTCATAAAGTAAGTAAATCCTTTTCCCACAATGTTTGTAAGAAATTTGATTAAATTGGTGCAGTATGTTGCTGACCCCAAAAGGATGAAAGGTGAAGATAACTCTGCAAGAATTGAACTCAATAGGTTTCAGGGCACTTCTGTCTTAGCCACTACATGTCCTGCCATAAAATGAAAGGAAGGAACTATGCACTTTAATTAAATAAAAATAAATAAATATAATAAAAGAAAATGGTGAACAAAATTTGGCGGCTATCGATATTATTAAACAAAAGAGGATGATTAAGATGCGGCAATGCTACAGTTTATAAAGCTTTGCATCATTCAATTATCTCCTTTTATATTCTGAGTTCAAATCCTATTTAATTTGATTTTGATTTTCATCCTTCCAGAATCTATAGAATATCTTCTTTTCTTCTTCTATTTATTCCTAGGAGATACAAAGGGGTAGAGTTTTCAACCATACCTTCCAGAGGATCCTAGAGCATTGGACACCATGGTATAGAGTTGTAGCGCTTTACATTCTGAGTTCACATCCTACCAATGTTAGCTTTGCATTTCATCCTTAAAGGATCAATAAAATAAAGTACCAGTAACCTACTGAGGGTCGATTTAATCGACTTTCACCTCACCAAAACTTGCTGGCCTTGTGCCTAAATCAGAATCCATTATCATTATATTGTTAAAATTATTTTAAAATTAGATATCTGTATTTTTTTCAAACTTGTTATGCATGTCTATAGGCAACTTGCATTTTCATTATCACCGAATAATGTTTCATTTTAGTTTGGGGTTATTTCTTGTGTGCGTATGTGTGTGAGTGTGTTTATGTGTGTGCATGTTGTGTGCGTGTGTGTGTGTGCGTACATGCATGTGCAGTGTACCTGAAATTGCACTCACAAAATTCAACTAAGGCCAAACAGTTTGCAGTTATTTCTGTGTGTGTATGTGCATGAAGCTCCACTTAGGAAATTCTACTAAGGCCAAACGCTTTCAAAATTAATTTGTATCTTTATTTAATTTGTAATGTATTATTGTGAAATATTCAGTGACAAATTTGTTTGTATTTTTTTTTTCCAATTGACAAAAGAAACCATTTTAAAAAATAACAGTAAATATTTAATCAATGTTTTCTGGGCAATTTTCTTCTTTTTTTCTTTAAACTGTAGCTTCATGATATTAAACAAAAGATACAATCTAGAACCTTTGGTCATGAAAATGAGTAGAATATAATTCTCAATTTAATTTCCATTTTAAGTTAGTATTTCATTGTGCCATTGTTTGGTAGGATTTATAAATTTCAGAACCTTGCAGTGAGTTAATGGATGAACAATTATTCCTAAACCAAATGGCTATACTATGTATTTTGTGGAATTGATTTACTTAATGTCATATTTTCTTATTTTTATATAGTCGTTAATATGTTACAATGGTCAAATTTAATACAGAAGTAATTTTTCAATTAGGATTTGTAATGTTTAGAAAGCTCATAACAACAATTTTCAGATAAAACACTTAACTGTTCAAGCCTTTAGTAAACTAAACATAAAAAGTAAATCTAGTCATATCTGATTCTAAAAGTTTAAAGTCTGTCTCAAGTTCGTAGGTTCATTAGGCCGGTGCTTATTCTGGTTTCTGTGGCTGCAAATGAGTACCAGCAGCAACAGCTGGGAGTAACTCTATGGTAGATTGGCATCCTGTCCAGGGAGGAATCTTGTTCTATAGTTATAGAACAAGATTCCTCCCTGGATAGGATGCCAATCTACCACAGAGTTAAACTCCCAGCTGTTGCTGCTGGTATTCATTTGCAGCTGAGTATACTAGGGCAATGTGAAATGAAGTGTTTTGCTCAAGAATAGACAACACAACCCAGTCCAGAATCAAACCCAGGACAATATGATCGTAAGTCCTACACCCTTACCACTAGGCCACATGCCTCCAGGTCTGATTGATTGCTAATATATTTTATTAATTGTAAAGCCAATGCTTTGTAACAATGAATTGAATCAAATTGAGTACATTACTAGAATATATTTTATCAATCCCAGTGATAAGAAATTAGGACTAGGAGAAATTGAAAGACAAATTGACCTAAGTCGATTTGAATGTAGAATAAAACCAAATATTGTAATACATTTTATCTGGCAATCTACTGCTTCTACACACTTGGTGCCATAAATCTATTGAATTAATAATCAAGTATTAAATTTAAATTTTATCAAAACATTCTCATTTCTATTTCGATGTGAAGGGATTAATATTTAAGCCAAGGAGTAAAAATAACATTAAATTTGATTAAAAGTATTGAAATAGATTTAGATTTTTATTTTTATTGAAGATATGTTATCTGTTATGATATTCAGAAGAGATGATTGCAGGAGCAATTATTGATATATAGCTATTATATAGCTTGTAACTAAAAGAAAAATGAACATTGCTTATCATCTGTAGATATTGATAAACATGTTCTGATATACAAGTATTTATTAGTGATAAACATATCTGCATGGAATTCTTGAATGTATACAGATGAGCAAATATTATGTTAGTTTTAGCATGTATTTTATGAATTTGCAAATTTGCTTACTGCTTTTGATTTTGAAAATATAGTACAGTTAGGCTAAAATAAACAATTTATGTATCACAAGAATCTGTAAAGCTGGAGAGCTTATCTTTGATTTTCGAAGCAGATCAGATACATATTTGAAGACAGGATACTAATTTATTATAGATGATTCGAATTCTAACTCTGTAAACATATATAATACCTATAAATTGCAGCACAGGATGTACATCCATGATTCACAAACTAAGAAAACATATTTTTTCCTATTAGTAATTTAGTCAAAGTAATGCCTCATTAGTAATTTTCTTTCACTGGAATTCAACAAGACTTACTAACTCATTTTTATTTAGTTTTTGTCTAAGCAAGTGATTTCAGATAATAGCTCATAAGTATATAACAATGTAGGCCATTTTAATCACTGATGAGTTACTACTGCTGAAGTAAAAATATAAACCAGAAATGACATCTAACAACTGAAACAAATATAAAATAGCAATGGCTAGTGAGTAACTATTGACAGCATAAGAATATTAAGCAGTAATGACATCTTAACCAGTGAGCTTATATAGCTGTAATAAATGACAATCAGTGATAACTTTAACCTTTACTATTGTAAATATGATTTGAAATATTGATGCAGGCGGGGAGAGAAGTGTGGCAAAGGAAGTCGTGTGTGTGTGTGTGTAAAACATAATTATATATATATATATATATATAACATAATATTACATATATATATACAGAAACAGACAAAGATGGGAGATATAAGCTAGTGGTAATGCAAAAGAGAAACATATATAATGTAATGGACACAGAGTGAACAAGAAAAATAACTGATAAGAAGGAAGAGGTATTAGTAGAAAGTAGAAAGAAACAACTTGAATCAAAAATATAGAGGCAATGGGTGAGCGGAAAGAAAATATTACTTAAAGAAATAGAAGTAGCATAGGAGAGAAAATGTGTAAGTGCATGTGTGTGTGTCATACCATTAAAAACTATTTTAGAGGAAAATATATCATTTTTTCCTTACATAAGATGAAAGTATATTTATAAGCATAACATCTGTAGCATTTCACAGAAATGTTTTACTTGAAAAATTGTCATATTTTTAGCTTTTTAAAAATAAATGTGTTTGAAATACTGTTGATCAATGTCTGACAGATATGTCTCTTTCTTTCTCTGATTCAACTCATCATATCTTCCCATTTATTTATCAAATAATATATTTATCTGATCAACAGTATAAACATTTAACATTATATATTATTTTGACCTACCTACTTAGCTAACTAGCTAATAATTTCCCTGGATATTTAATCTAAATCAACAAGATTCCAGACCGCATTCGCATATTGAGTGGGGTTGAACTCATCAGATAAGACCAAGCAAACAATGTTTCCATAGGTCTTTCCAATTGCTAATACTATCTACCATTTATCTATCATTTATCTATCAAATAATATATTTATCTGATCAACAGTATAAGCATTTAACATTATATATTATTTTGACCTACCTACTTAGCTAACTAGCTAATAATTTCCCTGGATATTTAATCTAAATCAACAAGATTCCAGACCACATTCGCATATTGAGTGGGGTTGAACTCATCAGATAAGACCAAGCAAACAATGTTTCCATTCGTCTTTCCAATTGCTAATACTATCTACCAGTTGCAACTCCTAGCAGAAAGAGCAATGTAATTCTACCTCCTGACCTTTAGTACATCATTGTTGCTATTGGATACCTTGATATTCTGACCTTCCATTCATCACTGTTGCTAGTGGATACCTTGATATTGTGACCTTCCATACATCAATGTTGCTAGTGGTTACTTTGATATTCTAACCTTCCATAGATCAATGTTGCTATTGGATACCTTGATATTATGACCTTCCATACATCAATGTTGCTAGTGGATACCTTGATATTCTGACCTTCCATACATCAATGTTGCTAGTGGATACCTTGATATTATGACCTTCCATACATCAATGTTGCTAGTGGATACCTTGATATTATGACCTTCCATACATCAATGTTGCTAGTGGATACCTTGATATTCTGACCTTTCATACATCAATGTTGCTAGTGGATACCTTGATATTCTGACCTTTCATACATCAATGTCGTTAGTAGATATCCTGACCTTTCATACATCAATGTTGCTAGTGGATACCTTGATATTCTAACCTTTCATACATCAATGTTTCAAAGGATAACTTGGTATTCTGATATTCCCATGTGTTATTTCATACTGCAACAACAACCCATGAGTCATGGTTTCTTCTTCTTCATCCCTTTCCAACACTAGTCTTAAAGGTTAGGTAAAATGTTTCTATGTACTGTTCTTTCCTCTTCTAATTCAACCATGGAATGGTGAAAGTGATGTGGTTATTAACATACGAGGGTAGGCTGAAAAGTTCATAGGTTGACTATGAAAGAGTGATGCTAGAGCTACTAAATCTTGCATGCACTAATTTCAACTCTTCTTATTAATAACTGCCTTCTTTCTTTCCAGGGACTATGTAAAACAATAAATCACATTTGGTAATTCCATGAGAGTATCTTGGTTCTTGAATTTAGGATGTTGATTTGGCAGCAGGGGTATTTTGGTATAGTTGTTTTGTTTTATTCTATTATTGTAATTAACTATTGGACATGTTGCTGTTGTTGTTTAGCTTCAGATTATCCTGATTTAACAAATCGTTCACCATTAGCTTTCTATGTTATGAAAATCTTGGACTATATTGACTAGTGTATCCTTTATTTAAGAAGGTAGGATGTGATTTGAGAGATTTTGCATGTTATTTCTAGCAGGCCTAAAGGCCATGTGAATGATCCCCTGTTAACTCATAAAGGAATCTTTCTATTTAGATAGAATGAAAGCAGATCAAACAACAAATAAATCATATCTTGTTGTCAATGTTGATGTTTAGACCCAATTCAGCTAAATTATCATCAAAGACATGTAATTATAAACATCTCTCCTTTTAACCCTTTTGTTATCAACCCAGTCAAAAATGTCTCTAGTTCTATGAAATAAAACTATTTTAAAGGTTTCTAATTTATATTAAAATCTTTCAGCATAATTTTATATAAAATCTTTACATTAAATTACTAATTAAATAATTAATAATTTTAGTAAATGCCTCAAAATATTTCATTAATCAGTTAATTGTAATAGAGTGTATTTCATTAGAAATGTGGTCATGAAAGGGTTAATATGTAATGTATCAAGGAGTAAGTTGTACCTTGCTTTTTGAAAATAGTTGAATGTAATTTGAGAGTAATGTGGCTGTTATTTTTAGCAAGTGGTTGTATTTATGTATTTATTTAATTGATTTTTTAATTTTGTTAAAATTGAAGTTGTGATGTACTATTATAAGTATGATATCTGCAACCATATCAGTGCATTGTGAATTTCACTGCAAAACATATAATATTTTAACTTCACTGTTGTTATTATTGACATTACTATCATTATTATTGTTCTTGTTTCGGATTGTGGATTGGCAGTATCGGTAGAGGGTCGGGCGCCATGCTTTGAAGCATAGAGTTACCTCACTTTATGATCTGAGTTCAAATCCCGCCGAGGTTAACTTTGCCTTTCATCCTTACGGGGTCGATAAAATAAAGTACCAGTAATGCACTGGGATAATTGCTGGCCTGGTGCCAAAAGTAGAAACAATTATTGTTCTTGTTTCAATTTCTCAAAGAATAGCAGAAACAGAATAAGTAATAACAATAACAATATAATCTATACTATTAATGGTTTCTGGTTTTGGCATAAGGCCAGCAAATTTGGGGAAGAGAAAAGTCGATTAAATCAACGCTAGTGTATTATTTGCACTTTATTTTATCAATCCCATAAGGATGAAAAACAAAGTTAACCTCGGTAGGATTTGAACTCAGAATGTAAAGAGATGTGTCTCTATGCCACAAAGCATGTTTTTCAATAATTTAGGCACAAGGCCAACAAATTTGGAGGATTGGGAAAGTCAATTAAATCTACCCAAGTGTGTTACTGGTACTTTATTTTATCAACCTCGTAAGGATGAAAGGCAAAGTTAACATCAAAGGACATAAATATATGCTGCAAAGACTGTAGGTCCAATGATTTACACACAAGGCCAACAATTTTTGGGGTGAAGAACATTGATTAAATCAACCCCAGTGCGTTACTGGTACTTTATTTTATAGGCCTTGTAAGGATGAAAAGCAAAGCTGACCTCAGCAGGATTTGAACTCAGAACATAAAGGGCTGTAATTATATTCCACAAACATGTCTGATGCTCAACCACTACTGCCAATCTATCGCCCTTATCTATGCTATTAATGCAAGAATTAGTTGTATACAACAAACAAGTATAACAACGACAACAATAAAAGCTATAGTATCTGGTATTTTGTTAACAACAGCATTGATAGTAGCACTAATAACAAAAGATAAATAGCTACAGCAGAAACAGCTGCTTCATCAGCATCAGCAACAGCAGCAGCAGTTACAGAAGCAACATGTGAGTCATCTTCAATTCTCTGAGGTGAAATAATAAACAACGATGCAGTTTAGTGCAAATTTACTGACACACGCATTCAACCTATATATGTGAATAAGAGTGCATATATGTGTATGTGTGTGTATGTGAGTATGTATTTATGTGTTTGCATGCATGTATGTATGTATGTGTGTATATGCGTTTGCCTGTGTGTATATATGAATTTATGTATGCATTTCATTTCATTTCATTTCATTTGAGTTTGAGTCCATGCTCAGGCCAAGTCGAAGACTCTACCCTCAGAGTCTGGTGTGGTTGCCAGGTTGGATTCTCTGTTTAATTTTGACATGTGTAGGAGCGAGTTTGAGTCAGTTTGTGCTCGTTGTGTATATCCTGGGAGATGGGGTTCATCTCTAATGGTGCTTAAGTATCTATCCAGCTGCAATTTGAATGATTCCACACTGCATCCTGATAGATTTCTGACATGTACCGGAATGGAGTTGAATAGTTGTGCATATTTGTTTATGTATAAAACAGATCTGCAGGCCCTAACAACATCCATACAAGAGAGTGCGGAAAAGATCGGCCTGAGAATCAACACCAAAAAGACCAAGGTCATGAGAACGGCCAGCAACACAGGTCCAGTGATCAGAGTCAACCAACAGGTCCTCGAGGAAGTTGATCACTTCACCTATCTGGGCAGCATCCTGACAAGCAGCGGCGACACGGAGTTCGACGTCAACTGTCAGATCGGCAAAGGAGCCGCAGTTTTCCAGCGGCTGTGCCCAGTCTGGTCGTCTTCATGCATTAGCACCAAGACCAAGCTCTGCCTGTACAAGAGCATTTTGCTGCCGACAGTGCTTTATGCAAGCGAGACCTGGACTCCGCCTGGAAGTAAACGGAGGCGGGGTTGCCCAAGGATCACCTGGCGACGAACGTTCCGGAAGGACCCGATGGCAGCCAACATCACCTGGCACGGTCTCGAAAAAGTTGCCGCTGTTCGTGACCGTTGGCGAGTACGTACTGCTCGATGTGTCGAACGGCGCGGAAGAATCTAAGACTAAGATAAAACTATGTATGTCTATATATAGAGATAGATATATAGAAAGATATGTATATACATACACACACACATATATCATCATCATCATCATCGTTTAACGTCTATCTTCCATGCTTACATGGGTTTGGACGGGAGTTTTCCCACTTGAGGCAAGATTGGTTGTCTTGCTCGTATAGGACTGTCTGGCAGGTTTTCTACGGTTGGATGTCCTTCCTAACACCAACCACATTTATAGTGTGGACTGGGAGGTTTTTACCGTGTTACCTACACGGCCACATTACAGCGTGGACTGTGTTTTTTTTGTCGTGCCACCTACACAACCTCATTTGTTTCGGACTGGATGTTGTGATACCAACATAACTTTACATCGAAAGGGGGTGGTGTGGATGGGGTGGGGGTAGTGGGACGGGGTGTATTTTTGTTAGAGGTGCCTACTGACTGTAGGTTTCACTTTGTACTTAGGCAAGGCGGGTCTTCTGTATTACTGTGTAGTGCCAAATATCTCGGTCCAGTGACATTGTCTTGGAGAGGTGTAAATGTGTGAGGTCGGAGTTTATCAGGTCGTCCCAGGTTTTTCTGGGTCTGCCTACTCCGTGGCTACCGTCTATTTTTATCGCCCTGCACTTTTTTATACAGCTGTCGTCTTTCATGCGCATCACGTGACCGTACCAACGTAGTCTTCTCTCGAGTAAACAACATCTGATCCCTCTTATTCCTAATTTCTCCCTTAGTTCGTTTATGCTTTCCCGTTCACAAATATTACTATTACACATCCAGTGGGGCATGCAAGCTTCGTTTCTCTCCAGTCTGCGTATATCTTCTGCACACAATGCCCAGGTCTCACTGCCATGTAACATTGTTGTTCGTATGCAGGCATCATACAGCCTGCCTTTCATTTTTAGAGAGAACCCTTTAGCGGCCAATAGTGGTATAAGCTCATATATATATATATATATATATATATATATATATATATATGAGTAATAAAGCTACATTAAATATATGGAAACTTACTGACACACAGTCAATCTAAATACGTGCATGTGTGTATGTATGTGTGTGATTGCATGTTTGTTTGTTTGTATTTATATAGAGATAGAATCCTTGCTAACAGGGTATGCTGACATTAAAATAACTGGCAGAAAAACCGCCCTGCATATTGGTATTATACGCAAATATATATGCATATAGATATATGTAAATTGAAAAGTAAATTGACAATATCTTCTTCACCCACTTATTTCTGAGAGGGTCGTGGGGGCAGAGTCCTTCTCAAACACTCCTTCCAATCTGTCAGTAGCAAACATCTTTAACTGATCCAGCTGGATCCCAAAGCATGACCAACCAAGCTGATGGATGTTATCCAACTATCTTGCTCAGGGTCTACTTCAGGGTCTCTTGCCGGCTGGTTTTGCCTGTAAAAAGGGTGTCCAGTGATTCTCTACTGAGACATTCTAACCACATGCTTATAATATCGGAGTTGTGATCTCTCAATTCGGAGAAGTAGCGGCTCTACCTGGAGTGACTCTCTGGTTTCTGAGTTATGCACTTTATCGAGTAACGTTACTCCAAAGACCCTTCAGAGGAATCCCATTTCTGCCACTTTTATTTGCAATTGTATTCTTTTGGTCATTACTCAAGATTCATGATCCTCGGTAAGAGTTGGCAGGAATACCAGGAAGACAGCGAGTTTGGCTTTTACACCTACCCCCCTACATCTGATTGCTGAGGCTGGCACTTTACTGCATCAGCTTTTGCAATTCTTGCACTTAATTCAGCCTCCTGCATTCCATCACTCATGAACACGGCTCCAAGATACTTGACACTTCTCTAACTGCCTCAGTAGAACTCCCTTCACATGTATATAACTTTGAGGGACTTCTGTCCACCCGTCCATCACGCTATGTGTGTTTGTGTGAATGTATGTGTATGTAAAAGGAAGGAAAGGGATACACACATATATATATATATTCTGTTGAAAGGACTCGACTGCTGTTTCTAGTTGTCGATAACCCTATTCACGCCACTGGGACGAAGCTAGTATGATGTGTGTATTTCTAGTAAATACAACACGTGGTGCTGGCCAGTCACTGATTTGAACTTGAAGTGTAAACACGGATTGCTGGAACTTCTTCCTTGTTGAAAATCCAAGTCTCCACTTCTGTGGTTTACCATCTGATTAACTGGTGAAATATATTTCTTTAATGGAATATATACAGGGAAGATTAATCATATTATAAGGTATCTATTTTTGAAGTTCTGGTCAACTTTATTTAGTTACCTACCTAGCTATGTGTGGTTACACACTTGTAAAAATTATCTCCTGTGATTATTCATGTTTATTTATATGTTAATCAATCTCTAGTTATTATATATATATATATATATATTTATGAGTAAAATAGCTACATTAAATATATGTATTTAGAAGCACATGAACACATATGAATGTAGATATTTTATACATCACTGGCAAAAGTGTCAGAGTATCAGACAAAATGCATTGCGGTATTTGTTTGGACTATTTATGTTCTGAGTTCAAATCCTGCTAGGGTCAACTTTGACTATCATCCCTCAAGTGGTTAGTAAAATAAAGTACTAGTCAAGTACTGAAATTTGATTTTTGTAGATCCCGTATCACCACCACTTCCCCCTCCTCATTGCTAGCCTTGTGCCTAAATTAGAAATCATTAATTATGTTCTGATTTCAAATCCTGCTGAGTTTACCTTTGCCTTTCATCTTTATGGGTCGATAAAATAAAGTACCAGTAATGCACTGGTGTTCTATTTAATCGACTTACCCATCTCCCAAAATTACTTGCCTCATGCCTAAAGTAGAAACAATTATTATCATTATTGGCAGTATCAGAAGAGCATTGGATAGCATGCTTTGTGGCATATAGTTATGGCCCTTTACATTATGAGTTCACCCCCAGGTTAACTTTACCTTTTATCTTTATTGGGTTGATAAAATAAAGTACCAGTAAAGCACTGGGGTCGATTTAATCAACTTTCTGCTCTCCTGTAAATTGTTGGCCTTGTGTCTAAATCTGAAACCATTTTATTTACACAATAACATTACTGAAGACTAGGTTTCTGGATTGATCAGGTTACATTCTAGGCAATAACACCAGTTAAATCCCATCAGATCTTACTTCAAATGCTATATTGTTTTCCTACCAGAATATAAAGATATTCTAAGTGAGAGGCATCAACTGTTTTGAGTAATTATCTTGTACAGTATCACAAACTACTTACATATGCACTTCAACTCTGTCCTCTGGACTAAAACAATATCTATCCAATGCTTTCAAAGGACATGAGAATTTACCAGATTAGATAAATATTTTCTTTGCATTATATACATTGTTTACATTAAAACTCAAACTGTGTATGTATTGTAAAAAATACGACTCTCCCTCTTCCCCACTCTTTCTCTCTAGAGGTGGGGTTTTAGTATTTCCCTTCCTTTGTACCTACTCGCCTCCTTATGCATAGAGTACAACCTTGATTTGTGATCTCTTCACTCTTGGTACTGCAGACTGCCACAGCTTCGAATTTACTAACTTTCCAATTGTACATATATATATAATAATAAAGATACTATTTATAGTTATGTATATACTATACTATAAACAACTATAAACAGGGAAGGTCAGTAATGTATTACTACCTTATTACCAGTAAGAGAAATAGCTCAATGTAAGAACATCAGGTGTTTTGCAGAGCAGGAATATAAAATTACACAAGTATCAAAGTTATGTTCAAATCATTTAATCGCTGACAATTGTTTCTTCCAAACTTTAGTGTGAAGTCATCAGAGCATTATCAATGTTTGTACATATAATTAACCTCCTATTCAACTGAAGAATCATATAGATACATATATTTCGATGTTGTGAACAACAGTTTAGTATATACAGGGTGTAATGGATGCGACATATATTATACGAGAATTGTACAATAATTCAAATTCAAATTCAAATTAAAAGCACATGCGACAGATAATACAAGAGAATAGTCTAATAATTAAAGAGGCATTGAGAAAGAAGTATTCAAGCGTGTAGAGATTGTACATGCATTAATCATATATATAGCTAACGCATGTACAATCTCTACACGCTTGAATACATCTTTCTCAATGCCTCTTTAATTATTCCATGTCTATTTATGTGTATGCCTCTGTATATTATGTCTAAATATATACATATATATATATTTTTGAAAATTAAAAATTGTCACCGGCGAATGCGAGAGATTTCTCCAGAAATTTGACCAGGATTTTAAAAAACTTTCCGCCAAAGTTAACAAAGGATTTATTAGACCTACTAGCAAAATTGTATAATATATTAGTTAACGCTTGAAATTGTAGGATCAGAGTCTTAACAATTTAGACACTAGTCCTTCATCAGAAGATAGAATTAGAAATAAAAGATGAAATAGAAAGATAGAGATTGAGAAGAGGAAAGAACGGAAAAAATTTGAGAAAGAAACACATGCATACTCAGTCAGCCATATGTATGTATATATAAGACACTTTGCCATTCTTCTCTGCTAAAATGTACCAGTAGAGCTGATTCAAATTTTCCCAGCCAGCCATCCACCTAATCTACGAAGGTATTTTAGCCTACATATTGTCGTTAATATTATGATGTTCCCTGCTGTATTAGCGTTAAATTTTCCCTGCTGTATTAGCGATAAATTTTCGAGGGTTTCTCTTAGTAGCTTTTTCATGTCGTTAATATTATGATGTTCCCTGCTGTATTAGCGTTAAATTTTCCCTGCTGTATTAGCGATAAATTTTCGAGGGTTTCTCTTAGTAGCTTTTTCATGTCGTTAATATTATGATGTTCCCTGCTGTATTAGCGTTAAATTTTCCCTGCTGTATTAGCGATAAATTTTCGAGGGTTTCTCTTAGTAGCTTTTTCATGTCGTTAATATTATGATGTTCCCTGCTGTATTAGCGTTAAATTTTCCCTGCTGTATTAGCGATAAATTTTCGAGGGTTTCTCTTAGTAGCTTTTTCATGTCGTTAATATTATGATGTTCCCTGCTGTATTAGCGTTAAATTTTCCCTGCTGTATTAGCGATAAATTTTCGAGGGTTTCTCTTAGTAGCTTTTTTCATGACGTTATTATTGTTAATTTTACTGATGTAGTATTAACTTGGATATTTACCATGCGACCCTCAGTTCCTACCCCCCCCCCCCCTCTATGCACTTCTTTAAGGCTTACTACCCTGTCTTTAACCTAATTCATTCAATCTGAAAATATTGAAGAGATAAGACACTTTGCCATTCTTCTCTGCTAAAATGTACCAGTAGAGCTGATTCAAATTTTCCCAGCCAGCCATCCACCTAATCTACGAAGGTATTTTAGCCTACATATTGTCGTTAATATTATGATGTTCCCTGCTGTATTAGCGTTAAATTTTCCCTGCTGTATTAGCGATAAATTTTCGAGGGTTTCTCTTAGTAGCTTTTTCATGTCGTTAATATTATGATGTTCCCTGCTGTATTAGCGTTAAATTTTCCCTGCTGTATTAGCGATAAATTTTCGAGGGTTTCTCTTAGTAGCTTTTTCATGTCGTTAATATTATGATGTTCCCTGCTGTATTAGCGTTAAATTTTCCCTGCTGTATTAGCGATAAATTTTCGAGGGTTTCTCTTAGTAGCTTTTTCATGTCGTTAATATTATGATGTTCCCTGCTGTATTAGCGTTAAATTTTCCCTGCTGTATTAGCGATAAATTTTCGAGGGTTTCTCTTAGTAGCTTTTTCATGTCGTTAATATTATGATGTTCCCTGCTGTATTAGCGTTAAATTTTCCCTGCTGTATTAGCGATAAATTTTCGAGGGTTTCTCTTAGTAGCTTTTTTCATGACGTTATTATTGTTAATTTTACTGATGTAGTATTAACTTGGATATTTACCATGCGACCCTCAGTTCCTACCTCACAATTGCCCTCCCCCCCACCCCCACACACCACCATAGTCTATTCGACCAATCAAACCTAGCATGCCATTTCCACTGCTGCTGCTGCTACTACCTGCCTAACTAACTCTCTCCTCCTCTGGCGCATCCCAACACACCCTGCCATTACCCCACCACCACTGTCCTTCTAGCCCTCAATTTTCCCACCGTTATGGATGGATGAGCTGGGAATACACGAGCAACTCTGAATCAATAGATGAAATATGAATCTGCGAGCTACCAAGCACCCACGTGAAGCGCCAACCCAGAGACCCTCCCCTACGAGTGTCGACAAATGCCCAAAACTCCGAGTTGGTACCATCAATGTAGGCTCAATGAAAGGAAGAGCAGGAGAAATCGTAGAAATGCTAGAGCGAAAGGAAGTTGATGTATGCTGTGTGCAAGAGACTAGATGGAGAGGAGGGTCTGCTAGAGTCCTTGTAGGAAAAAGCCAGTGCTACAAATTTTTCTGGGTGGGAAATGACGATGGGATGGGTGGTGTAGGTATACTATTAGCTGACAAGTGGGTAGATAAAGTAATCTCAGTGTACAGGGTAAATGCAAGAATCATTAAACTCAGACTAGTCCTGAATAAGACAATTACCACAATAATATCAGCTTACGCACCCCAATCGGGGCTGCCAGACGAACTTAAGGATAGGTTTTACGAGTCCCTAATACACACTACTGCTCTAACAGACGACAAGGACTTCCTAATCATTGCAGGAGATTTTAACGGACACGTAGGTAAACACTGCGACGGCTTCAATAGAGTACATGGAGGCCATGGAGTTGGCACAAGGAATGAGGAAGGATTCAGACTTCTAGAATTCTGCGACGCCAATGACATGTCGATATGTAACACAAACTTTAAAAAACCCGACAACCACCTGATCACCTATAGATCAGGGGAGCACTCTAGTCAGTTAGATTTTATTCTCATCAGAGGACGTGACAGATGGACGGTCGTAAACACAAAAGCCTTCCCTAGTGAGGAATGTACATCCCAACATAGCTTAGTTGTCAGCGACCTCACGGTCAGAACTAGACGAGCCCTGAAACAGAGGCCAACCTGGAGAAGAAAGATCTGGAAGCTGAAAGTCCCCTCAACCAGTAACAGATTTAAAGATATTTTACTCAACGCCTACGACAGTAAAGAAGAACAGATAGAGACATTTAACGTAGAAGAGAACTGGGAGTTCCTAAAAAATAACTTACTAGAGGCGACGGATGAGGTTTGTGGCTGGAGTAAGACCTCAAGCAGGAGGAGAGTGACTTGGTGGTGGAACAATAAGGTAGATGAAGCAGTCAAGGCCAAGAGACAGGCATGGAAAGAATGGAAGAACGGGGGGAGCAGGGTACATTACATAGAGACCAAGAGGGAAGCTAGGCGACAAGTATACTTAGCTAGGAGGGAAGCAGAGGATAGAAAATTCAAGCATGTTTTACAACGTGAGGACCAGAAACAGGAGGTATTCAAGATTGCGAGGCAGTGTGTCAGAGATAGTTGTGATGTCATTGGAGAGAAGTGTATCCGGAATGATAAAGGTGAGCTTGCCCTCACAAGTGCTGAGAAGAAAGATGCATGGAAGAGTCATTATGATAGATTACTAAATGAGGAGAATGCATGGGAAGAAGAGACCCTACCCCACGTAGACCCTATAGAGGGACCAGCAGTACAAGTCAGCGGCAGCGTAGTAAGTAAGGCAATCAGAGATATGAAGATAGGGAAGGCAACCGGTCCATCGGGTATAGCTGCCGAGATGCTGAAGGCATCTGGGTCTGTAGGTCACACTATAACCACACGTATCGTTAACCAGGTAATACTAGAGGGGGCCATACCAAAAGATTGGTGCAGTAGCATCATTGTCAACTGCTACAAAGGTAAAGGCGATGCACTAGATAGAGGAAACTATAGAGGTATAAAGTTGATGGACCAGGTCATGAAAGTAACAGAAAGAGTTATAGCACAGCTGATTAGGGACCGGGTGAATATAGACGAGATGCAATTTGGGTTTGTTCCAGGGAAAGGCACCACTGATGCGCTCTTCCTTGTGAGGCAATTACAGGAAAAGTACCTAGCTAAAAGTAAGCCACTCTACTTGGCATTTGTCGACCTTGAGAAAGCCTTTGACAGAGTTCCACGTGCAGTAATCTGGTGGGCTCTTAGAAAACTAGGAGTAGATGAATGGCTTGTGAAAGCGGTACAAGCCATGTATAGGGGAGCAGTCAGCAAAGTTAGGATTGGCAATGAGTATAGCGAGGAATTTAGCGTACAGGTTGGGGTCCACCAGGGCTCTGTTCTTAGCCCTCTCCTGTTCATCATAGTCCTGCAGGCAATAACGGAGGAGTTTAAGACCGGATGCCCATGGGAACTCCTGTATGCTGATGACCTCGCACTCATAGCTGAATCTATGGTAGAACTAGAGAATAAATTCCAAACCTGGAAGCAGGGACTAGAGAGAAAGGGCCTCAAAGTCAACATGACAAAGACTAAGGTCCTTATAAGTAGACGAGAAAACAGAACCCAGATCCCCTCAGGGAAATGGCCTTGCTCAGTATGTAGGAAAGGTGTAGGTAGGAACTCCATTCTTTGCCCCAAATGCAAACAATGGGTACACAAGAGATGTAGCGGGATCTCAGGAAGCTTAATTAAGAATGTAGGATTCACATGCAGCAGCTGTGCTGAAACAGCAAGCAAACAGCCACAGGAAACAAGTACCACCAATCTCTGGGAGGGCCCTGTAGAAACAGTAGACAGCTTCTGCTACCTAGGTGACCGAATTAGCAACGGAGGTGGGTGCTCAGAAAGTACAATAACTAGGGTAAGAACGGGATGGAAGAAGTTTAGGGAACTACTACCACTGCTAGCTGCAAAAGGCTTCTCCCTCAGAATGAAAGGCAGACTGTATGATGCGTGTATCCGAACAGCGATGTTGCATGGTAGTGAGACCTGGGCGCTGAAGGTGGAAGACTTACGTAGATTAGAGAGAAACGAAGCCTGCATGCTCCGATGGATGTGTAACAGTAATATACGTGAACGACAAAGCATAAATGAATTGAGAGAGAGACTGAGCATAAGAGGAATCAAATGCTGCGTGCAGGAGAGGCGGTTACGCTGGTATGGACATGTGATGCGTATGAAGGATGACAGCTGCATAAAAAGGTGCAGAGCACTAGAAGTTGATGGAAACCGCGGAGTGGGGAGACCCAAGATGACTTGGGATGAGGTGATAAAAGCCGACCTTACCCAACTACACCTCTCAAAGTCAATGACACACGACCGTGACTTCTGGCGTCACGCAGTAATACAGGGTACCCGACCTCCCATGGGTACATGCTGAAGCATATAAACAATATGCCCCCCCCCCCCCCCCCCACCGCAAGGTGGTCGTGGAGGTGCCACGGCAAAAAAGCACCCAGCCCACACTGTAAAGTGGACGTGTAGGCGCCACGAAAAAGCACCCAGCACTCACTGTAAATGAGGTTGGTGTTAGGAAGGGCATCCAGCTGTAGAAATCAAGCCAGATCAGTTCCTGTATGAGCAAGGCATGGTCAGCCGACCAGACACTGCCCACAACAGGACAACCCGTCTAACCCATGCTAGCGTGGAAGAACGGACGTAAAACGGTGATGATGATGATGATGATATATTTATATAAATATATACGTGTGTGTTGTGCATATATATGTGTGGGTTGCATATTTATATATATAAAGTTCAAGGAAATGACAAACAGAGGAACAAAAATCTTATTAGTATCACGCTTTATATAGAAAGGGGGAAAGAAAGTCTGATGTGTCAGCCTTTAGCCCTTTATCGTAGTGGACTTGTATGTGTGAGTGAATGTAAGTTTGAATGTGTGTACTGTATATGTGAGTTGAAGTTATTTTGTGTGTGTGTGTGTAAACTATCTGGCAGTTTTAGCATATGTCTGCAAGATGTGTGGATTTGTGTATATATATCATCATCATCATCATCGTCACCGTTTTACGTCCGTTCTACCACGCTAGCATGGGTTAGACGGGTTGTCCTGTTGTGGGCAGTGTCTGGTCGGCTGACCATGCCTTGCTCATACAGGAACTGATCTGGCTTGATTTCTACAGCTGGATGCCCTTCCTAACACCAACCTCATTTACAGTGAGTGCTGGGTGCTTTTTCGTGGCGCCTACACGTCCACTTTACAGTGTGGGCTGGGTGCTTTTTTTGCCGTGGCACCTCCACGACCACCTTGCGGTGGGGGGAGTGGGGGCATATTGTTTACATGCTTCAGCATGTACCCATGGGAGGTCGGGTACCCTGTATTACTGCATGACGCCAGAAGTCACGGTCGTGTGTCATTGTCTTTGAGAGGTGTATATAAAAG
Source organism: Eledone cirrhosa (assembly GCA_964016885.1). Classification (NCBI taxonomy): domain Eukaryota; kingdom Metazoa; phylum Mollusca; class Cephalopoda; order Octopoda; family Eledonidae; genus Eledone; species Eledone cirrhosa. The sequence goes on along the minus strand of OZ024746.1, from coordinate 21,290,236 downwards.
CATAAAATGGTTAAAATCTTGAACATATGCGATAGAAGAAATAATACATAAGATCATTTGAAAAAATACCATCTATATCACAGAAAAGAAAGATGTGTGATTGTTGCTATGGAAGGTTATCAAAGATAGGATATGAAATAAGATATATAAAAATATGTGTCCTGCCTGTGACGGGCCAGCTACTTATAGTTAGTAAATCAATTAAAGATATTGAAGTTCAGTATCTGAGATGTTGACAACTCTTGTTAGTATTTCTTGGTGTTAAGCCAATCAATTATGAAAGCTCTTAATTCTTAAGATTGACAACTTTTATCATCATCATCATCACCATTTAACGTCCATTTTCCATGCTAGCATGGGTTAAATGAGTTGTTCCATTGTGAGACATATCAGATCAGATGACCACGCTTGCTCATACAGATCTGTTGTCAGGCTTGGTTTCTACAGCTGAATGTCCTTCATAATGCCAACCATATTCATAGTCTGGACTAGGCACTTTTTGTTGTGGCATCAATATGACCACTTTACAGGCTGGACTGGGTGTTTCAAATTTTATCTATGATAAATTTAAAAACGATAAAAGAGAAAGACTACTGATGGCAAATTTAACTAGATGTAATAACAATATTCAAGAAGAAGGAGGAGAAGGAGAAGAAGAAGAAGAAGAAGGAGAAGAAGAAGAAGAAGAAGACCATGAGTAAAGTACATGTTGGTTGATATTTTTACCTAATTTGTACATTTAACAGCAGAAGTTTAAAATTAGAATATTAATTAATACAGCATGAATAAAGAACTTGATTGCCTACAAATTGAATGCTCAATCATGTTTATCACAATATAATTTTTCAATCATATAACAAATATCAGTTATGCTCTCGTAGGCAGCAATTTAGCAGTAGCATTTGAATCATTGGACAAACATTTATTCAGACTTTTTGCTTTCTGAGTTCAAATCCCACTTAAGACAATTTTGCCTTCCATTCTTTTAAGGTTGATAAATAAAGTACCAGTCTATAGTGGTGAACTTAGAGAATAGTTAGCATGCCAGTCTTTATGGCATTTGTTTCAATTCTTGTATTCTGAGTTCATATATTGCCATGACCTACTAGCTATCATGGAAAGGGACTACCAGTCAACATGGAAGGAACTAAACAACCACTGTGTTTATGACCTACCAGTGATCATGGAAGGAAGTAAACACCCATCATGTTTATGACTTACCAGTCACCATGGAAGATATTGAAAATTCACCATGTTTATGACCTAACAGCCATCATGGAAGATATTGAAAGTCCATCATGTTCATACTTGTACTTAACTATCAATAATATTAGAATGATTCATAGATGCAACTAGCTGAGTGCAAACAATACCTGATGATGATGATAATAATAATAATAGTAATAATAATAATAATAATACACTGGGATGTTGACCAAATCATAAGCCATATTGATTGTTTTGAACCTATGAGTTGTTCACTAGATATCTGATACATCAAGTCTAATTCTACTCCCTCAGACTTAACAAGAAGAAAAATGACTCAACAAAACAATAACAACTATAACAATGGCAATAGTGATAGTTAATTATTGATAACTGGGAATTTATTAATCATCAGTGGCAAATGAGAACAACAACAAAACTACCTAAAAAAAAGTCAATGGGGTTTTCTCAAAACTTTAAATAATTAAAATTTTGTATATTGTTTCTTTCTGAAAACTGTAATCGGAACAAATGAGGACAATACCAGACAACTGATGAATGTAACATGATCTGTGACAATATGTAATAGGGGTGATCTGTGCCATTTACTGCTAGAGTAAATCATTTACAGTTTTTATTGATGGTATTCTTGATTCTGCATTCATATTTTAAAGGATCTGAATTTTCTCTTTTTATCTTTCTATTGATAAAATAGAAATCAATAATGTACTGGGATCAATTCAGTTGCCTATACTTCATGTCTAAACGAAAATAAAATTACCCCTAGCTAGCAGGGAAAAAAATAGACGATAAATTATGATGATGATGATATACGTAATCAGAAAAAAAAATCAATATATAACCATCTATTAACTGTAGTAAGTGACTAAATGAATGCTATACTGCATAGCAACTTCTCTATTTTCAGAAAACGATTATGATGGGATTTAAAATGAAAAGATAAATTTGTGATAATATACTCTTCATCTCTTCAAAATGCATGTAAAAATAAATGATAAACATAAAAGAATAAACCTATGTAAAGAAAATATTACTCAGCATTCTCTGGATTAGTGTTAGTTCTAATCCAAGTAATGATAGAGTTAGATATCTATTTAATACCTCTAAAACAAATAATGTACGAAGCTTAACTAAAGCATGTTCAAAGAATTAATATTATCATATTTACCTATTTAAAATACATGTTTATTGTACTATTATAAACACACACACACACACACACACACACACACACACACACACACACACACACACACACAATAAAGAGAGATGAGCACAGATATATACATACATGCATTCAAATCACAAGGGATTTGAATGCATGTATGTATATATCTGTGTTTGTCTCTCTTTATGGTATTATTAGGCTTGGAAAATTTTTTCCTTGAGCTACTTTGATTATAAGGGACTAAATGTGAGTTTTTTAACTCAATATATACTTTTGCTATATATATATATATATATATCATCATCGTCGTCGTCGTCGTCGTCGTCGTTGTCATCATTTTACGTCTGCTTTTCCCAGGTTGCAAGGGTGGGACGGGAAGAGATTCTGACTTGATTTCTACAGCTCGATGCCCTTCCTAACACCAACCTCATTTACAGTGAGTGCTGGGTGCTTTTTTTCCATGGCGCCTACACATCCACTTTACAGTATCGGCTGGGTGCTTTTTTTGCCGTGGCACCTCCACGACCACTTTGCAGTGGAATAATAGGGACCGCAGTCCCTATCATCTCATTCTACAGCTGAGTAAACTGGAATAGTGTGAAATAAAGTGTCTTTCTCAAGGGAACAACACATCACCCGGTCTGAGAATTGAACTCACAACCTTTCGATTGCAAGGCCAATGCTCTAACCACTAAGCATATGTATACATATATATATATATATAGTATCAGTAGAAGATGCACACTTGCATAAGAAAAACTAGACAGCTACATCTTTCCCTCATGACTTAATGGTTAGAGCTTTGGGCTTAGATTTGCTAGTTCAATTCCAAAACCAAGTGATGTGCTGTGCCCTTGAGCAAGACACTTTATTTCACGCTGCTCCAATTCACTCAGCTATAGAAATAAGCTGCAATGTTACTGGTACCAAGCTGCATTGGCCTTTCCCTTGGACAGCATTTGTGGTATGAAGAGGGGAGACTGGTATCCATGGACAATTGCTGGTCTTTCACAAACAACCTTGCCCAGACTTGTGTCTTGGAAGGGGAACTTTCTAGGTGCAAATCCATGGTCATTGTTATAGTTAAGATGCTGGTGTACTAATAACATGATCATGTGATCATGGCGTCAATCTTAACTATATTCACTACATTTTTGCCCTCAGCAACTCTGTCTCCATTTCCATTCAGTTGTTTAAACAATTGTTCATATATGCCCAAATCACATGACCTGAACTAGCTTGAAGTATTAGATATAAGTTATTCAGAAAAATGTTGTCGTCAATATAATGATTTCTAATTCAACAATTTTGGGGAGGGGAAGTCAATTAAATTGACCACAATGCATTACTGGTGCTTTATTTTTATTGACCCCATAAGGATGAAAAGCAAAGCTATCCTTATCAGAATTTGAACTCTGAATGTAAAGGTCCATAACTATTCTGCAAAGCATGTTGTCCAATGCTCTACTGATAATGCCAATCCATCACTCTTGTCATCAATATAATAATAAATATTTAAGCACGATACAGGGCATATTAGAAAATCTAAGATACATTTAATGTAGGTATAATTAGATACCTACAGCTATGAACACATAAACAAATCTAAATACATTTCATTATTTTATTTAGTTAAGGGCGGTGGATTGGCAGTATCAGTAGAGGGTTGGACGCCATGCTTTCTAGCATAATTACGTCCCTTTACAGTCTGAGTTCAAATCCCGCCGAGGTTAACTTTGCCTTTCATCCTTATGGGGTCGATAAAATAAAGTACCAGTAATGTACTGGGTAACTGCTGGCCTTGTGCCTAAAATAGAAACAATTATATAATTTAGTTACATCCCTTTACGATCTGAGTTCAAATCCCGCCGAGGTTAACTTTGCCTTTCATCCTTACGGGGTCGATAAAATAAAGTATCAGTAATATACTGGGATAATTGCTGGCCTTGTGCCAAAAAGTAGAAACAATTATTTTATTTGTACACAGAAAAATATTCAAATTGCCATTATTATGTCTGTAGTTAGTTTTGAGAACAGAAGTAGGTATCTTTGATTGCATCAACTTCAATATGTGATTAACACTTGAAACCAAAGTATTTTAAAACAGAATCAGTTCTGGTGGAATTGGAAATTGTTAAAAGAGACATTTTTCTAGATACCTAGAGGAATCTACTTGTTGCAACTCAAATAGTGTCTTCCCTCAAAATTATTGTAACACTAACTAGGCTTTTCCAGACATTTTTCTGGTCAAAAAGGGGTGCACATTATACACACGTGCCCACAATACAGGGAAGAATACAGTACTTGTAATTAGATTAGCCCTTCTAAAGTGTAGGAAACGGTATTTTAAGGATTGTAACATTCTTGGACTTACCTAGGAAATTAACTAAACAAGAGAAATGAAGCTGTTTTAATAGAAAATTGGAACAGGGTTAAAGAAACATCCAATTGTTATTTTTTCTTTTAATATGTTACTCTGTAATACTCTCACAACAAATGTTATTATATCTTAACAAGTGATGCTATGTTATACAAACACAACCCAGATCTGCTTCTAAATCAAAGTTGCTATAATATGCTGCTAATGTATTAGAACAAGTAATCTTAAGTGTTTAATTCTTTGTCTTCTATAAAACATAATCGCTGAACCTTTTAGGTGAGGAGTAAATTGATGTTGTGATATCAACGCATTTATTAAAAGTATTAGGAGAGTAAGTAAGGCACAGCAATGGAACATATATTGAATCAATAGCACCATATGAAACCGCATATCCTAATGATTTGCTTGAGAGTGAGTACCAGCAGTAGCTAGGCAATTAATCCTCTGATAAACTGGCCTCTTGTCCAAGGAAAGTCTGGTATTCTTAGATGCTTAGCACCAAAGAAACCAGAGATAAGCACTGGCCAGACAAGAATTCAGCTTAGAACAGACTTCAATTAACTTCAATGTGATAAGTACTGACTGACTCCCTAATATATTGTGCTACAAATAATATTAAATTAATTGAATCATATTGAAATAAAATTTGAAGTATATACATGGTACAATGCAGTTTACATGAGATTAAATTTTTAATAAGTCCTAATTAAATCCCACTCTATCTCTGAACGTATTATAATGAATAATACAGTAACTATTGGTTGCCAATAACAATGTATATTCCCTGATTCATGCATGAGGTCAATATATGACATTCATGTGAGAATGAATTTGTTATAGAAAGTTATAGGGCATCACGTTATCCATAAATCTAATCAATATATGGGAGTAAAATTGGATTTTATTCATCTCAACAATATCCAGCAATTGTGAAGCTTTTCTCTCTTCATAACTCATGCTGACTCACATAATATATATATATATATATATATATATATACAAGCATGGAAAAACGGACATAAAAACGATAATGATGATGATGATGATGATATATATATATTTTTTTTTCCCTCAAAAAGTTTGTTTTTCATTCCTTTCTCTTCCCACTCTCTGTTTCTCTATTTCATCCTTTATTTCTCATTCTATATTCTGTTGAAGGACTTGTGTCCAAAACGTTAATTCTCTTTTCCTACTATATCAAGCTTTAAACTAATATTTTTTTTATTGTGCTGTGTTGTTTGCTTTGTTATTTTTGTTTACATTTTGAATATATATATATATATATATATATATATATATATATATATATATATATATATATATATATATATATATATATATATATATATATATTATGTAGCATTAAACATTACTTGTTTATTTGTTTGTTTTGTTTTGTTTTGTTTGTATTTTCTGAGATAAACAGAGGAATGACAACTCCTATGACATTTGCACATACACAGTGCATCTGAACTTGTGAGAGTGATACAATTGATGTGTTGAGCCTGAACATCTGTGGATGGTCATTGTCTTTAGGAAAATGTGAAGGGGGAAACATTTAAGACTACTTAACAAGAGAGAAAGAATGAAGAACCATGTGAAGTGTTTCACATAATGACAGGAAGAGGAAATGAAGCAAGAATGAGGAGACGAGGAAAAACATGTGGGATTCATCAACATTAACAATAGTTTCTGATTTAGGCACAAGGCCAACAATTTGGGGGGATGGGGAAATCAATTAAATGTTATGTAGACTGCTATTCTTCAATAAAATAATAAATAAAAACAAAGACTAATATTCATTTTCACAAGAAAAAGAACACAGTAACTGAAGTGGAAAATAAAATAACCGAAGAAGTATCTCAAGATTATTCATGCCACTTTTTACTCAAAGCTCTGCTTTATGTCGGATAGAATGCTTTGGTATTCATTCTGGCTTTCTGCGTTCAAATCCCGCCGCGGTCAACTTTGCCTTTCATCCATACATCGACGATAGAAAAGTACCAGTCTAGTACTGGGGTTGATTCTTCCTCTATATCTCTTTCTCATTCCCATTCTCTCACTCTTTATATCCTTCTCTGGAAGAAATCTACTGTATTCTGGCCTGGAGAGGAGATGGGCTCTGCCAGGTTTAACAAATGCCCTAGAAAAGCCATATGTCAATATGGTGCCCCTATGACTCCTCAGAAGTTACAGGTCCATAGCATACATTACCATCTAGAACACACCAATATAACTGGAGACAATCTTTGGTTATCAGACATGAATGAAAAGAAAAAGTTATTAGGTAAATACTATGATGCCACAAACTCAGGAAGGGAGAAGATAAAGTAAAAGATGGATTGATGAATATGGTAAAGGACTGATCAGAGCATCGAGAAAGATGAAGAACAACATATAAATTTGAAAAAGTAGACATACAGAAGAGATGTACATGATAAGTGATAAGACAGGGATAAGTAGAAAAGTAGAAAAGAAAATGTTGGCAGGAACAGACAATGAACAAAAAAAAAAAGAATTGATATAGTATTAAGGAATATCAGAAGTGTCATGTTGGATGCAAACCAAAAATGTAAGAAAGTTTTTAGCTACAAAAATAGTAACAAACATTATAATTGTTAAAGCTAACAAACTCTGCAGTAATCTTATTACTT
>OZ024746.1:21257807-21277807 GCA_964016885.1 Eledone cirrhosa | reverse complement strand
TATGGTAAAATGTGTTGTCTAAACTAAGTCTAAGTGAACTCAAAACTCCAAGCTAAAAAAATAATTTGTTAATTTTCACCACACCTTTGAACCAGCTAGGGTGTCTAAAGAGTCACTTGATTTACTAGAAATAGCAGTCACATCTTGCTTAAAATAGATAGAACATGCATTTTACTTACAGGCTTTGTTGTTAACAAGCTGAATAAATCTGGAAATATATACATTGGAGCCATCGTTTAGTCATAAACAACAGGTTTTGTCCAATATATATATATATCTTTCCACTGTATAAATAGATATATATACACACACACACACACATTTATATACACACACATATACTCACACACACACACACACACATATTTATTTAGTTTTTTATAGAAATAACTTCTATAGGACTAGAATTGCTTCATTTATATGAAGTCATCACACCCTCCTTAATTATATATATAGAAAGTAACATGTAGGACCTATATAAGATACAGAAAACTCAGAAAAGTTTGACAAATTGACAGTTCTCACTCATCAGTTAACTTCTGAGAGACTCAGAGAGACATAGTTTGGAAGCATTAAACACTGGAATATTCGTCCAGTACATTAATAATCTCTAAAAGTAAGACAGCTATTTTGGAGGAAAACACAACTGATACTGGACAAGAAGATGATAGGTCAGTGTTTTTCGAGTCATTGGACAGGAAAACAAGACAACATATTTACAAGCTGATATGGGACAGAAAAATTGCTACACACAAATATAGGTAATCATAGGAGGAATACAGGGATTAATACTAGTTAGTTCCAGCAATGGCTCTGGAAGTAATAAGGATAATAGACAAAGAGACTAAACAAAGTGAAGCAACCAGGTCAGTGGTCAAATTACAAAAGAAGGGAAAGAAACTTAATGGGAAGGTTGTAGGTTGTAGTTGAGACAGTAGTAAGAGCTACAGAAGGATCAACAAAGAGTGTGAGAGAGAGTGGGAGAAAGAGAGATAAAGAAAGAATCACAACAATAGTAAACAACATTCTGGATTTATAAAAATTACACATTGTATGTAGTTAGCCACAAACTGCTAGGCATCGCCATCAGGCTTATACCTTCCTTTATACCACCTTTTCTCCTTTCCATGCAGAGAGTACTACCTTGATTAGTGGTCCACCTTGTCTTGGTACCACAGTCGGGATTTTACATATATATATTATCCTCATCATGGTTTAACATCCATTTTCCACACTAGAATGGGTCACAAACACACACACACATATATATTGGTATTTGTATATATGTGTTGAGATTTTTCATTCAAAATTATGTGTACATATGTGTGATTATGTATAGATATATATGCATGCTTTAATGCATTCACTTATTTGTTAAATATTCATATCACTGCATATATAATAAATATATATAATATACATATAATATATAATATAATATCATACAATATAATATATATATAATATAATATAAAATACAATATATATATATATATATAAACACAGTATTCTCTAATTGATTGATTTTAATTAAACCAAATTTTTACCAGAACTAATAATTTAAAAAATGATTGTTCTCATCACTAAAGGTGTACTTTTAATCAATTAAAATTGAATGACTTGCAACAGAAAATATGGTTAGGCCTACTTCACTAATTACACACGCACGCGCGCGCCCACACACACACACACACACAATCACTCAACAGATTTTTATTGACAATCATATAATTTTTTTGTTTGTACTGATAGATGTGATATATGAAGCAGGCAGTGATGAGTCACTGATCACATGATATATTGAATGAAACCTTGCAGGAAATAAATAAAACTTGCAAGTACATATATGCATCCCTTATATGTATGTGTATATATATATATATAAGTATGCATACGTACATACACATATGTATACAGACGTACAGTAGTATGTATATACATATATATATATATATATATATATATATATACATACATGCACACATATATGCACACAATTAAGCCGTACAGTGTCTAGCAACCATCGTTGCTCATTTGTTCAACACTGACAAAGGAACGCTGTACTAGTTTCAAGCTTATTAGCTATCGTCAGCAACGTATACCTTCCTGCCAGATGGTTGAACGTCTGAAAGTATATACTTTCCTTATGCATATTAACGGCTGAGCAGCCTAATTTGCATGTCAGTGTTGAACAAAAGGGCAACGATGGTTGCTAGACACTGTACGGTTTAATTCGGGATGTTTGTTTACAAACACACCGAGCATTATAATAAATGTTCGGTGAATCTATACGTACATATATATATATGTGTGCATGTATGTATATATATATACATACTACTGTACGTCTGTATACATATATGTATGTACGTATACATACTTATATTTAAGTAACAGCCGTACTAAGAGTGAGAAATGTATATATAATAGGTATGTGTGTAACTATAGTTACAGGTATGTATATATATATATAAATATATCATCATAATCGTCATTTGATATCCATGTTCTCTGCTACCATAGTTTGGATAGTTTGTCACAAACCAAGTCAGTATTAAAGTGGAGCTCCCAACCTCTCAGTTTGGTTGGGGCCCTATATCTTCCCTATATCTTGTTTACATATATCCCTGTCTTCAACCAAGTGCCTTTTGACATAGCACCTGTATTAGGGAGGTTGTCATGTCTTTAATACATCTGATGAGGCCTCACAACTCTTTTTGTTTGGCAGATTTTCTATAGCTTCATGCCCTTCCATTCCGCAACTACTTTACAGAGTGTAATGGGTGCACTTATTTTGTATAGGTTGTCATATCTTTGACACAACTGAATAGTCCTCTCAATCCTTTGTTTGGCATATTTTCTATAGCTTGAAGCCCTTCCTTTTACCAACTGCTTTACAGAGTGTACTTGGTGCATTTAGTTTGGACCTTATTTTGTGCCAGCAATGAGTGTTCCAGTTGTTCGAACAATGAAACTGCTGGCTCATGACACTAGCATATCCATTGTCTCATGCTCTCTCGACATATTTCTCAGGGAGATTCAGCATAACTCGCATACAGCCATCGAACATCAACTTTTCACTATATATGTTTGTGTGTTTTCAATTTTCATATATATATATATATATATATATATATATATATATATATTATTTAGAAAACATGAGGGAAAACACAAACACAAAGACAATTACTGCATATCAGCTGTCTTCTTAGGATCACTAAAGTTCGCATCCAAAACTTTAGTGATCCACAGAAGACCACCGATGAGCAGTAATTGTCCTTGTGTTTTCACACACATTTTCTAAATAACATTTATTGGTAACCACACAGCCTAACTCTCTCTCTCTCTTTTTCAATTCTTTATATATATATATATAATATATATATATATAATGAAGTCCAGAATTAGCCGTCGAAACGGCTTGAGCTCTGCCGTCGAGGTCATACTTGTTCATCATCATCATCATCATTTTACGTCCACTTTTCCCTGCTTGCAAGGGTGGGACGGGAACTGATTCTGGCTTGATTTCTACAGCTGGATCCCCTTCCTAACACCAACCTCATTTACAGTGAGTGCTGGGTGCTTTTTTGCTGTGGCACCTCCACGACCACTTTGCAGTGGAATGATAGGGACCCCAGTCCCTATCATTTCATTTCTACAGCTGAGTAAACTGGAGCAATGTGAAATAAAGTGTCTTGCTCAAGGAAACGACACATCACCCGGTCTGAGAATTGAACTCACAACCTTTCGATTGCAAGGCCAATGCTCTAACTACTAAGCCATGTGCCTCCATGTGCCTTCCTATATATATATATATGCATATATGTACATTGAAAACACACTGACACTGACACATAGACATAGGTTTAGTCATTTATAAACATTTATAGATATCAGCTAAGTTCCACATTTAATCATATATTTAGACATATATCCAGTCCTTGTCAAAAGTAAACCTTGCTATCAGCATCAATTTAGTTTTCCCAGATTGTCAGTAATAATGATGAGGCTAGTGATAATGATGGCAATTATGATGACGGTGGTGGGGAGGATGATGCTGATCATAATAATTGTTTCTACTATTGGCACAAGGCCAGCAATTCACCAGTACATTACTGGTACTTTATTTTATCGACCCCGTAAGGATGAAATCATAATAATGATGAAAGTTATGATGAGGGTGATGATGAATACACGATGCTTAGTCATGATTATAATACAATACATGTTTACTAGTTAGAGTGAGGTTTCCGAGGCAACAGTATCCTTCTTTCTTTTTATCTAGTCTGATGCCCTTACCCTTACCCCCCCCCCCCCCAAGTAACTTAGAAAATGCGCCATCTTTTCCCATGTCTATGGTACAAATCAATGTTGCTAATACTAGTTCCCTTTTTCAAAGTTTCCTTGGCAACCGGTTTGTATTCAAACCATTACTTTCTCTACTCACTCACTATCTATCTATCTATTTATCTATCTATCCATCCATCTCTCTCTTTATCTATCTATCATCTCTTTATGTGTCTATCTCTGTCTCTCTGTCACTCTCTCTCTCTCTCTCTCTTTCTCTCTAACAACAAAATCTATTCCCACCCATCTTACAGAGAAAGGGAGAGAGAGAGAAAGAGATAGCACCACAGCTATCTCTGCCTCTGTAGCCACCACTGGATTACTGCACAGCAGTTTGGGTCATGTATTATCCACATTATCCTGGATAGAAGTAGTTAGTACATACAGCAGCCACTGTGGTTTTCATTATGGCACCTGTTGCTTAGCAACAAGTCAGAGCTCTCACCACCAGTCAGCCAATCAGCCAGCCTGATTTGTCAGCTCACCAGCAAGTGGCAAACTCTGGCAGAGAATTCAAAGATCAGTGGCATAGCAATAATTGTTTCTACTTTTGGCACAAGGCCAGCAATTATCCCAGTGTATTACTGGTACTTTATTTTATCGACCCCGTAAGGATGAAAGGCAAAGTTAACCTTGGCGGGATTTGAACTCAGATTGGAAAGGGCCGTAACTCTATGCGTCAAAGCATGGTGTCCAACCCTCTACCGGTGGCATAGCAATAATGAGGTTCTGCAGTTAGTGCTGTTGTTGTTTATTTCTAAACTGATCAAAGGTATTTCAGCTGTGCCAGCAAATCCTTTTGTATAACAGAGACCCTATTATCCACTGCATTGTTCTTTAGCATTTACATTACTCCATACTTACTATTATATTTTCACAGTAAAGGCTTTACCTCACATATTTATCTCACATTATATCGAATAAATCCTGCCGAGGTTTACTTTGCTTTTCATCCTTATGGGGTCGATAAAATAAAGTACCAGTAATGCACTGAGTAATTGCTGGCCTTGTGCCAAAATTAGAAACAATTATATCGAATCTATAGTGGATTGGCAGTAACGGTGGAGGGTCGGACGCCATGCTTTGCAGTACAGAGTTACGGCCCTTGCCATTCTGAGTTCAAATCCCGCCGAGGTTAACTTTGCCTTTCATCCTTACGGGGTCGATAAAATAAAGTACCGGTAATGCACTGGGTAATTGCTGGCCTTGTGTCAAAAGTAGAAACAATTATTTATTTTGAGAACAATACCTTAACCTCAGTATGAGTGGCCGGTTACAGCCGGTTTGAACAGAAAGATGTGAGAGAATTCTGACCAGATACAGCCTGTTTAAATGCTTTGTTTGTTTAAGATGTTTTGTTTGTGTTCTAAGTGAGAATTGTCTTCTATTTGAAGTTTACATAGAAAGTTTATTTCTTGGCTTTTAGTTATTGATGGTGAGATCAGCAATGCTCAAGTATCCTATGATCAAAATCGTTCCAGGTATGACCATCCCATCTTTATCTTACATGCAGAAAACCTATAACTACATTATCCAGTGTGTTCTTTTTTTTAAAAAAAGGGTAATGTGTGATTTCAGGGATATGTGGCTGCTATTTCTACTAGTATTTTCCTTGCTGGCATTATTGATGTTGGTGATAGTAGTAAGAATGAAGGAGGGGTGATAGTTGGTGTGGTGATGGTGGTGATAGTAGTAAGAATGAGGGAGGGGGTGATAGTTAGCATGGTGATGGTGGTGGTAAGAATGAAGGAGGGGGTGACAGTTGGTGTGGTGGTAGTGGTAAGAATGAAGGAGGGGGTGACAGTTGGTGTGGTGATGGTGGTGGTGGTAGTGGTAAGAATGGAGGAGGGGGTGACAGTTGGTGTGGTGATGGTGGTGGTGGTAGTGGTAAGAATGAAGGAGGGGGTGACAGTTGGTGTGGTGATGGTGGTGGTGGTAGTGGTAAGAATGAAGGAGGGGGTGACAGTTGGTGTGGTGATGGTGGTGGTGGTGGTAAGAATGGAGGAGGGGGTGATAGTTGGTGTGGTGATGGTGGTGGTGGTGGTAAGAATGAAGGAAGAAGTGACAGTTGGTGTGGTGATTGGTGTTCATTGGTCCTTGCTGTTCTTCATTAGTTTGTGGTTGTTGTTGTTAGGGGGGAGGGAGGTGACATTTGATGGAGGCTCAGTGTTTATTAGTAGTTATTTTTATTCGTTTCATGTAGTTTTATTAGTTTAGTTATAACTGTTGTTAGTTATGATGTACAAAGTGGAAGTGTATTGTTGGTGGTGGTGGTGATAGTGGTAGTGGTGGTGACAGTGGTGATAGTGGTGGTGGTGACAGTGGTGATAGTGGTGGTGGTGACAGTGGTGATAGTGGTGATAGTGGTGGTGACAGTGGTGATTTAATGCTTATTGCTTAGGGGTAATAGTGGTGTTGCTTTAGTATTAGAATGAGTGGAAGAGGGAGGGAATAAAGGTGATATATGGAGGTGTTTGGTGTTCATTTGGATTGTGTGTGTGTGTGTGTGTGTGTGTGTGTGTGTGTGTGTGTGTGTGTGTCTGTATGTGTGTCTGTGTGTCTGTGTCTGTGTGTGTAGTGGTTGTTTCTCTATAGTGTATGTGGTAGTGTGGAGAGGAGTGTTAGACTAATAAAATATCATATAAAACAAAAAACAGTAGTAGTAGTAGTAGTGATTAAATAACATAAAAAAAGAGAAAGAAAACCTCAGCAATCTCCATTATACAGCAACCTTTGAGAAGGAAGGAAGAGTTTTGAATGAAGGAATGAATGAAAATAGTAAAATATTAAAATATTTCATAACTGGTTTCTATATTGTGTTATATATTGTGTTATGATGATAGTGTGAATGGTGATAATGTTAATAATGATGATATTGATAATGAAAATAATGTTAGTTGTGGTTTTCACAAATACAAAATTGATGTTGTTGTTGATAATGATGATGAAGAGGATGACAGGATGATGGTAGTGATGGTGATAATAAAAAAAAAATTTATTGTGCTGATGATAAACTGATGAGTAATAAACTGAAAAACTGTGTTGACCCAACCTGACCCATTCTCTCAGCAATAGGCTTATTGTGGTATCCATAGCGATGGAGGTATCTAGCAATCTAGGTCCCTGAACCAACTCCCTACATACTGCAATTGGGATTGAGATGGTCATCTATAAGTATAAACTCTGCAAGCTAGTCTGGCTTTTTCAGCATATCTCTATTGCTATTTATTCTCTGGGGTTAATGGTTAATGCATTCACCATTCTACTGAGACAATGAAGTGCGGGGTGTGGTAAGTAGTAAATAATCACTAGAAGTTTATGACTCATAATATATGTTCATTAATTGTTTTGTACTAAAATTATATCCATCTTCTGAGTAATAAAGATGGAAGATGGACAGGGAAAGAGACACTGGAATATTTAGTAAAATTAGAGTTGATAAAATTGGCAATTCCATAATGATGATGATAATGGGGATAAAGAGGATAATAATGGCAATAATGATGCTGAGGAAAATATCATTGATGGTGATAAACATCATCACCGTTTTACGTCCGTTCTTCCACGCTAGCATGGGTTAGACGGGTTGTTCTGTTGTGGGCTGACCATGC
This sequence comes from Eledone cirrhosa, assembly GCA_964016885.1. NCBI lineage: Eukaryota > Metazoa > Mollusca > Cephalopoda > Octopoda > Eledonidae > Eledone > Eledone cirrhosa. Next base: position 21,269,846 of record OZ024746.1, on the reverse strand, counting down.
CTTGCTCATTTAGGAACTGATTTGGCTTGATTTATACAGCTGGATGCTCTTCCTTACACCAACCTCATTTACAGTGAGTGCGGGGTGCTTTTTCGTGGCGCCTACACGTCCACTTTACAGTGTGGGCTGGGTGCTTTTTTGTGGCGCCTACACGTCCACTTTACAGTGTGGGCTGGGTGCTTTTTTGTGGCGCCTACACGTCCACTTTACAGTGTGGGCTGGGTGCTTTTTTGTGGCGCCTACACGTCCACTTTACAGTGAGTGCTGGGTGCTTTTTTGTGGCACCTACATGTCCACTTTACAGTGTGGGCTGGGTGCTTTTTTGTGGCGCCTACACGTCCACTTTACAGTGAGTGCTGGGTGCTTTTTTGTGGCGCCTACATGTCCACTTTACAGTGTGGGCTGGGTGCTTTTTTGTGGCGCCTACATGTCCACTTTACAGTGAGTGCTGGGTGCTTTTTTGTGGCGCCTACATGTCCACTTTACAGTGTGGGCTGGGTGCTTTTTTGTGGCACCTACATGTCCACTTTACAGTGAGTGCTGGGTGCTTTTTCGTGGCGCCTACATGTCCACTTTACAGTGTGGGCTGGGTGCTTTTTTGTGGCACCTACATGTCCACTTTACAGTGAGTGCTGGGTGCTTTTTTGCCGTGGCACCTCCACGACCACTTTGCAGTGGGGGGTGTGGGGGCATATTGTCTATATGCTTCAGCTTGTACCCATGGGAGGTCGGGTACTCTGTATTACTGCGTGACGCCAGAGGATGATGGTAATATTAATAATTTTCTACTTTTGGCACAGGGCCTACAATTATCCCAGTGCATTACTGGTACTTTATTTTATCGACCCCGTAAGGATGAAAGGCAAAGAATGGTTTCTGATTTAGGCAGCAATTTTTGGGAAGAAGAAAGTCGATAATATTGACCTCAGTGCATTACTGGTGTTTTAGTTTATCGAACCCATAAGGATGAAAGGCAAAGCTTACTGTGCCAGGATTTGAACTCAGAATGTAAAGGGCCATCACTATAAGCTGCAAAGCATGTTGTCCAACACTACCATTACAGCCAAACCACTGCCCCTTGATAATGATAACAGAAAATGCTTATGTTAAAATGCACCTACCTTTGGTTTGACATGGGGCCAACTCTGTACGAGCCCCACCAGGAACCATAGCAACAGGAAACATATAGATATGGTCTTTCCCGACATTTGTCTGCTTTAATCTCCGATGCAAACAAACCTAAATGAGAAAAAAATATAAACATAGAATTAAAGCATGCAGGAGATATAAATAGAAAAAAATAAGAAGTAACTAAAAATCTTAGTAAGAAAGATGGATATAGTTAAATAGGAGATAGAGAGATAGATGGAAAAACAGAGATAAAAACGGATTGATATATAGACATGTACATAATCATCACATTGACAAATTTATATGCAAACATCAATAGGCTCATATCTCATCAGAATACAAAAGCACAGTAAACAATTAGGTAATCTTATATTTGAGGCCATTCTGTACAAAAAGCTAACAAGATGCTTGGTTAATTTTACTGTGGGTTGATTTCAGACTCTATGGAATGTAACACTAGGGAAGTTATCATGTCTGTGGAATAAATGAAGAGGCTTCTTCACCCTTTGTTTGGCAGGTTTTCTATGGCCAGTTGCCATTCCTATCACCCCTTTTCAGAGTGTACTGGGTGCCTTTATTTTGTATATCAACATACAAGAGAGATTGTCATGCCTTAAAAACAACTTCTTTGTTTGATGCCTTCCATATCATTATGGTTGAATACCTTTTCTATCACCTTCAGTTCAATGCTTTTGATATCATCTATAGCTGGCTGTTCTTATATATGAACATACAGTCAATCCACTAAAGAGTTTGTGGTGGTGAACAAGAAAAAGATAAGCACCCAGTCCACCATGGAAGGTAGTTGTGCCGATGACACAACATAAAGTGCCCAGTCCAAGAGGCTATTTTTTTGTGTAACAATAAAATCATCTAGTCGACACAATAATATAGTTGGCATCAAGGGCATCAAGCCATAGAAACCAAGCTATGATACAGATTCATATGAGCATGACATGGTCTCCAGACCTGATTTGTCTCATCTAACCCATACAGGCATGGTAGAATAGATGTTAAACAAGGATATATGATGAGGAGATATATATATATAACTATCATCATCATTTTTACGTTTGGTTTTCCACACTTGCATGGGTTGGACAATCCTTCTCAGCCCAGCATCTCTCTACTCACAGCATTCCTTCCTCTGAGTCTCAGCAATTTGAGGTCAGCTCCCACCACCTCTGCCCAAATCTTTCTCAATCTACCTCTACCTCGCCTTCCTTCCATTGGCATTTCCTGGCACTTTTTCACCCATAAATCATCATCCATGTGCATCACATATATGTACCAACACAGTCTTCTCTCCTGCACACCATCTCAAATTCCTCTTAAACCAATATATTACATTATTTATATATATATATATATATACGATCTGAGTGCAAATCCCGCCGAGGTTGACTTTGCCTTTCATCCTTACGGGGTCGATAAAATAAAGTACCAGTAATGCACTGGTTAATTGCTGGCCTTGTGCCAAAAGTAGAAACATTTATATATATATATATATATATATAGGTTCATTGCATTCTAGTTGGTATTTCCAACATTCTCTACCTTAGTCATCTATGTTATTGCCTTTCATCCTTATGGGGTCGATAAAATAAAGTACCAGTATTGTACTGGGTAATTGCTGGCCTTGTGCCAAAAGTATAAACAATTATATTCATATATATGTATATATACACATACATATATACACATACATACAGATACATATATGCAGATATAAAACTTAATACATGATAGGAGATTTATTTTATCCATCTTTAAATGCATAAATCTCTAAGTTGACATCAGTGGGATTTGAACTCAACTCCTGTGGTCCTGTTTTTCATGATGTTGGAGGCTATTTTGTTAATAGTAGAGGTAGACCACGAAAAACATGGGTGGAGGTGGTGAAAGCAGATCTCAGATCACTGAAACTCATGGAGGAAATGACGAAGGACTGTGACAAGTGGAGAGATGCTGTGCTGAATAGGACGCATCCGACCCTTGCAAGCAGGGAAAATCAGACGTAAAATGACGACGATAATGATATATATATATATATTTTCTTCTTTTTTTTTCTGGTTTCTCATGTGCAGGATGACACATAAGAAAGTAGAATTGTTGTAGCTACCAAGAGATATGATATTCAGTATGATATCTGGTCTTTCTGGCAGTCAATGACTCATCTATTGTAGACAAGCTGCTATAAAGAAGACAAGTCTTTCTCAATCTACCTCTACCTCGCCTTCCTTCCATTGGCATTTCCTGGCACTTTTTCACCCATAAATCATCATCCATGTGCATCACATATATGTACCAACACAGTCTTCTCTCCTGCACACCATCTCAAATTCCTCTTAAACCAATATATTACATTATTTATATTTCATCATCATCATCATCATCATCATCTTCGTTTAACGTCCACTTTCCACGCTAGCATGGGTTAGACGGGAGTTGTCCCACTTGAGGCAAGGTTTGGTCGGGTGACCGTGTCTCGCTCATATAGGACTATCTGGCAGGTTTTTTACGGGTGGATGCCCTTCCTAATACCAACCACATTTACAGTGTGGAACTGGGAACTTTTTACCGTGTTACCTACATGGCCACATTACAGCGTGGACTGTGTTTTTTCTCGTGACACCTACACGATATATATATATAGGTCCATTGCGTTCTAGTTGGTATTTTCAGCATTCTCTACCTTAGTCATCTATGTTATTGCCTTTAATCCTTATGGGGTCGATAAAATAAAGTACCAGTATTGTACTGGGTAATTGCTGGCCTTGTGCCAAAAGTAGGAACAATTATATTCATATATATGTATATACACACATACATACAGATACATATATGCAGATATAAAACTTAGTACATGATAGGAGATTTATTTTATCCATCTTTAAATGCATAAATCTCTAAGTTGACATCAGTGGCATTTGAACTCAACTCCTGTGGTCCTGTTTTTCATGATGTTGGAGGCTATTTTGTTAATAAATTGATTGAGGTGGGGTGGGCAAGTAACTACAGTGCTGCTTCTGATTTGGCCTGTTCTAAGTTCCAGTTCTCTTTAAATATTTACTCATGGCATTGTTCACTACCCTTTTGATCTTCTTTGTGTTGTTATTAAGTATTATTTACATCTCTTAGTATTGTTGTTGAGGCTTTATATCGTCAATTGAAAGCTTCATTAATTTGGCTGGCATCCAGCCATGTAAATTAATTTGGAAAACTTCATGGACCACCAAATATAAAGGAAGGTGGTGAATTTCACAGTGGACTCAGCTAATAGTCAGATACATTCTACACATGATGATGGTGATGATAATAATGGTTTCTAATTTAGGCACAAGGCCAACAATTTTAGGGGAGGAGAAAGTCAATTAAATCGACCTCAGTGCATTACTGGTGCTTTACTTTATTGACCCCATAAGGATGAAAGGCAAAGCTAAACTTGGCAGGATTTGAACTCAGAATGTAAAAAGCTTAACAATATGCTGCAAAACATGCCTGACACTCTGCTAATACAGCCAATCTGCCATGATGGAAATAATAATTGTTTCTACTGTTGGCACAAGGCCAGCAATTATCTCAGTGCATTTTATCGAGCCCGTAAGAATGAAAGGCAAAGTTAACCTCAGTGGGATTTGAACTCAGACCATAAAGGGGCATAACTCTATGCTGGAAAGCATGGTGTCTGACCCTCCACTTATACTGCCAATCATAATAATGATGATGATAATATGTGTGATAAATATTTTGGAAATAAAAGTCATCTAATTGTGCACTATTTGTTGTACTAATAGTATTATTAATTCAGACATAAATTGAAAAGTGGGGTGAACTCCAGTTAGAGGGGAATGTTATGACTGGTGTGTTAGGATTTGGGGCTGGGAATGATCCTGGTTGAAGTGATGAATCTGTATAGTGTGGTTGTTAGTATTTAATGATGGAGGGGGGGGGGTAGAGGTGAACCTAGTGGCAGTAGGAGTGGGGATGTACGGTGTTAGTGAAATTAGCTACTACAAAGTGATAATGGAGGGGGGGGCAATGAAAGGGAGAGAGAGGATGAGAAATGGGTGTTAAGGAGTGATAGTGTGTGTGTGGGGGGGGGGGGGGCATATCATGAAGTGCATCAGATTACATTTTACGCCTGTAGTTGAGTCTTTGCCAATACAGCATGTTGCTAGCCACTCTTTGTCATCCCTGGTGTTGTGTTCAGCTTTTAAATGTCAGTCTTCCCTACCTCATCCCATGTCTTCCTGGGTCTGCCCCTTCCACAAATGCCATCCACTGCGATTTCTCTGTATTTCTTTATACAACTGTCATTTTCCATACTCATCACATATTCAGGCATACTACAGCCAATTCCTTTTATACCAAGTTTTTCTCACAGCTCACTTATGCGACATCATTCATGCGCACTAAAATTACACATCCATCAGAACATACTTACTTCATTTCTTTCACAGTCAAGATCCAGGTTTCACTGCCATGTAGCACAGAAGTCTGCATACAAACACCATCATTATATTACATCCATTTTGAACACTGATATATATATATATATATATATATATATATATATAACGAAGGAAATGTGGTAAGGAACCAGGTGGACCATAACGCACCAAAGTACCCAATACTTAGGGTAGTAGAGTGGGTAATAGGAACGAGTAGGACCCTGACGGCTGAGCTCAAGCCGTTTCGACGGCTAATTCTGGACTATTTAGTCCAGAATTAGCCGTCGAAACGGCTTGAGCTCAGCCGTCGGGGTCCTACTCGTTCATATATATATATATATATATATATATATACACACCAGTATATATTGTACCAGTCACTCGGAATCGCTCGTATAAATCTCCTGTTTGAATTTGAACTGAACTCCTGGTGATTTAACGTTGCATAGTCCGGTTATGTGATATTTATAAGTATTGTATGACTTTTGTGAGTAACAATTGCTGATGCAACTGTTGCATATGGAATGTAAGTAGAAGCTGTACAGTCCGGGTGTATGCATTATGTCTACATGAAGCTGTATATTCACTAATTAACGAAAGTGTCCGTCTGAATTATAACTTCGTATTTACAACATGATTCTTGCAAAATCAGTAAGTGGGTAGATAATGGCTACAGCTATACGTATTATAAATTAAACTATATATATATATATATATAGGGAATCCCCAAAATTTATACACACTTCAGCATCATTCTAATAAATACTGCCTGTACATGTAATCAAAGTGTGTATATATTTTGATGGGACACCCTATATATATAAATGTAAGTATATATGTATGTACACGTACATACATATGTATACAGACGTACAGTAGTATCTATATATATACATACGTGTATACACATATATATATGCACGTATCAGTTTACCGAACATTTATTATAATGCTCGGTTTGTTTGTTTGTAAACAAACAAACAGCCCGAATTACGCCGTACAGTGTTTAGGCAACCACGTCACCTTTTTGTTCAACACCGACACAAGAACGATGTACTAGTTTCAAGCTTATTAGCTATCGTCAGCATCGTATACCTTCCTGCCAGATGGTTGAACGTCTGAAAGTATATATTTCCTTATGCATATTAACGACTGAGCAGCCCAACCCGCATATCGAGTGAGTTCAGTCGGCCGGGCACACCGAAAACGTGTTGAACAAAAAGGTGACGTGGTTTCCTACACACTGTACGGCGTAATTCGGGTTGTTTGTTTGTTTACAAACAAACAAACCGAGCATTATAATAAATGTTCGGTAAACTGATACGTGCATATATATATGTGTGCATGTATGTATATATATACATACTACTGTACGTCTGTATACATATATGTATGTACGTGTACATACATACATACTTACATTTAAGTAAGTGCCGTACTAAGAGTGAGAAATGAAATTTCGTTTCATTCTATTCCAATATATTTATATATAACCATTTTTACAAAGTTAACGATGTGTAGAATCCTAGTACAGCAACCTAAAATAAGATCGTTTTACTGTTAATCTCGCCCCTACCATTGAGATCTTCTGTATACCAGTGATAAATAACCCTCCCCCCACCTCTCTGTATATATATCGACACCAGCAAGTCATTAAACCAAGTATCTCTTGGATGTTGGGCGAATACATTAACCATTATGCTGAGGGATCCTTGGCGGCATTTGCCAACTTTTTAGATTTCAAGACTACTATAGGGAGAAGTCAGGGCATCTAATTGACTTAGGAGTCATTGGAAAATTTGAAATGTGGTTGTCCCAACGCAAATGACGATAATAATATTCGATCACTATAAATAATTATTGAAAAAAATTGGGTAAAGTGCCAACACCCTTTTAACGGGAGAAAAGTGGATATAGGTGGTGTTGTAGTCATTTATACTGGCACAACTTCATTTCAAATGTAAATATACGACTTTCGGCCGAAAACTTCATAGGCTGACTAAGAAAGATTGATGCTAGAGCTGTGAAATTTTGAATGCATTGATTTCAATTTTTCTTATTGGTCATTCCACGAGAGAGTCTTGGTCAGCCTATGAACGTTGAATATATATATATATATATATATATATATATATATACACACGAAGGTAGGCTGAAAAGTTCATGAAGGGGTGATGCTTGAGCTGTGAAATCTTGCAGGCATTAATTTCAACTCTTCTTATTAGTAACTGCATTGTTTCTTTCCAGTGACTATGTTGAGAAATAAACCTCATTTGGTTATTCCATCAGAGTATCTTAGTTAACCTATGAACATTTCAGCCGACTTTCGAAGAAATGCTGACGTGGTTTGGTTATTTGATAAGACGTTTGAGCCAATAAACTATGACCTGTAATAGTGACGTCAAAACTTACTTGATTTTTAAGTAATGTAATTGTCCCGCTGATCTTGACATGTCAAACTACAGCTTTGTGGAATATAACAATGTTAATGTGAAAATATACAGACACATAAACACACACATACATATATACATACATTTTGTTACTGTTTGAACATAAATAAATAATATATATATATATATATATGGTGGCTGCCAACTCGTTTTCGAGTACGGCCACTACTTTATATCCATGTAGGAGAACTCCTACCGATGCGCTGAACGAGTGTGACTTTTTAGTCCAGCCAGCGACTTGAAAACTCTGGTACAAACACTACACTTGTGACAATTATTGACACATAGTGCTGGGCCCATGTGACGACAAGTGCAGAGAGATCTCCAGATATAAAGCAATGCCTGTGCCGTGAAGCTTTTATAGTGAGCAAAGGCACTGCACAAAGCCAGTCCCACTCTCTTAACCAAGATGATATTTACCAAAAAGAAGAACAAGTCAACATCATTGGATACCATCAGGGTTGCAGGTGTTATATCAGAGTTTTCCTCCTCCTAGAATTCTGCCTTGACAAAGGCTAAGGGGTCATCTCTCCCGGTGATTTTGGATAGCCATTGACTCTTAAGAGCTCCTTTGACAGGTTTTGATTTTAGTCCTGCAGGATGTCCAAAGTCACCCTCCTCACCAAGAAACCTTGGTGGGGTTGCCAGTTTAGTCGCCAACGACCCGACCATGAGACAGGTTGTACTGGGATACATGTTACCAGTAGCACCAACTGGTGACCTGACATTATATATATATATATATATATATAATATATATATATAATATATACACATACATACATATATATAACTGTATGTATATATATATGTGCGTGTGAGAGAGAGAGAGTACATGAATATGCCACACATACATACATATCATCGTTTTTACGGCAACGTGTTCATGCTGGCAATGTTTTAAAACAAGAAGCCCCTCCTGGCACTATTTTAGTCGTTCTTTTCTTACGACACGCACTGAACCTATTTTTAAATGGATATGAATATTTAAATATATTTGTATGCGTAAATATAGAATCTCAAAATTTATAGAAATATACCCCCCATTATGCGTGTGTGTGCAAAACGTAAGCAGAAATAACAAAGCAAATGACACAGTAAAGTATGAAATATATTAGTTTAACCCTTGATTTAGCAGGAAAAGGGTTCTTACGTTTCGGATACTAGTCCTTCATCAGCAGAGACAATGAGAAATGAAAGATGAAATAGAAAGATAGAGAATGAGAAGAGGAAGGAATGGGGGAAAAATAAAACATTGAGAAAAACGAGAGAAAAAAAACGTGTGTATTCACTCAGTCATTATGGAGGAAAACATGTGTTTGTGAGTGTTAAATTGTGCAGTAATCTGCAGAAGTATATTATCTGTATAAACAGTACAGTTTTTTTTTCTGTTTGTTTTTAACCGAAGCTGCCTGAAAGTGTATTTTCTGCGTACATTGAAAAAGATATACAGTTTTACTATAGTTTCGGTCTCTGTTGAGCTCATCCTCAGAAACTGTCAAACAAGGATTTTATATAGCCATCGTATATAGCAGAAAAAATAGAACTGGGCCGATAAAAGTAAGTATAATTGTTTCTACTTTAGGCACAAGGCCAGCAATTACCCAGTACATTACTGGTACTTTATTTTATCGACCCCGTAAGGATGAAAGGCAAAGTTAACCTCGGCGGGATTTGAACTCAAACCGTAAAGGGACGTAACTATGCTAGAAAGCATGGCGTCCAACCCTCTACCGATACTGCAAATAACAATTGATAAAGCACACTGAAACTAATTTGTCATAACGAAGTGTTACATTGTGTTGAAATTCGTATTTCTTACACTGTAAATATTATAATATTATGATATTATGTAGTAATTGTTATCATTTGGTCATTGCAAACAAATTATAGTAAGCAAAATCAGACCTGTCAACTCTCCCCGTCCGACAGGGAGAGCTCACCGTTTTGGTTCATTTCTCCCCGTCTTTATAGAAATGGGTATAGCTTTCATTATGTAAAATTTCCCTATTTTGCCTTATTTCTCTTGGGGCACGTTTTTTTTTCATGATATTCTCCGTTTTTTTTTTTTTAGAGGTTGGAAGGTCTGCAATATATATATTGGATACTGAAACATGCCAACATTTCTTTAAATTTTGGGGTCAACTTATGAGTTTGGCTAGGGCCCACAAGTAGGTACATCTCGCCCTGTCTGTTGTTACTTGGATAATGAGAAACAAAGATTACATCTTCAGAAACCATTTAAGGGAACACGTTTTCTACAACGAGCCAGTTGATTTTCATAATTCTTTATTCTATCCTACTTTAAGCTTTTCTATGTCCAGAGGAATAACTGTAAATGTTTGCACATAGTTATTTTCATAAGCAAAGCTTCTAATTCAAATACAGTAGTGATATTTACTATATCAAGCTTACCTGAAATCGTTTAATATAAGCTGTATATAGATTTTGGTAAATATTCCGCTGCCTGGCGTAGGCTTAATTGAAATCTCAGAATGATAACAATGTATTTGAATGCGATTACGTATAGCTCGCGTAGATTTGTCATATTTTCAGCAACACACGTATAGAGAAACACAGACACACACACATAATTCAAAGCTAAAGCAGTGACTGAAGGGCCTATAATCACTTATTACATTTGATATGTGCTTGGAGCAAAACACCTAGATCTTTAAATCTCTGATATAGATTCACGGTAATAGCATAAAATAAAAATATGTACTGAGTTTTGTTTCACTCGTTTGTATAACCACATCTGTGTGTGTGTAAGAGAGAGATGATTATGTGAAAGAGAGAGAAAGAGATGTGAAATAAAATGTGGTAGAGAGAGAAAGAACGCAGAGCTGGAGTCAGAAAAGAACATTTGTTTGTTTCTTCCTCAACAGCCTGCCTCTTTTCTCTCCCACACCCACTCCCTTAGAAATTTCATTCTTTTTTTGCATCTCCTTTCTTAAATTATATCTGTTTCCCGGAGGGGGCATTAGTTTCGGAAAAAAAGTTTGTTCGTGGAATGTTCTGTAAGAGATCTCGATCTCTGTGACAAATCTGTTATAATTCTTGAAAAATGGTAACAATGTTTCAAGACAACCAAATATTCGTGTACACTCCCATTGCTTGTCATCTTAGTTAAATATATAGCATAGTTCCAGGTTGCCAATGCCTTGCGAGTAAAATTTCGTAGGCGGAAAGGCGGAAACTATAAGGAAGCCCACTGTATACAATTTATGTTTGTGTTAAATGTTATACCACTTGATAACAGCTACTCTTTTGAGATAGCATAACAGTTTAACAAATAGAGATCTATATAATATGTCACAGCTTTTAAGCGTGAATGTTGTTGTCGATATGAACGATTAAAGCCATCAAGAAGGTGCCATCGAATGGCCACTCTCTAATGGCTGAAACCATTAAAAGAATAAAAGATAGATAGGTAGATTGATATACATTACTATTGGGGCGGTTTTCTCCTTTCTAAGGCATCTGTACTTATACGAAGTTCCACAATATTTTGATCATCCCGAAAAAATATATATATAATTTTCCTTTTGTAAATGTAAATTATGGCTGGATGGAGCCAATTGATAATTAAATTATCGATTTGTAATGAATTTTAATGTTTCTTATATAGGCTAGAAATTTATCAAATTAGAAATAGTTCAATTCAGGGGGAAATCTCAGTTTGATAATACAGAAATAATGAATAGTGTAAGAAAGAAAAAGATAAGCTAAGAAGGAAGAAAGGGAAGCGTATATTCAAAAATCCTGCACTCAGTTACTCACTGCTCAGACATTTCTGAACACAATGTTTCATTCAAGGGCACCATGTCCAGTTATATATTATTCATTTATCAACGTGTTTACATCTACCTACCCCCTGTGATTTTATTCTTGTTATGGCATCGGTTGCAGTTGCTTACCATTTCTCGGCAATGCAAACGCCACATCATATTTTGTTATTTTTATGAGGCCGATCAACGACCTAAGTGATATAGTAGTCT
>OZ024746.1:21245307-21250307 GCA_964016885.1 Eledone cirrhosa | reverse complement strand
CGTATCTATATATACATATATATATATGATTGAGTCGAAACACAGCCGATGTTTTACAGAGAAAGAGAGTGCGTTAGAAAATGAGGGACAGATTAGCGAACGGCTCACTCGTCCCACCCCAAAACTTGTCTGGTATTTATTTATCGACCCTGAAAGGATGAAAGGAAAACTTGAATCCAGGCGGGATTTGACTACCACATATCATTCTGTCTGGTGTTCTAACCACTCTTCCACTTCAATACCTATAGCTTTTATACGAAAGACGACTGAAAAATTCATAGGCTGACTATGAAGGAGTGATGCAAGAGCTGTGAAATCTTACATGCATCAATTTAAACTCCTCTTATTAATAACTGTAATGTATCTTTCCAGGGGTTATGTTGAAAAATAAATCTCATTTGGTCATTCCATGAGAGTATCTTGGCAGCCTATGAACTTTTCAGCCGACCCTCGTAATTTACAAAAAAAAAAAAAAAAGAAAACTCAAAGAATAAAATGTTGTTCACATATTTCAAGGGGATAACATTCAAAGTACTTTTAGATTTCACAATTTCATATCTTCCGGTTTTTCTTATAAATATTTAAAACTTATTAAATATTTTAAAGTTATTCCATTGCTCATTTAATGTGGTCGTATAAATTCTTAAATTTTAATTCCATCTTTTGTTTTTCATTTCCCTTTCATTATTTGCAGTTTTATTTATTCCGATCCGTTTAAAAGTTACCATAAGATATACAGGATAATTTCATCTGATATGTAGAATGAAATGAGATAATATGCATTATATAAATTAGGAGAAAACCGTCGGTAGTGTAGTGTTTCTTCTTTTCAATCTAGCTGTCTGTCTATTGATCTTTCTTTCTTTCTATCTATCTGCCAGTCTAGATATTTATTTATCCATTTTTCCCTCTCTCCACCAGTCAATATATATATCTATCAATCTATCTAGCTATTTGTCAGTCTAAATACCTATCAGCCTAAATATCAATCTATCTCTGTCTGTTTATCTATCTATTATTCATTTACTGGTTTCAGCCATTAGACTCAACCATGCTGGAGCATCTCTTTGAAGAGGTTTAATCGACAACAGCATATATTTTTCCAGACTTGAACACATATCAATCTATATGTGCTGAACCGCTATGTTACGGGACATAAAAAAGTAATCGTTATAAGTGGCTAAACTTAAACACAGATAGAGACACAAACATACATATATTGTACACATATATTGGGCTTCTTCATAGTTTCCGTCTACCAAATGTTTTCTCGCAAGGCATTGCATAACTTAAATGCTATAGAAAATACATGCTTAAAGTGCCATGGTAGGAAAGTATTTGTGTAAACATTTTCAATTATTCCTCTGGATACAGAAAAACCTAGAGTAGGATAGGATAAAGTCCAAAGTCTAAAGTCTAAAGTCTGTCCCGAGCCTGGAAGCTTATCTCCGCGGTGTGAGGCGACTGAGATTACAAGATTTCCTCTTGGACAGGATACTAGTCCATCGCAGGGTTAAACCTCCATCTAATACTGCTGGTACTCATTTTCAGCTGAGTATACTGGAGCAACGTGAATGAGGTGTTTTGCACAAGAACGCTACACACAACCCGATCAAGGAATTGAACCCATTATATTAGGATTGTAAGTCCAATACCCTTACCACTAGGCATGCGCCTCCACACGATAAAGAATCATAAAAATCAACTGGCTTCTAAATGAATCAATAGTTACAGAAGGTGTGATCTTTGCTTCTCGTGATGTACAACACGCCATTACAGCAATTTGCAAATTTGAACAATATATCAGAATAGCAGAACTGTTGCTGAAACTGTTAATGATATATACTGAAGAATATCCAAGTAGCTAGGCGGTGAATTGGCAGAGTCATTAGAACGTCGGATACAATGTTTGTGGAACTCGTTCCGGCTGAGTTCAAATCTCAGAGTTCAAGTCCCACCGAGATCAACTTTGCCTTTCGTCATTTCGAGATCGATAAAAAAATACCAGTCAAGTACTGGGGTCGATGTTTTCCTCTATATCTTTTTCTAGATTCCTATCCTTCTCTGGAAGAAATTTGCTGTACTCAAGACATAGAGGGGGGACGGGCTCCGTCAGGCTTACAATGTCTAAGAAACGCCGTTCGAGTATGTCAATACGGCACCCCTACGACTCCATCAGGAGATATACGACCATACCATCCCATCCAAGTAGCAACAGGTTCTCACATAACGGATTAGCCAAGGCATAAAGTAGGGTCACATTTCGAACAAGCAAACTTAATTAGCAAGTCTGGTAAGCAGATTTGGCTGGAGTCGGATTTATAACATTAACATGGATCCTGAGCCACCCATCTGTAAAACGGTCGTAACTGTGCATAATCATTAACCTTAATGTGGAAGCTTATTTTATTCTTTATATATACATTAGGGTGGCCCTTAACAATAGGTAATTTTCCGAAAGTTAAAATCTTGATGCTCCCACCCCCTAATCCTGTTTCAATCAACAAAAACACGAGGTGTGCAAAATTTCAGAATCAAATTTACCAATAGTTAATTTGAAAAATTCCTGAAATAACATGAAAAACTTAAGAAATATTCGGTTTTCTTAACACAACTTCTATAAGAGCAATGCATTTTTATTTGCAACAATAATTTCTATAGAATCCAAAACATAATGTGAACACTAAACACTGAATAATGAAGATTGGGTTGGCAGTATCGGTAGAGACGGACACCATGCTTTACAGCAGAGAGTTACGGTCCTTTACGGTCCGAGTTCAAATCCCGCCGAGGTTAACTTTGCCTTTCATCCTTACGGGGGTCGATAAAATAAAGTACCAGTAATGCTCTGGGATAATTGCTGGCCTTGTGCCAAAAGTAGAAACAATTATTTTTGCATAAGAGAGGATTTAGTGGCAGTTGGGTATGTTTTACGGTTTTCGGTAACGATCTTTAAAACAAATTGTTTCTCAGTTTCATCTTTTGTGAGAATGTTATTGTAATCCTGAATGAGTTTGACACTTCTTTCTAAAACATCATTCAGAACAACAGCGGTCTTCTCAAGTTTTACAAGTCCACTTTTGTAACCACGTTGAAGGGTCTTTGTCAAGGAAATCGGTGCTGATATAAAATCTCGTGAAGAAAGTTTTTGTACCAGAAGTTACAAAAGACGAAAACTCGATGTTTGTAAAGAGAGAATGTACCTCTTCAGTTGATTTTTTTCTTCTTCCTCTTCTTTACCTTTGTCTGCTTCCAGCATAACTTGAGCAATGTTTGCCTTAATCCCTCCTTGCTCTCCTTTTATCCTTGCTCCCTTCTATCCTTACTCTCCTTTTCTCATTGCTCTACTTGCTCCCGTTTTATCCTTACTCTCCTTTTCTCATTGCTCTACTTGCTCCCGTTTTATCCTTGCTCTCCTTACTCTCCTTGTATCTATGTACTTGTTTATATACTAATACAATGAGAAAAGGGGAACAAGGAGAAATACGAAAGCAAGGAAAGTAAGGAGAGTATATATATATATATATATATATATATATCATAAATCATGTCCTTAGAATTATTAGATAAAATATATACCATTTCCTCTCCCAATTAGCATAATTAACCATATAAAAAATCAATTGGACCAGGCTATAAGAATAAAGGCTCTGTATTGAGTAATATATATATATATATATATATATATATATATATTACTCAATACCGAGTACTCATTTCTCTCAGCTGTCAACCACATACGGATATATGTATATTAGGGTGGCCCTTAGCAATAGGTAATTTTCCGAAAGTTAAAATGTTGCTGCTCCCACAGCGAAAAATAAGTGTTTGCCCAATACTTGCACTCTGTCCCCAGCTTTGCAAGTTGCCTTTCTCTTTATCTTTCTAATACCAAGAATAAGTCTGAACAAGTTTTTAATTTAAGAGAAAATTATATAAGACATAAAATAATTTTATCTGAAAAAAAAATGACTTTCCGGGCGAAAACTTCAAAATTTGACGGTCGATGAGGGTGGCCTTGCGGTTTTCCGCTTGAACTAAAGTTTTGCATAGATTATTTTTTTAAAAATTGGAATAAGATAGGGGGTAGTGGGAGCTAAACTTTTAAAAAGTTGAAAATAAGGGCCACCCTAGTGTGTGTGTGTGTGTGTGTGTGTGTGTGTGTGTGTGTATGTGTGTGTGTGTGTGTGTGTGTGTGTGTGATCTATTGACTTCAAAGGGATTTGAACTCAGTGCAGACAGACAGAAGAAATATTGCAAATCGTTTTCTTCAACGTTCTGTTTGAAACTGAATATGGAATGTCATAATTTACTAAACTGTTATAAATACGACATTTTGGCTATAATGTTTTCGTCGCAAACACGATTGGGCTTTTGGTTTTTGATCTTAGGTTTTGGTCGCCTATATCAAAAACGAAAAGAAAGACACTAGATGTGGGGAAGACGGCTGAGCGTAGGAAATAAAAGTAAGTTGTAGCTAGAAAGTTTTTTCTCATCAATAAATCATTCCTATCTTAACAAAGACACACATACTTTCTTGTCAACTCTCTCCCATTTTTTCCAATATTTTTTTCCCTTTCTCTCTCTACCAACAAATGAAAGGTGTAGCCTGAAACCTTTTTCTTGAACGTTCGATTTTTGAGTGCTAAGCTAGTAATCGTATTCTGCCTTGTTTCCGCTTTTGCTTGTTTTGTCTCTTTGCCCTATACATACACACACACACACACACATATATATATATATATAACGGCGATGAATTAGTTTTGCGAGGTTTTTTATATGAAATCGTGTGTCGAAACAAATATTGTTATACTTGGGGAGGGTCATATTTGTGTAATATTGCCAGAATTAAAACAGAACACACTCACTGTTTGGTTGGTTTTCGCTTCTGTGTCTTTTATATCGGTAATCTAACTTACTCGGTCCTCAATGTTGCCATTGACTGACCGACGGTCAAAAATAATACAGATACAATATGGACACAAACACATATATATAGT
>OZ024746.1:21237807-21242807 GCA_964016885.1 Eledone cirrhosa | reverse complement strand
CACATCAAATCTATTGGATACATCATCTTCGTGATTCATAAGAATCTGTAAATACTCATACTTTAGTATTATCTTCCATTCCTATGTCCATTCTATATTTCCGTCTCACAATGAACTATCAGGACTTTTCTTTTGTGAAGTCATACCCTGGCATAAATATAGTTTCTTTCTTTGTTATTAACTTGGAAATGCGAGCGTTTATTTGAAATCCACTTACACCGCCTTGTCATTATCACCCTTTAGAAATATAGATGTCGACATTCTTTCGCTTATGCATAACTGCTTTCCATATGGATGCAGCAGGATGTTAATTCCTATTTCATTAACGTTACTGCATCGTCGCTTCAGTGCGCAAGAAAGGATTCTTAAAACTTGGTTGGTTATTCCACTAGGCATACCCTACAAGTGATGACTTGCAAACAGCCAGAATATGATCTAACGTTGCCTGGCTTCCGCACAAATAACAATTAGCAGTATTTCTCAAGAACCATGGTGTAATATTAATTGCAACAGGGAAGCACATCGCACACAGTAACCAGAGGCAATACACTTAACCCCATTTACCCCGTTATGCTCTTCAATGATTTTCTTTGCTTAGCTGTCTTTCATTATGCCTACACGCGATGGCTTCCCAGCCAGCCTGTTTTAGTCGCACGTCCTCCCCTAAAATACAACCAATTTCATTCGTCAAAATATCTCGCCTATATTTACTCTTATTCTGATGATACATCCATTTGTTTTGTATCCATTCCATTCTGTCTGCATATTCAGCAGTGCGTGCGTGTATCATCCCTTTCATGTCCACGATGATCTCTGCTACCTCGGCAACATTTCTCACGCTACACTTTCAATCCTGTTATCCCTATTGGATGGACTGCACGAATGATGCTGTCCACGGGATTCTGTAGCATCATGTGCATGCGGGGATTTGCTACTTTAACCTCCCTTAACCTGATGTTAATGGCAATTGGAGGTTTGCAATGTCAGCAGTATACAGTCCAATTTAAGTGAAAATGTCGGTAGACTAATTCGTTCTCATAGGAATTTGCAAATACATGCTTCCATTCTCACAACGACTGATAACAGTGTTTCAAGCAGAGTGGTCATATAAACCGTGGGGGAAAGGCCATATTAATATCAATACACTTTTAACTCTCTGCAAAACCGCTCTATTCAATGGCAGTGAGTGTAGTGTTACGAGTGGAACTACTTTACGTTGTATCTAATATCATTGGAGTAGTAACATAACATATTCCTCTACACTTTAGACTAGACGGCAGCTTTCAAACCAACCATTACGTGATACTACATAAAAGATTCAAAAGATAAGAAAATACGTAAATTTCAAATAAAAAAATTACAACACACAAAAAAGCAACTAACTAGCAGTTGTCAAAGAAAAAAGTGAAAAAAAAAAAAGAAAAGTTATCTATGTAAAGAAAAAGTCTAAAATCATTTATTTATAATTGAATGTGCAAACACAAGCACACGTTTGGAAACCGAAAATATACCAACCCAGAATTGTTAACGTGAGTGCAAAGCATTAACTATAATGAACACAAATCTTTGTCCCACGATGCATCAGGAAACAACATATCTGTTGTGTTTTAACTATTGTAACAGCAAAAGGGGTTATATATTATTGCCAATTAAATAAAAGGGGATCAACAAATGAGTCAAATTTTATTAAATGTAAGAAACGAAGATGTGAAACGCTATAATTCCCGGACATTAACTGACGCTGAAGGACAATCAGCGAAAACAATTTAAATATAGAACCTATTGAAACTTTTAGGGTTAGTCGTCTTCAACTAATTATATGTACAGACAAAAGGTAGAATGCCACCATTCGGCGCTATTCAGAACTCATCTGCAATTTCAGTTTCGACAGCACCGGCTATCAACAGGTGAAGCTCCCTGTGAGGTTCGGTGGCCTCGGCCTTCGATCCGCATCAGATGTGGCACTGCCAGCCTGCCTCTCCTCAATTTACTCCAATTGCACCCTCACCAGCGAGGTCCTCAGCAAGATAGCAAAACCTGATATGACCCAAGAACTGGAGCAGACACTGGCCGACTGCCCAGCGAAGATCTCTCCGTCCCCTAATTATAATAATGTCCAATGTAACTGGGACGAAATAAAGTGCAGGTCTACCTTGGACCAACCCCACCTCACCAGCCTCCGTTCTGCCTCGCAGCCAAACAGCGGTGCGTGGCTCAATTCGGTGCCCTCCTCATCAAACGGTATCCTTCTTGATGACAAGTGTACTCGCATCGGAGTAGCCCAACGCTTCGGCCTCCGCGTAAGTGAGCCTTATAAATGCCTTTGTGGAGCTGTCGTTGATTAGTTCGGTCTGCACCTATTACCATGCTGCCAGAGCGCAGGCTGGTTCGCCTGACATGCCACTCTCGATAACATAATGAGAAAGAGCCCCGACGCAGTCGGTTTACTGTTACAGCTGGAGTCAGTAGGCCTCGACCATGGTGACGGCAAGAATTACCTTCTTCCCTTTCGAAGGAGGTAAATCCTTCATGCTGTGACACGTTCTCCGCATCCAACTTCGTCACCTCACCGACAAACGCCGGTACCGTGACTTGAAATACAGAGGACAGGAAGACAAGCAAATGCCGGAGCTTGTCCGGCCGCTTCCTCTTTACACCGGTCACCTTCAAGACCTCAGGTTTCCTCGGACTGATGACCTCCTCCGTAAAATCGGATCGATAACAGCCCATATGAGGAAGGAGCCCCACGAGAAGGGGTGGCGTTTGCAGCGTGTGTCGCTGGCCATTGTCTGCTGAAATGCTTTTACCATTTTGTCGGTGGGGGGGGGGGGGGGGGTTAGCCGAAACATCACTCTGACCTAGGTGTAGAGTCTGTCACCCTTTCTGCTTTCTTTCATCCTTTGTCTAGTAGTTCTTACTCTCCCTCCGTTCCTCCCATTTATAGCATTTATAGTATTTTCCAATGCTGCTTTCTTTTTCTGTATGTTCACCCAAATAAAATATGTTTCTACATTTATATAAAAAAAATAGAATCACTAAATGAATTCATACATACATGTACATTACAAGCAAAATTGAGCTCATTCATAAAATTAAAACAAGAATGCATCATAAAACACAAAACACCAAGCACACCAGCTATGACTAATGTAAATGATATTCTCAACACAGTCATACAAAGTACCAAAATATCATCACATCAAGATAAATTTAAAAATCACCTCAAATTAGGAAGAAAACATGCATACCATCGCAAAGCTCCCCCCCCCCCCATTTGGCTTAATGTGAACTGAATGTGGTAAATTCAATCATTGGGCTGCAAGATTCAAACAGAAACCAAGGCTAAAATTAGCACGGTCCACCTCACTGAGACATTACTACTACAGAAGTCTTCTTTACGACTTTATCAGGCAAAACTAATACAGATTAATGTCATGTACAATAATGAACATCGAAGAATTTGACAATCAGTAGCATCAATGCATCATCTGTGTCACACATTAAGGTAAAGCGGCTTTTGCGCAGATAAAAATCACATTGTCAAATCGACCAGGCATCTACAACCTTCGACTGAATCAAGGCACAAGAAGAAGTAAATGCTGAAGTATTTGCAAATAGGAAAATTCAATCAAGTGGAAAGAGACTGATGACATATAATGCGACACAAATTAAATGTTAAGGTACTGTTGACATTTCATGTCAGCACAACAACTTCAGCTGGGATAACATTATTGATGTACAGGGGCCAGTAATCGAAAGGCTACAAGCATTAGATAATTTAAAGCTGGTGACACTACTCTTCTGTAAAAAGAGACTACATAACGTTGCAGACTAGACACGATACATACTGTACTGGATTAAATACTAAGATCAACAAACTATTTCTTCTGAATAAAAATTTGTATCAGTGGATGGAAGACACCCTGTCGTAACTTGAACACCTAGAGCAACAACAGAACAACCTAGAGCAACAATAGAATGACTAAGCAAAATACTGCCCACTAATCCCGATTAGAAATGAACGCTTTAGCACCGAGGGGCATTGCAAACATTGTATAGGTCGAACAAACTGACATAACGTTTTCACCCCTAAATGGTTTTGTAGAAAGTCAGACTAAAACTGTCAAACATTATTACCCAAGCAAAGCAAGCGGCAACAGATGCTGATCTTGCAATGTTATATCTATAAGTTCAAATCCCGCCGGGGTTAACTTTGCCTTTCATCCTTACGGGGTCGATGAAATAAAGTACCAGTAATGCACTGGGATAATTGCTGGCCTTGTGCCAAAAGTAGAAATAATAGTTATATCTATAAGTTCAATACTAAAATGGACTCTGGCAACTAGCTAGCATACAAACAAAACAAATACATCAAATTTCATAAAGCTTAAGGCCTCGGCAAATGAAAGTTTGGCCTTGCTGTTCTTCATAACTAACACTTTTCTCAGACCAAGAAGACAACATTCGAATGAATAAAACATTGTTTGACTATATCGCTTTCATTGGTAAGGAGGATGTAGTAATATATACAGAACTACTTTACGTTGTTTACTATATCTCTGGCGTTGTAATACAACACACCCCTCACTGTAAATATATGTAAATATTGCTCTCCATAGTATAAATTAAGTACTTATTACATACAACTTTCTTGATAATTATTGCGTAACAATACAATTTAAACCCAAATAATTGAATTAGAAGATCTCGCTGTAAACTTTTGACTAAATAAAATAGTCTAATATTAACGGGGTCTATAAACCCACCGAACGGGAAAAATGGGCATCAGCACGCATAGGGAACGAACCCTGTCTCAACTTGGCCTCAGTCACAATACTCCTGTTGACATCATTTAAGAGTACTGTGTAGATAAGTCCAAGAATCATGTCTGCCTGAGTGATGAAATTAGCTATCTTCTAATTTCAAAGCGGATTTACTGCACATGATCTCGTATTATAGAGAGACACTGACATTTTGTGATTTTGGTGTGCAGTCGATAT
>OZ024746.1:21187807-21232807 GCA_964016885.1 Eledone cirrhosa | reverse complement strand
GTGGGTGTAAAAAAACAACAGAAAGCAGTTCCAATAGCAATGATAAGTGTTCTGTAAGTATGTTGCAACATAGTTTGAGAAATATGAAAATCGGACCAGCTCGTACAAGTTTTATAGACAAAGCACACATTTCTTTCTACTAGATATGAGCAAATAGTGGAGCCTTATCGTAACCATTCCACCTGTTAAAAATAGCAGTCAAATCTCTTTTAAATTATATCTTACAATTTTTAAAATGTATGATATAGGATAATAGGGCTCCTAGATGCACTATTCTTGAAAATTAAATGGTATGGTCACAGCTGGAATGGTTTTGATCATAGGTTTTTTCAGTAATGACTGACCTGGAGCTAAATATTAACAGCAACAACAACAATATCTGTACGTTAAACGTTGTTCCTTAGAAAGTTTTAAACCATTGGTTACTAATGTTTCTAATGAAATATAATTTTCACTTCATTTTAAAAATAATCAAGAATGTGGAATTATTTAGTAATTAATATCTCTAATATTTTTCATTATTAAGATGGTGTTTGGAACATAATTTAACAAAGGGTTTTAAATAATGTTATGATTGGAGGTTTTTAGATACATATAAGCACTTTAGAATAAATAACTTTTTATCGTCAAACCAGAGGCAGGTTCGTATCAAAAGAGTTACTTTAGTAACTCAACTAGTTCAGTATATATCTTCAATCAGTTAACAATCACTTTCCAACAGAATATATGAATATATAATAAGTGCCACAGTAATACAACACCAGGAGAAGAGAAAGGAAAAAATAAAAACAACAGAATACACAATCCGGTAAATAAGATGTCACAAACACTTTCCAATTCTGCTAAAAGACTATAACACACTTCATAAACTCAGACACAAGCCCACAATGCTTTGTAAAGTTGGGGACATAATGAGCTGAGTGGAACAGTAGTTAACTGGTACTTATTTAATTGAGCCAAACCCCACCTCGTCCCAAAGGGCCGAAAGGCAAAGTCGAATTACAGATCGTAAAGGGACATAACTGACACAAAACGTTTAATTCGTTACAATACCAGTTCAGTTCCTAAACTATCTTGCCCCCTTAATAATAATTGTTTCTACTTTTGGCACAATGCCAGCAATTACTCAGTACATTACTGGTACTTTCTTTTATCGACCCCGTAAGGATGAAATGCAAAGTCAACCTCGGCGGGATCATGGGCACGAAGCCAGAAAAATTTAGGGGAAGGTGTTCATAAATCGAAACCAGGATATAATTGATATTTTATTTCATGAAAGACACAGTTGACCCTGGCGGGATTTGAACTCAGAACTTAAAGAGCCGTAACCAAACACTGCAAGGTATTTTGTCCGACGGCCTAACGAATCTGCTTTCACAGCCTTAATAATGATAATAATGATAAGGACAACAATAATAGTAATAATTCCTAATTTCGGCCCATGGCTAGCAAATTTTGGAGTAGGGGGCATCCGACTTTATTTTATCGACTTCGTAAGGATGAAAAGCAAAATTAACCTCGGTAGGATTTAAACCCAGAACGTAAAGGGCCGTAAGTAAATGCACAAAGTATTTTATTCGACGCTCAACTGGTTCTGAGAACCCACCACAATAATAATAGTAATAATTGTTTCTACTTTAGGCGCAAGGCCAGCAATTACCCAGTGCATTACTGGTACTTTATTTTATCGACCCCGTAAGGATGAAAGGCAAAGTCAACCTAGTAATAATGATGATTTCTTTGTTAACCACAAGGGCTTACATTAAAAAAAAAAACATGGTTTCCTTTATTGGCCAGAAGGCGTACCATGCCGGGACCAATACAAGAACGAAACAACACAAACTGGAGTTTACATCGTGTAACGGTAAAGGAAAATAAAAACATAATGATACCACCAGTTATAGCAAAACAATGATAATAAATTATTAACAACAGCAACAAGAACAGCAGCAATAGTAACAACAAAAATAATAATAATTCTAATAATAATTTTCTCATAAATAATGATAATAAATTTTTTTAATTAAGAGACTGTATATAATACTGAAGACTTACCTATAATGTTTCTTTCATTTATATGTATCGCCAACTCCCTGTGATTGCGTGAGTGTGTATGTGTATATCGTAAGAGATGTTTGATGTTTTGTTTGTTTGGGTTGTTACGTCTTTTCTAATGAAATAACGTACAGCCTCCACTAAAGAAAAACACACAAGAATAATACAAAATATTATTTAGCACCAGCAGACTATATATATATACATATATATATCATATATTGTATATATATATATATTTAGATTGGTGTCGGCACTTGTTTTCTTGTTCGATGGTGGTTGTTAATTAGAGTATTGTCTGTTGGTTATTATTTTAATTGAAAAATGATAGCAAGACAATTTAGGTAAAAATTAGGTTTAAAAAAAAAAATGCCGTTAATTAGTTGTATAAGTGAAGCTTAGTTAATAGGTAATTAAGATTACCGGGTGTCCAAAAGGTGGCCGATCATCTATCTATCTACTATGTGTGTGTGTGAATGAATCATCGTCGGAACGGTTGGTTGGAAAGTGAAGCAACAGTAATATAACGTGATACAGAGAGAGAGAGAGAGGGGGGGAAGAGCAGCAGGTGATGAGTGACGGGAAGGAAGAGATTCAGAAAGCATAGGAAGGGGAAGAGGAACGTCAGTGATAATAATAAAGATAGGTATGTGTATATATATATATATATCAATATATATATATATATATATATATATATAGATATAGATATATACGTTGAGAGAGAGATGCGAGACGTTTATATGAAAAAGAGGCAGTTATAAAGAAGAGAGAGACAGAGGGGGTGGAAGAGACTCGGGGGACAAGGTAGAGGCTGATTTACAGAAACTGGGGGAGAGAGAGAGAGAGAGAGAGAGAGATTGTGTATGGGTGTGTGTATCTGTGTGCGTGCGCAAGGAAGAGACTTTCACAGAGAGAGAGAGAAAGGGGGGGGGGTTAAGAGAGGCGGAGATATTGGAAACACGAGAGACGGACGCAAGAAGCAGACGGAGAAATTGATCTCTTGCGCTCTCCTCTTTCTCTCTCTCTCTCTGTATATATAATATATATACATATATAATATACATACAAACACACACACACATATATATATATATATATAGACACTAAAAGAGTGTCTGCGTGTCAGAAACAAACTGTAAGGGAAAGTGGGGTGAGAAATTTATAAACAGGGGAGATGCGACGCTGAGTGGCACAGGGACTCCAAGTGGAGGGAATAATATAAACGTGGTAGTTGTAAACATGTGTAATCTCGTATGGATATATATATATATGTGTGTGTGTGTGTGTGTGTGTGTGTGTGTGTGTGTGTGTGTGTGTGTGTGTGTGTGTATCTTTATGGAAGATGAATAACAATGAGAAAAAGATAGACAAAAAAAAAATAGACGGAAAGATAAGAAGACAGAGCGTGTGAGAGAGAGAGAGAGAGTGAGAGAGAGAGAGACTGAGAAAGAGAGAGAAGGAGAAGAGAGAAATATGAGGAGGAGGAGGAGGAGGAGGAGGAGTGTTACATGTAGTCATATAAGAAAAGAAAGGGGGATGATAGAGATAACGTAACCCCAACAACAACCACACTAACAACACCACACTATCACCAAAAACATCACTGTGACATCAACAACAACAACAGCAGCAACAACAATAACAATTCCAATGACAACAACACATATATTAAATAGACACAGAATGTATAAATGAAAACGAAACTGAAAGTAGGAAATTGCACGCTAGCTGTTGCGCAGTGATAGCGGGAGGGAAAAGTAACAGAAGAAAGGGAAATAACTCGAGGAATAAGAGGGTCAGAGAGAGAGGGGGGTGAGAGAGAGAGAGAGGGAGAGAGAGAGACATGAGTATATGTATTGGTGGTAGAGGTGAGAGGAGGGTGAAATACGGAGAATATATATATATAAGAGGGAAAAAGAGAGAAGAAGAAAAACAAATAGAGTGTGTATGTGTGTTGCGCATCAACTAAAAACTAGTGCTGCTAGAAAAAACAAAAGAAACAAACAAAAACAAACGAACTGGGGAAGCAAAGAGGAAAGTGAATAGAAGAGTGAAAGAAGAGGGGAAAATAAGAGACATTGTATATCAGCTGATGATAGAAGAGAAGGTAAGAGCAAAGAAGGACTGAGTAGAGAGCGCGAACGAGGGAGAGAAAGGGAATTAGACACATACACATAGGAACACACACACATACATACGCATATATATATATATATATATATATATATATATATATATACATGTGTGTGTGTATGTGTGTGTGTGTGTCAGTATACGTACATACACAAAGTGGTAGGTGCAGACATATTAAGTTAATTAAGAGAGTGAAAGATTATATATATATATATATATATATATATATATATATATATATATATATATATATATATATATAGAGAGAGAGAGAGAGAGAGAGAGAGAGAGAGAGAGAGAGAGGGGGGGGGGGCAGCTGTCTGTATTACTAAAATATATTTTGTTGTTAAGAAAGAATGGAAAAGCAAGAAAAAGCAGCTCAGCTGAAGAGTTGATTTCCATTTTTTTTTTTTTCCGGACACTGATAAAAATGACAGCGGCGTCAATTATGATGATACTGATTTATTATTTATTACAAAAGGTTGGTCAGAGTAGGTTGGCCTTTTCAGTGAGTTTCACATGCTGGCTGGATCGGAAAGCAGGTATCAATTGTTAAGTGGTAGGTGGCGGAGATTTTCGAGTAGCATTGATTTGCTATGTTTGGGGATTTATTATTTATGTACAACGCATTGGTAGAGTGTCGGATGCCATGTTTTGGCGCATAGAGTTACGGCCCTTGCCATTCTGAGTTCAAATCCCGCCGAGGTTAACTTTGCCTTTCATCCTTACGGGGTCGATAAAATAAAGTACCAGTAATACACTGGGTAATTGCTGGCCTTGTGCCTAACGTAGAAACAATTATTTATGTACAACGCATGGCGGTAGAATGGCAGTATCGGTAGAGCATCGGACAACATGCATTGCGGCATATAGTTACGGCTCTTTACGTTCTGAGCTTATATCCTGCCGAGGTTAACTTTGCCTTTCATCCTTACGGGGTCGATAAAATAAAGTACCAGAAACACACTGGGGTTGATTTAATCGACCCCACCCCCCATAAAAATTGTTGGCCTTGTGCCTAAATCAGAAACCATTATTTATTTACAACGTATGTATTATTTTTTTTAAATAGTTATTTTATAAATAAATACATTGTAATATTAAGTTACTTTACTTTACGTTCTGAAGAAGATTAGTAAAAGAAACCAAAAATTAACATTTTTTGTATATAAATCAAACAAAAGAAATATCTTCTACAAGGACAACAAAAACAATAATAATCCTTTCTTTATTGGCCACAATGGTTCATGCATGCAATACAAAACTCGTCATACATGTAGGTTACAAAACATGTGGGAAAGTATATTTAATAAACTGAGGTGTGTCAAAAACATTTTACAATATATTAAACTATGACAAAAACAAATAAGGGAAACCAATGAATATGGCGGAGGGAGGACGCATGCTACCTTAAATTGATGGTCTTGTGCCTAAATTAGATACCATTATTTCTCTTTTTCCAGGGGGTGAATTGGCAGTATCGGTAGAGGGTTGGACGCCATGCTTTCTAGCATAGTTACGTCCCTTTACATTCTGAGTTCAAATCCCGCCGAGGTTAACTTTGCCTTTCATCCTTACGGGGTCGATAAAATAAAGTACCAGTAATGTACTGAGTAATTGCTGGCCTTGTGCCTAAAGTAGAAACAATTATTTCGCTTTTTCCAATTATCTTTTGCTGTCTCCAAAGAGTTGCCATATTTCTCCAGTCTTCGTCCTTTGTTTAGCCTTGTGTTTTACTGAGATCATCAAGAACTGATGGTTCATGCAAACCACATGTTGTTGCAGGCCACCAACACGTTTATCTCGTAGCCGCGCTGCACCACATAAGTGACGATAATTCACGGGCCAACTTTAGTAATAATTGTTTCTACTTTTGGCACAAGGCCAGCTATTACTCCAGCGCATTACTGGTACTTTATTTTATCAACCTCGTAAGGATGAAAGGCAAAGTTAACCTCGACCGGATTTGAACACAGATCGTAAAGGGACGTAACTATGCTGGAAAGCATGACGTCTGACCCTCTACCAATACTCCCACTCCACCGCCTTTAGTAATAATACCTTTGGTTGTAGTCATGTGTTCAAATTCCCATGAACTGCCATATCAGCTACTGTGCAGGCGTGTGGTAATCTGTTCTACCTGCTTTCCTCATCCTCAGTCATAATGACCAGACACTTCTTTATCCCTACGACGATTGAGGAAAAACATCCCATAACAGGTCTGCTAATTTCTCATCCAATTCTATGTTCGAAATCACATTGTTTTTCGCAGCAAAGATGCATGTTACTTCACTCTTTCTTGAACAAATTTCTCAAATAAGAAAACACTGATTTCTTGACATACTTCGTCTACATTTTTTTTTTTATGGAGCTAGTTTATGTTCTGTAACACCTCATGAATCACAATGTTTGCAACAGATGGATTTTTGTTGATGTAAGCGGTAGATCGTTGCTGTAGTGAGTTGTTTTTGTCCCCCATTCGAATTAATGTTTTCAACACAATCCTTTTTTAGCTTTACTGCAAGCGATTATGCTTGAAGCTACTTTTGTTTGTTTAATTTTAACATTATTGTTTTATATAAAGTTTGTTTTCATGTTCGGAATGTGGGGAGAGTATTTGTTTACGTTATGGAATCTATTGTTATCACCATTATGGCGTGCCGCTCTTTCTGACGCCCGAATAACTATATAAATGATTTACGTATAAAAATATATATATTTATATATACGGTTAAATATGAAGCTTCAGTAAAACATATTTCCCCAAAAGAGTAATGGGGATGGATATTTGAATATCTCGAAGCCATTTCTTAGTAAAAACAAAAAATAAAAATTTAATGTTTTTTTCGAGAAGCATTTCTTGGGCTTGCAATTGTGAGGAGTGAGTTCTATTCCCAGACCGGGTGATGCGTTGTCTCCTTTTGCAAAATACCTTTATTCCACATTTCTCCAGTTTACTTACCTGTAGAAATGAATTGCGACCTCACTGGTGCCAAGCTGTATCGGCTATATATATATATATATATATATATATATATATATATATATATATATATATATATATATATATATATATATATATATATATATATATATATATATATATATATATATATATATATATATATATATATATATATGTTGTTGGTAATTCAACAAATATAAATGTTTATAACTTATCCAAGAAAAACTTGAACCGTTAAGGTATTTTTTCTTGGTTATGTCAATATTTATAAAACAAATTTTGTATTTTATCTGATGAGAGCGTACCAAAGTTTTGCTACCCTTGAAATATATATAATAGAATAAATATGGCTTGATAAATATAGTTTCCATTTATTTAATATCATTGTATATATATATATATATATATATATATATATATATATATATATATATATATATATATATATATATATATATATATATATATATATATAGGAGAAAGTATGACTCCGACGGCAGAGCTCAAGTCGTTTCGACGGTTATTTCTGGACTTATATATATATATATATATTGTTATACTTTGGGAGGGTCATGTTGCCAATAAGAAACACACGCACCAGTTGTTTCACTTCAATTTATTATAAATTTCCGGTTGGTTGGTTGGTTCCACAACCAGACGATTGTTCATAAATTGTCCAAGTTCTTTCGTCTCACATTCTGTGACCTCTTCAGTGACTGGGGATTCACACAACACACACATAAACAAGATGGCGTAGGACAGAACAAAGGAGAGGCACAAAAACAAAGAAAAGAAAAGAAAAGAATCCCCAGTCACTGAAGAAGTCACATAATGTGTGACGAAAGAACTTTGACAATTTATGAACAATCGTCTGGTTGTGGAACCAACCAACCAACCGGAAATTTATAAATTCCTAAATTTATGAATTTAATTTATAATAAATTGAAGTGAAATCAACTGGTGCGTGTGTTTCTTATTGGCAACCTGACCCTCCCAAAGTATAACAATATCGGTTTCAACACACGTTTTCAGATAAAGAATCTTGCTAAACAAATTCAGAAACGAAATATATATATATATATATATATATATATATATATATATATATATATATATATATATATATAACCATATATATATATATATATAACCATATATATATTTAACCATTCTGTCGAGAGCTTTATTCGATTTGTGATATTTTGCATTCTCGCAATAATACACAACTGAATCATTCGCTTAATAGAGGTGTTACCTCCCTTGCTGAATCCCACGAGGGGTCAGTAATAGCCACACTATCTATAGCATCTTGGAGCAAAACCCGTTGATAACACGACTGCCTTGTTCATCATCTCACCAGAAGCCCAACATTCTTTATGTAGGCGGACAGTACCTGATTTGGAGTCGCAGAAACCAATACTGGATTTTACCATCAGTCCAGGGTCCGGGAAAGTATCAACACATATATTTTTATTGTTTGACCCGAATTACTTGGTCGTTTTGTTTTGGCTGTGCGGATGATATGTTTAACCATCATCTCAGTGTGTTTGGCCCTTAACGTATGTTGTAGCTCTGATTCATATGATTCATCGAGCGCTTGCCACACATATCGGACGTTGATTTTCGTTAATTCCTGAGCTGAAAACGATTCTCGCTAATTTATATTTATATATATATATATGTGTATACATATATATATATATATACATATATATATATGCATTGTATATATATATATATGTATACATATATATATATATATATATACATATATATATATGCATTGTATATATATATATATATATACATATATATGCATTGTATATATATATATATATATATATATATATATATATATATATATATATATATAGCCAACAAGTAGAGGCCTCTTTGGAGATGCTCGATCTTTTGAAAATGGCGTTAAAATCAACTTCAAATCTAACCCTTCCATTTTCAATGACAATGGACTCATTTACTTATGATTTAGGATTTGGGGCACCTGCCTTAGTAGTTAGGGTGTTCGGTATATGATCGTAAACTTGTGAGTTCGATTCCAGGATCAGGTGGTGCGTTGTATCCTTGAGAAACATGCCTTATTTCATGTTGCTCTAGAACACTCAACAGTTGTACCTGTAATTCAAGGGGCCAACATCGTCACACATTGTGTCACGCTGGATCTCTCCGAGAACTAACTTATAGGTACACGTGTCTGTGGATTGCTCAACCACTTATACTTTAATTTCACCAACAGGCAGCTCCGTAGATTGAACCAACTGGGGCAATTGAGGGTGGAAATGACAGAGGCCCAACAACAACTTCCGAGGTTATAGAGACTAAGATAGATATCCTCAAAGTCAGAGACATTGCTAAATGTCCCAAATGCCAAGTGATGTTGTATAAAACCGGACGACTGATTACCACATAGACTGATTTACCAAGTAGGCCACTGCGAGATCTGAACACAGAACACAAAGATACGGAGCAAGTCCTACACACCACTATGCTAATGATTCCACCTATTCATCACTCTGGACGAATACTCTAGCTATCGATTTCGAAAGGATGAAAGGCGAAGTCGATATCTGTGTAATTTGAACTCAGAACTGCAAGGCATTTTTTCCAACTCATTGAATGCATTATTTGAATAAAACAGCTTCTTTTGTCAGAGCTGACCTGGTTAAACTGCAATAAGAATGCCATTGTATTGGACTTCCGTCGGTGTCGGCGAGGAGTGATCCAGTTGTTCAACTAATGAAACAGCCGGCTCTTATATTTTGATTTCAAATGCCGCCGAGGTTACCTTTGCCTTTTATCCTTACAGGGTCAAGAACATAAAGTACCAGTAACGCACTGGGATCAATTTAATCGACTCCCCAACAAAAAAGAAATTGTTGGCCTTGTACCTAAATCAGAAACCATTATTAGTGCGGCGGGCAACATGCTTTGCGGTATATAGTTATGGCCCTTGGCGGTCTGAGTTCAAATTCAGCTGAGGTTAACTTTGCCTTTCATCGATGGTAATGACCGAAAGAATACGACCGTGAATACAAGCGGCCGAAAATGGTGTTCATCTGAAGGGTGATTGGAGTAAAATTACTCGAAAGAGTGCGTAGCTCGGAGATGAGTGAGTCGCTCCAGGTAGAGCCACTACTTCTTCGAATTGAGGGATCACAGCTCCGATATTACGGACATGTGGTTAGAATGCCCAATGAGAGAATCGCAAGACTGATTTTACGGGGAAAAACCAACCGACAGGAGACGTTTGGATAACATCCAAGATCTTGGTCGGACTCGCTTTGGGATCCAGCCGGATCAATTGGAGACGGTGGCTTCTGACAGGACCAGTTTGAAGTAGTGTTTTAAGAGTCCCCCCTCATAGGAATAAGCGGGAAAAGAAGAAGAGGAAGAAGTGAATTATAGAGTGAAAGAGAGAAAGAGAGAAAGAGAAAGCGTGAGAGAGAAAGAGAAAGCGGGAGAGGGAAAGAGATAATAAATGAGTAAGTTAATACAGCATACTAACAGAGGTGTATACAAAAACAAAGAAACCAAAATAGAAAAAAAAACGAATCGAAATGAAAGGAATAGAAGAGATTATTTGAAAATAGCTCTTGGGTGATTCCATTTATCTAGAGGAGGAAAGTTTTAGCGTGGAATGAAAAAGACGTGATAGTTTTTACCAATGGCCTCTCCCTCGTTTATAGTTATGTCCGCTTGATTTGGTTCTATTGAAATGCAACGGAAGACAGAAGTTCGCAGTACAATTAGTTGGTGTATGACTCCATTCACGGAGTTCTAGTTGTGATTCCATTAGAAATTTTTATCTGTGTTAGCAACGACGACGATGTCGGTGACGGTAAAGCCATTGATTTTAGAAGCGATGCTGGCGTCAGTGGTAGTGTCGGTGGGAGTAGTATGGGGTATCTGTGTGTGTGTGCGCGTGAGTGTCTGTTTTTGTGTCTGTTTGTGTGTGTGTGTATGTGTGTGAGTGTGTGTGTGTGTGTGCGCGAGTGTGTGCGCGTGTGTGTGTGCGTGATAATATTGTCTTGCGGTGGCAGTGTCATTTTTTTTGTTTGTGTTTCATGAGGTGTTGGTGGTGGCAATAATTGTTTCTATTTTTGGCACAAGGTCATCATTATTCCAGTGCATTACTGGTACTTTATCTTATCGACCCCGCAAGGATGAAAGGAAAAGTTAACCCCGGCGGGATTTGAACTCAGACTGTAAAGGAGCGTAGCTCTGTGCTGCAAAGCATGGCATCCGACCCTCTACCGATCCTGCCAATCCACCGCCCGGTGGTGGTCATAATATGGTGAAGGCGGTGTAGTGTTATTGATTGTTTATAAAATAGAGAGTGGAGGTTGTGGAGGAGGTGATGTGGTGTCATTGTGTTTATAACATAGTGATACAGGTAGTTGTGTTGTTGTACTGTTTGTGTTTATAACATAGTGATACAGGTAGTTGTGTTGTTGTAGTGTTTGTGTTTATAACATAGTGATACAGGTAGTTGTGTTGTTGTACTGTTTGTGTTTATAACATAGTGATACAGGTAGTTGTGTTGTTGTACTGTTTGTGTTTATAACATAGTGATACAGGTAGTTGTGTTGTTGTACTGTTTGTGTTTATAACATAGTGATACTGGTAGTTGTGTTGTTGTACTGTTTGTGTTTATAACATAGTGATACAGGTAGTTGTGTTGTTGTACTGTTTGTGTTTATAACATAGTGATACTGGTAGTTGTGTTGTTGTACTATTTGTGTTTATAACATAGTGATACAGGTAGTTGTGTTGTTGTACTGTTTGTGTTTATAATATAGTGATACTGGTAGTTGTGTTGTTGTACTGTTTGTGTTTATAACATAGTGATACAGGTAGTTGTGTTGTTGTACTGTTTGTGTTTATAACATAGTGATACTGGTAGTTGTGTTGTTGTACTGTTTGTGTTTATAACATAGTGATACAGGTAGTTGTGTTGTTGTGCTGTTTGTGTTTATAACATAGTGATACTGGTAGTTGTGTTGTTGTACTGTTTGTGTTTATAACATAGTGATACAGGTAGTTGTGTTGTACTGTTTGTGTTTATAACATAGTGATACAGGTAGTTGTGTTGTTGTACTGTTTGTGTTTATAACATAGTGATACAGGTAGTTGTGTTGTACTGTTTGTGTTTATAACATAGTGATACAGGTAGTTGTGTTGTTGTACTGTTTGTGTTTATAACATAGTGATACTGGTAGTTGTGTTGTTGTACTGTTTGTGTTTATAACATAGTGATACTGGTAGTTGTGTTGTTGTACTGTTTGTGTTTATAACATAGTGATACAGGTAGTTGTGTTGTACTGTTTGTGTTTATAACATAGTGATACAGGTAGTTGTGTTGTTGTACTGTTTGTGTTTATAACATAGTGATACAGGTAGTTGTGTTGTACTGTTTGTGTTTATAACATAGTGATACAGGTAGTTGTGTTGTTGTACTGTTTGTGTTTATAACATAGTGATACTGGTAGTTGTGTTGTTGTACTGTTTGTGTTTATAACATAGTGATACAGGTAGTTGTGTTGTTGTACTGTTTGTGTTTATAACATAGTGATACTGGTAGTTGTGTTGTTGTGCTGTTTGTGTTTATAACATAGTGATACAGGTAGTTGTGTTGTTGTGCTGTTTGTGTTTATAACATAGTGATACAGGTAGTTATGTTGTTGTGCTGTTTGTGTTTATAACATAGTGATACTGGTAGTTGTGTTGTACTGTTTGTGTTTATAACATAGTGATACAGGTAGTTGTGTTGTTGTGCTGTTTGTATTTATAACATAGTGATACAGGTAGTTGTGTTGTTGTGCTGTTTGTATTTATAACATAGTGATACAGGTAGTTGTGTTGT
Source organism: Eledone cirrhosa (assembly GCA_964016885.1). Taxonomy (NCBI): domain Eukaryota; kingdom Metazoa; phylum Mollusca; class Cephalopoda; order Octopoda; family Eledonidae; genus Eledone; species Eledone cirrhosa. Next base: position 21,219,770 of record OZ024746.1, on the reverse strand, counting down.
TTGTATTTATAACATAGTGATACAGGTAGTTGTGTTGTTTGTGTTTATAACATAGTGATACTGGTAGTTGTGTTGTTGTGCTGTTTGTGTTTATAACATAGTGATACAGGTAGTTGTGTTGTTTGTATTTATAACATAGTGATACAGGTAGTTGTGTTGTACTGTTTGTGTTTATAACATAGTGATACTGGTAGTTGTGTTGTTGTGCTGTTTGTGTTTATAGCATAGTGATACTGGTAGTTGTGTTGTTGTGCTGTTTCTGTTTATAACATAGTGATACAGGTAGTTGTGTTGTTGTGCTGTTTGTGTTTATAACATAGTGATACAAGTATTTGTGTTGTACTGTTTGTGTTTATAACATAGTGATACAGGTAGTTGTGTTGTTGTACTGTTTGTGTTTATAACATAGTGATACAGGTAGTTGTGTTGTTCTCTTTGTGTTTATAACATAGTGATACAGGTAGTTGTGTTGTTGTACTGTTTGTGTTTATAACATAGTGATACAGGTAGTTGTGTTGTTGTGCTGTTTGTGTTTATAACAGTGATACAGGTAGTTGTGTTGTACTGTTTGTGTTTATAACATAGTGATACTGATAGTTGTGTTGTTGTGCTGTTTGTGTTTATAACATAGTGATACAGGTAGTTGTGTTGTACTGTTTGTGATTATAACATAGTGATACAGGTAGTTGTGTTGTACTGTTTGTGTTTATAACATAGTGATACTGGTAGTTGTGTTGTTGTACTGTTTGTGTTTATAACATAGTGATACAGGTAGTTGTGTTGTTCTGTTTGTGTTTATAACATAGTGATACTGATAGTTGTGTTGTTGTACTGTTTGTGATTATAACATAGTGATACTGGTAGTTGTGTTGTACTGTTTGTGATTATAACATAGTGATACTGGTAGTTGTGTTGTACTGTTTGTGTTTATAACATAGTGATACAGGTAGTTGTGTTGTACTGTTTGTGTTTATAACATAGTGATACTGGTAGTTGTGTTGTTGTGCTGTTTGTGTTTATAACATAGTGATACAGGTAGTTGTGTTGTTGTACTGTTTGTGATTATAACATAGTGATACTGGTAGTTGTGTTGTACTGTTTGTGTTTATAACATAGTGATACAGGTAGTTGTGTTGTTGTACTATTTGTGTTTATAACATAGTGATACAGGTAGTTGTGTTGTTGTACTGTTTGTGTTTATAACATAGTGATACAGGTAGTTGTGTTGTTGTACTGTTTGTGTTCATAACATAGTGATACTGATAGTTGTGTTGTACTCTTTGTGTTTATAACATAGTGATACTGGTAGTTGTGTTGTGTTGTTTGTGTTGGTGTTAATAATACCGTCTTTGTGTGGTGTTTTATAGTTTCTCTGATCATAATAAATTCAGTAGTGGTGGAGGTAGTGCGGTGGTGACGTAATATCTGTTGTGGCGTATAAGATGAAGGAGTTTTGGTTATTATTTCTACCATTTCAGGCGACCAGGTAGAGGCTTCCACATTGACCCATAGTGCATGTTTTTGTTTAGCCCCTGGTTAACACTTCCCAGGAGGCGGCGAATTGGCAGGGTCGGTAGAATGTCGGATAGCATGCTTTGTGGCACTCGTTCCGGCTCTCTTCTCCCTGAGTTCAAATCCCGCCGAGGTCGAATTTGCCTTTCATCTATTCGATTGAGATAAAAAAGATTACCTGTCTTGTACTGGGGCCAATTCTTCCTCTTTCTGTCTTTTTAAAAATATTTTTATCTTACCATTAGTATTTATTCTCTAACACTAAATTCTCTCTCTCTCCCACTCTCTCTCTCTCTCTCTCTCTTTCTCTCTCTTTCTCTCTCTCTCTCTCTCTCTCTCTCTCTCTCTCTATATATATATATATATATATATATATATATATATATATATATGGGTGTGTGTGTGTGTGTGTGTGTGTGTGTGTGTGTGTGTGTGTGTGTGTGTGTGTAATATTCATTCTTTATCATTAACATTAATATAAAAAATATAATCTTGTATGAGTATTAATTTTTTTTAAACCGAAATGTTTTGGAGAAGGGCCTCAAATTTCATATAACTTAGGTGAAAATCCGGCCCTGGACCCAGCTCAACGTTGATCAATCAGATCTATGATTAAAGGCATTCTAGCTGTGATCATCCTGTCTTTGTCCTATATGAAGAGAATTCAGACTCACCCCTTTTTACGGATGACAGAGTGGGATTTGAAGTTAATTTGGCTGCTATTTCTAGCAGGCTCTTGGAGGTAGTGGACGTTATGATATCGCGTTGATAATTTTCGTGAGGATGCAAATATATGATGACGGTGATATTGTGATGTAAGAGGTAAACTATTGTTGTTATTATTTAGCCATAGGTCAGGCCTGATCAAGTTGACCTATGAACGTAAGCATTCAGACCATAACAAACACGTTCTTTTTTGTTTTCCAAGAATAATCTGAAAAAGATTTGGTTGCTATTTCTAGCATGTCGATCGACCAAGCAGAAGCTTTCACACGATACCACGTCAGTGAAGGTGTTGATGATAGAGGTGGTGACTGCTGTGGGATCGGGCCAGCTGTGGCGTCGGTGTTGGTGGGGACGATGACGGTGCTGTTAACAGGTGCGCTTCTTCCAGATACAGATACGTTAGTCTGAACAGTTGTAATGTAAATATTAAAGCTGCAATCAATAGTAGCAATAGATATCTGCTGTTGCGCTAGTATGTGCAGATAGTAGATAGCCTCCAGGCTAGTTATGCAATGTCTCCTAGTTCAAATCTCAAAGGGGATCGAATTTGATGATTTCCGTTGATCTTTTTGTGAAAGTGTGATCACAAAATGCATGCATGGTCCCGTAACTCCTGTTGGAGTCGTACGGATGCTGTACTGACACACGGCGTTTCTAGGGTATTTTAAAACCTGGTGGAGCCCATCTCCTCTCCAGGTCTGAATACAGCAGATTTCTTCCAGAGAAGGATAGAAGCTCAGAGAATGGAAGTGAGAAAGAGATATAGAAGAAGAATCGACCCCAAATCTAGACTGGTACTTTTTATCTACCTCGAAAGGATGAAAAGCAAAGTTGAACTTAACCTCAGCGGAATTTGAGTAGAGAACCGAAACGAATACTGCAAAGCATTCTATCTAACAACTCTGCCAATGGGGGGGGGGGGGGGCATGCCCTTTCCTCCAATAATTATATTTTTCTCACCAAACTACCAAAACTTACATCTATTTGGATATGTGCTACAATTTATGTCCATGTTATGTTTATCTCATATCACTACAACTAAATTTTCAAAATTTGCCTCCCCCTTCATCATTCAGAAATTATTTCACCGCCCCTTGTACTACAAATATATTCTGAAACTACACTCCATCTGGATGTCTAAAGAAATCTATGTACAGTGTAATTAACGATAGAAACACCTCTCTTCGAAAACAACAAACAATATCTATAAAAACAATCAAATAAAGTGTTGCCAGCAGCAACACCACAATTCGTTTGCTATAGCATTGCTCGAATTAATAAGAAAAAAGAAACCATGATCATCAAAACTACATGAAGTCTATCATCAATGATCAGCCCAAAGTGTTCGTATTTGCCATGAAGCATAAAGTCATTTCATCTATTGGCCCGTTGATTGATAAAAGAGAACATTCTCTATGATCATGTTAAAATCATGGTTGAGATTCTTCAGAAACAATAATGTTCTGTTTTCAATGATCCTGATATGGTTGATCTGGAGAGTCTCAATGAATACAACCCCCCCCCCCCCCACTACACGCCCTATCTGAACATTCGGTGACCTTGGTAATAAACAATAAGGGCAATAAACAAAATGAAACACAAATCAGCAGCGAACTACGAGAGATTCGCTCATTAGCGTCCCAAAGGTTGTGATGATATCAACTTTAGATAATCTCTATAATTTGACAGAAGCCAGAATATTTTTAATAAAGTTATTTATATGATAGGAACGATTAGTCTGATGTTTATATAGAGATATAATGTGATATTAGTAGATAACCCATTGTTATTTCTAGTGGCAAATTTATTGGGGAATTCTTTATAGTTTCAATTGTTCATCTAATTGGTATTGTTGTAGTCAAGTTAGTTGGGATGTCTAATATGTTTTTTTTTATTTTCATATCTCGTAACGACATTTGTGTTCGATAGCTAGATCGTTTCCTATGTTCTTTTCGGTGATAGATACTTCTGTAGAAATATTCGTGTATAACTCTATTTACACTCTGTCGTTTAACGTTTCTATAATATAGATAGTTGCCTTCATATAAAGGGTGAGTACAGCCATCGGAATATCCGAATATCGAATTGATTACTATAGTCACTGGGTGGGTGAGTCACTTTATGTATGTATGTATGTATGTATGTATGTATGTATGTATGTATGTATGTATGTATGTATGTATGTATGTATGTATGTATGTATGTATGTATGTCAGGTCACCAGTTGGTGCTACTGGTAACATGTATCCCAGTACAACCTGTCCCATGGTCGGGTCGTTGGCGACTAAACTGGCAACCCCACCAAGGTTTCTTGGTGAGGAGGGTGACTTTGGACATCCTGCAGGACTAAAAACAAAACCTGTCAAAGGGCAAAGGAGCTCTTAAGAGTCAATGGCCATCCAAAATCACTGGGAGAGATGACCCCTTAGCCTTTGTCAAGGCAGAATTCTAGGAGAAGGAAAACTCTGATATAACACCTGCAACTCTGATGGTATCCAATGATGTTGACTTGTTCTTCTTTTTGGTAAATATCATCTTGGTTAAGAGAGTGGGACTGGCTTTGTGCAGTGCCTTTTCTCCCTATAAAAGCTTCACGGCACAGGCATTGCTTTATATCTGTAGATCTCTCTGCACTTGTCATTACATGGTACCATGGGCCCAGCACTATGTGTCAATAATTGTCACAAGTGTAGTGTTTGTACCAGAGCTTTCAAGTCGCTGGCTGGACTGAAAAGTCACACTTGTTCAGCGCATCGGTAGGGGTTCTCCTACATGGATATAAAGTAGCGGCCGTACTCGAAAACGAGTTGGCAGCCACCATGTATGTATCTTTGTCAGTTGGGTCACTCTTGAGTGCTACTGGTAACATGTAACCCAGTACAACCTGTCGCATGGTCGGGTCGTCGGCGACTAAACCGGCAACCCCACCTTGGTGAGGAGGGTGATTTTGGACACCCTGCAGGACAAAAAACAGAACCTGACAAAGGGCGGAAGAACTCATAAGAGTCAACGGCCATCCAAAAGTGTGTACACATGTACATGTGTATGTATATGTATATGTGTATATACATGGGTGCATGTGTGTGTATATGCGCGGGGACATAGAAATAGTCGGGCTGGACACCCGATCGCGCGGTTAAACCACTGGGAGTGAAGGTCTCCTAGCCTTTGTCAGGGCATTCTTCTAGGAGAAGGCAACTCAGGAAACTGGGATAACTCCGATATAGAACCTGCGACTCAGTAGTTACCGATGATGTTGATCTTTTCTTCTTTTCGGGTTACAGCTATTGTCGCTCAGAGAGTGGGATTGGCTCAGTGCACTGTCTTTCCTCATTTTAAAAAATATATTCACGCACAGGCATTGCACGATAGAATTAATTAATAATTATTAATAATGGTATATCGTGCAATGGCCATACTCGATAACGAGGGGGCAGCCATCATCGTGTATGTATGTATGTATGTATGTATGTATGATGTATGATGTATGTATGTATGTATGTATGTGCGTTTCTTTTGCCGATGTATTTCAGTAGAAATCCGTTGCAATATATTTGTTTTGAACAGCGCCTCAGATAATTTCTTGTCACTTATTCCTATCGCCAGGAAGTCGGTGGATCATTGATTGATCCATTGGAAAGCCGTAGTCACCGACGCAATTGTTCACCAAAGGCAACATAAAATTGAATAAAAATGGATATAAATGAATGAAGAAAACACAAAGGAAAGGTTTAGTGTTGCAAGGGTTCAAAGGCGAATACATTGAATTGGGTATACTATACAATATCAAGCCTCGAAACAATTTAATTTCGACACAGGATTAAATAAAACATGAAATATAGAATATCCCTGAGCGTTAAACAGTGATTTGAACCTTCTTACAATATCTATTTGTTTAATGAATGGGATTAACTATTCGTATATTTCTCTTCGAAGTGAAATGAATCTGTTATAAATTTGAGAGAAATCCAACTACGATCCGTTTCCTCCATTACCAAGCTATGGTTCTTGATCACAAGCTCCATGTCCTCAAATGGAATATTACTTGACCTGCGCAAGAATCTATAAAGATATGTGCCCCACGTTACAGGCAAATACATAACATTCACACATATATATATACGCACATATAGGTGCATACATATTCATACAAATGACATTAGGGAAAGAAAAGTGTGCAATATAGAGAAGCATAAAATCAAGCGCATGTGTGGTTTTCTGTGGGCTCATTGGAGCGTCAGTCGCTGCCAAGCAGTCGGCTTATGCGATACTACTTTAAATTCACCTTTTACTGCCCACAAGGATTCTGAATTCCTGAATACCATAATAACTAAAGATAAAACTTGGTTGTACGGAAACTAAATCTCAGTCATCACAGAGGCAGCATACACCATTACAAAGACCCCGACCTCCGAAAAGCACGTCAGATCTGGATCAAAATCAAGTTGATATTGACTGTTTTCCTTGACTATCGAGGCTTTTTGCGCCACAAATATCCATAAGAAGGACAAACAGCTACAAAGGAGTACAACCGGGAAAACCCCCAATGTCTTCGTGATAGCAGTCCGGCACAAGCGCCAGGATCGGTGAGTGTCTTAAACCTGGCAGCTGTACCATGAAAACGCATTTCGCGAACTCACCACACCCTCTAAATTTCTTGACATGACTCGTTCTGATTTGTGGTTGTTCTCCTAAATGAAGACACTGATAGGATCCGGCTTTGAATGGTGAGAGGGCATCATGCGAACTGCAACGAGGGAACTGAAAGCAATTTCATAAAATGCATTCCAGACTTGTTTCAAACAATGGGCTAAAAGTGTGGACGCACCAGGGGCTTTGGTTGAAGGGGATTTGCTAAGTAGGCCTAATGGGCGGATACCTTTTCAACAAACCTTGTACCCCCAATCCCGTCTCTCTTTCTTTTAAATATATAGATAAATAGATAGAGAGTGAAAGAGTGAGAGAGAGAGCGAGATGTAATTCGGTTAAATATATACGAATGGGATGCGTAAAATTCCATATCGAGTATTTGATGAAGACTTGTAGATAACATTTAAATATTATGAAACCATCGCTTACTTAGATAAGTAAAGTACATTTTTGTTTTCATTTGAAATACTTAGTTTGCAATCATTTGTGGATATAATATGTCCCCCCCCTCCCTCCCCTTTTTTTTTACTTTCAGCTCACACCTGTTTTCGTCAGATTACTGAAATTAATCTATATTAAGACAGAATAATACACACAATCTTCAGTGAATAAGAAATCATATGGCAAATGAGTTACTATAACTAATCCGAAATAATCTGCTTTAAACAGATTAAATCAGTCTTTTACTATTTATTCTAAATGTGGTCGTTGGAAGAGGCTTGATATTTAACTGAATTTTTTTTTTCTTTGTTTGGCATATTTACATGCATCCTATATAAACTATGCTACATTTTGAGTATACTAATTGACGCTGTATAAAGCAGCGATCGTTTAGCAAACAGTTTAAGATTTTTTAAGTCAGTAAAGTATGATTTCAGGGAGAATTCATTGTGACTTGTATCAAGCCAAGTTACCATGTAAAGTCTCACCCCACCTCTTTCTCTCTCTCGTCGGCAGTAGTCAATGAGTTGAGTGTACGTAAAATCTGTTATATTTATATACTCAACGATAAATTTGCTATCAATGAGTAAAAGTTATAAACTTGTTGAGGTATATGATGTCATTCATTGATTTCGGAAAATGTAATAATTAGAAAAAAACACCTCATCACAATTAAGTCTACTGGGCTGGCTTATGTGGCAAAAAAAAATATAGCATATTTCAATTACACAAACTTATTCATTTAATTAAATATTCTTGAATTTACTGTAATTTATAAATAGAAATTAATGAAATACAAAGATTAAATTAATTTTCTTCGAAGATTTAAATATAGGATCTTTTTATGGTTTTCTAATTGCTTGCAACATTGAGCATATTACAATGGAAGGTGCATCAATGAAGTTTTTATTGATGTAGCTTCTATTTTCATATTTGTTTTTACACGCATGTTGAGAAATATTTTGCAGCAGTCGTGACAATTTCTTTGTTGAATTAGCTATGGCTAAAGGTGTTGAATTGGCAGAATCGTTAGAAGTAAAGTCCTTAAAGCGTTGGACAAGCGAAGTATTTGTTCCAGCGCTTTGTGTTCCGGGCGTTAAATCCCACTGGTATCAATAAAATAAAGCATTGGGGAAGGTTTATAGATTTCTGATATGTACTAACATGCATTGGAAAAATATGGCTCAGTAAAGTCCCAAACATTAAGTGACTCCTAACATTAAGTGACTCCTAAAACAAATATCTTTAACGGTCTTCTATATTGAATCTGAAGAATTAAACCAACCGTATATCGTAACATTAACTGAAGGACGGAGTTGGGGTATGTTACAAGGTTAAAAATCACCAGACTCATATAAGTGCCAACATTTGCAAATACCCAAGAAATATTACAAAAAAAAAAGATACCGGGGATACAAAAGATAAAAAATATGAAGAAATACAGTAGAGACAGGGGGAATAAGAGACAGGAAGAGAGAATGAAAAAAAAAGGGGGAGGGTAGAAGAAGTGAGGGGGAGAGAATGAGAGAGAAGGAGAAAGAATGAGGGAGAGAGGTAGAAAATGATAGAGAGGGGGCGAGAATTAGAGAAATGGGTAGAGAATGAGCGAGAGAGGAAAAGAATAAGAGAGTGGAGGAGAAAATAAGAGAGGGGGAGAGAATAAGAGCGGGGGAGAAAATGAGGGAGAGATTTTATAGTATTTTGAATTTCGATCATATATTCAAATAACTTTTCATATGAAGTTATTTATGATTTAAGTACGTTCTCATGCTCTGACTAAAGCACCATATAACCTTTACTATGGTCTGATAGCAATGTTTGTGAAGATGTGTAGATTAAAGATGATAAGCTCATTAAAACTTTTATTTACTCAGAAGACTCTATGTTATAAGAGAACGTTGTACTATCATTGGTTGAATTTTAAAGACAAATGAATGTGTCCTATTTATGATACATAAATATTTCTATGGTATTCCGCTTAGCTGTTTGAAGCACTCTTATGATATGATTATTGATGGATAGTAAAGGCAGTCATGATATTCTTTGGAGTAGAGAGATTTAAACTTTTAAAGAGGAACCGTTCTTAAGGAATTGATAAAAAAGATCATGATGTTAGATTGATATGTTATGTTTAATTGCGACTGAAAAGATTTTATACAGTCTGCCTGTAATAAATAAATTGTATTTCGCATGGATATGAACATTCTGTTCTTTATCTATGTATTTGATATATAAACTATCGTTCTCGTTTCGGAAATTTACGCGCACACACGCACACACATGCATGTACACATGTGCAAACACACATACACAAGCACACACACATCTTATATATATATATGTATGTGTATATATATATATATATATATATATATATATATATATATATATATATATAAGATCAAAAGATGGTTAAATGAGTTCCATGTATTTTATTATGCGCATTTCAAAAACAAATATCATCATGCAATAACATGTGTTTTCATCAGATAAAATAGGAGGACATGATATGAAGGTTAAAAACACTTGTGGATAGTGCAGTTTTATATTTATATATATATATATATATATATATATATATTTAAATATATGTGTATGTATGTATACGTTTTGAAGTTGTAGGATACGCTTTTTGACTATGAAAACTAGTCTAAGTTGGGCATATACATCTTGGTGAGGGAAAAAATGTGTTCAGAACCACCTGTGGAACACGAACCTACAATTAGAATATACCGTTTCGCCGACGTGATCGTGTCCCACGTGCGGCGCAGTACAATTTTATTTCCATCTCTAGGGTTTATGTACCTAACTTAGACCATTTTTTATAGTAAAAAATAAAGAAGGTTGGTACTTCTAACTTATAAATTCAAAACTTCCTATCGCTCAACAGTTCTAAAACTAGATTATATACATATATACGTAGTTGCTCATAAAACTGTCACATGTGTTGATGATAATAATATTTATCTTTACCATTATATATTTTTATAGATATAACCACTATAGAACCACATAAGGATTGTCTCTGGTACAGTGTCGAATATTAAGGTATGGTTTTATCACTATGCATAATTTTTCTAGTACATCTACGAAGCTGTCAAGTTTAGAAGAGCAATTTAAAAAATTCATACGGATAAGACAATTTAATATATATATCATATTTTAAAGTTTTTCCTGATCCATTTCGCAAAACAGTTGACTTCTGATTACCCCCGTACTATTGGTGAATAATAAATTTTGCCAGATGCTATTGCAATTGTACGTATTCTGTTGCACAAGCAGTGACGGACGAATTTAATAAGGTTACAACGATAAATTGACGAAATACAATTTTTATGCCTGTCCCAATTTTCGTTACAATTTTGCTGTTCTTTATATTTGATTTATAAAAGGAGAGAAAATGAAGATTTATTATTTGCTGTATATTTGGCAACTGATACATCAAATACAGGACTGGACTGGTCACAACATCGAGACCCTTCTACGTGCGATGGAGAATAAAGACCTGTAGTGACGAGGCTGACTACGAAAACGTCTAGAGTAGCATCCCAACGACTAGCTGCGCCAATTGCAGGAACGTGAAGTGACAAGTAAAAACAGAGACGATATTTTTTCTTGAGGAAATAGTATTTTTAAAGAAAAGGAGATTCCACTTAGCAATATAATTACAGATCCAAGCTGGTGCAGTTCTGGCAACCAGGAATTCATTGCACACTTAACAAATCTTATTGTCGAATATATTGGTAGTGGATTGTATGATTCAATGACATCTAGTTGCAAAAATCTTAGTAATCGTTTGTATTTGCCATTGCAATATGCTATTATGGCAATTAACGAAATTAAAAATAATTCCCTCAATGGCATATTGCTCAGACAGATGAACGAACAAAACTACAAAATATTTATTCGATTGCTAGTTTACTTTGCTGCTTGCAGATTATCGAATGGTATGGTTCTTGTTTGAATCGGTTTTATAGACTTTTTGAGACAAATTTGAAATTCTTTGAAAACTAAACTATATTCATGCGAGACAACTTGAAATTTAAAAGTAGCATAGCTTATAACACAGATTTGTATTTCAAGTTTAATGGAATTAATTTACAGTCCAATAAGATGAAATGGATCTGATTAAAACGAAGTTTGTTTCATGTGCATTTGTTTCAAAGTATATCCTGTTTAATCACAAGTGGTGACGTAAAGATTTTACTAGCTTCCGTGTTTATCATGTGAAAATAGTACTACATGGTTTTACTGTTATCATTTAGAAGCGTTACATAAGGATTTCTTTGTACGATTTGAAGTTCTTCTTCTTCTTCTTTTTCTTCTTCTTCTTCTTCTTCTTCTTCTTATTATTATTATTATTATTATTATTATTATTATTTGGGTTGAATTTGTATGTAATTCAAAGGTCCAGTCTTGTCTCATAAACTATACATTCTTTCAAGAGCGGAAGTTCAGTTGAGCAATCATACAGATGCTTAAATGGTGGAGAAGCCACCCCACCATCTCCACAACAACAACAACAATAACACTACTTCCCTATTAATACCATTATTATTTTTTTTATTTGTTCCACACACAAACAAGTATTAGAAATAATGGCAGATAGAAGATTGGGTCTGTATATGTATTTATGAGTGTGTGTGTATGTATATATAAGTGTGTGTATGTACTTATGAGTGTGTGTGTATGTATATATAAGTGTGTGTATATGTATATATGAATGTGTGTGTATATATAAGTATGTGTATGTATATATATGTGCGTGTGTATATGTATATATAAGTGTGTGTGTGTACTTATGAGTGTGTGTATATGTATATATAAGTGTGTGTATATGTATATATGAGTGTGTGTGTATATATAAGTGCGTGTATGTATATATGAGTGTGTGTGTATATGTATATATAAGTGTGTATGTATATATAAGTGTGTTTATGTATATATAAGTGTGCGTATGTATATATGAGTGTGTGTGTATGCATATATAAGTGTGTGTATGTATATATAAGTGCGTGTATGTATATATAAGTGTGTGTATATGTATATATAAGTGTGTATATGTATATATAAGTGTGTATATGTATATATAAGTGTGTATATGTATATATAAGTGTGTATATGTATATATAAGTGTGTATATGTATATATAAGTGTGAGTATGTATATATAAATGTGAGTATGCATATATAAGTGTGTATATGTATATATAAGTGTGTGTATATGTATATATAAGTGTGTTTGTATGTATATATAAGTGTGCGTATGTATATATGAGTGTGTGTGTATGTATATATAAGTGTGTGTGTATGTATATATGAGTGCGTGTATGTATATATAAGTGTATGTATATGTATATATAAGTGTGTGTGTATGTATATATAAGTGTGTGTATGTATATATAAGTGTGTGCGTGTATTTATGAGTGTGTGTGTATGTATATATAAGTGTGTGTGTATGTATATATAAGTGTGTATATGTATATATAAGTGTGTATATGTATATATAAGTGTGTATATGTATATATAAATGTGAGTATGCATATATAAGTGTGTATATGTATATATAAGTGTGTATATGTATATATAAGTGTGTATATGTATATATAAGTGTGTATATGTATATATAAATGTGAGTATGCATATATAAGTGTGTATATGTATATATAAGTGTGTGTATATGTATATATAAGTGTGTTTGTATGTATATATGTGTGCGTATGTATATATAAGTGTGTGTATGTATATATAAGTGTGTATATGTATATATAAGTGTGTATATGTATATATAAATGTGAGTATGCATATATAAGTGTGTATATGTATATATAAGTGCGTGTATATGTATATATAAGTGTGTTTGTATGTATATATAAGTGTGCGTATGTATATATGAGTGTGTGTGTATGTATATATAAGTGTGTGTGTATGTATATATGAGTGCGTGTATGTATATATAAGTGTATGTATATGTATATATAAGTGTATGTGTATGTATATATAAGTGTGTGTATGTATATATAAGTGTGTGCGTGTATTTATGAGTGTGTGTGTATGTATATATAAGTGTGTGTGTATGTATATATAAGTGTGTGTGTATGTATATATAAGCGTGTATATGTATATATAAGTGTGTATATGTATATATAAGTGTGTATATGTATATATAAGTGTGTATATGTATATATAAATGTGAGTATGCATATATAAGTGTGTGTATGTATATATAAGTGTGTATATGTATATATAAGTGTGTGTATATGTATATATAAGTGTTTGTATGTATATATAAGTGTGTATATGTATATATAAGTGCGTGTATATATAAGTGTGAATATGTATATATAAGTGTGTGTATATATATATAAGTGTGTGTGTATATAAGTGTGTGTGTATATATAAGTGTGTGTGTGTATATATAAGTGTCTGTGTATATATAAGTGTGTATATATATATATATGTGTGTGTGTGTGTGGTAATATCATTCTAAAGAATATTAATACAATAAATGGTAAAAATGGAGGTACGATGATGTGCACCTTAGTAAAATGTGGTAAATAATATGAATGTTCAAAATACACAAAACACCTAACAAAATAATTATATTGTCAGCCATTGGCAGAATCTGGCTACTCACGCAGTCTTGTATCCATTAATGTTTCGAAGGGGACATGAGAAGAAATATAACATTTTTCATGGCTTCTCGTTAAAATAAAGACGTAGGTCTGAATGATGATAAATCTATGCCAAAGTCAATTGGCAAAGATGAACATGAAGAAATCTATTTTATCTAAATCTGTCAGGTTCAATGGTTTCAACTTGAGACATGCTTGTATCCCACTGATGTACATTAAGAAAATGAATTTTAGAAGGCAGCTAAACATACGCACATATACACATAGACATACACACATAGAGACATACACACATAGAGACATACACATAGAGACATACACACATAGAGACATACACACATAGACATACACACATAGAGACATACACACATAGAGACATACACACATAGAGACATGCACATATAGAGACACACACATAGAGACATACACACATAGAGACATACACACATAGAGACATACACACATAGAGACATACACATAGACATACACACATAGAGACATACACACATAGAGACATACACATAAAGACATACACACATAGAGACATACACAGAGACATATACACATAGAGACATACACATATAGAGACATACACATAGAGACATACACACATAGAGACATACACAGAGACATATACACATAGAGACATACACATAGAGACATACACATAGAGAGATACACACATAGAGACATACACAGAGACATATACACATAAGGACATACACATAGAGACATACACATACAGACACACACACAGAGACATACACACAGACATATACACACAGACATACACATAGAGACATACATACACATAGACATACACATAGAGACAGACAACTAGAGACATACACATACAGACATACACACAGAGACATACACACAGACATACACATAGATAGAGACATACACACAGACATACACACAGACATACACATAGAGACATTCACACAGACATACACATAGAGACATACGCACAGACATACACATAGAGACATTCACACAGGCATACACATAGAGACATACACACAGAGACATACACACAGGAATATACACACACACAGAGACATACACACAGGAATATACACACACAGAGACATACACACACAGAGACATACATACACACAGACATACACACACAGACATACATATGTATACATATGTATACAGACATGCTCACATAGACGCACACACACACACGAATATATACAGGCGTGCGTTCATACACACACACAACTACACACAAACACATACACAAACTCACGAATGTATACAGGCACATATAGACACAAAATACACGTTCACATGCACACACGCACACACACATACATACATACACGTACGAATGAACTCAGAGAGACACATACCCACACACATACACACACAGACTCCCACATATCCAGGTACTTCTCCCTCACGCATACACACACAGTCTCTCAAACATCCACACACCACCACACGATACCATTCAGTTGTCGTAAGATAATAAGTTGTCACTTATAATATGCAATGGACTACCTGTACTTAGATGTTAAATGTAAAGTAGCAAAAATATTCGATAGCTTCAAGTTAGAAAACCTAATGTGTATTGAAATTAGTAAGATGCACTCTAGATATAAACACGTCAGCACTTACGTTCCACGATATATTCGGCAGTATTCTAATAATAGATGTTTGTTTTTAAATATATACAAATAAGCAAGAGATTACATACACACACATGTACGTATATATATATATATATATATATATATATATATATATATATTATCCACCTCCTTAGTGACTTTTATTATATATTTTTACCCATAATCTTCCAATACTTTAGTGTATGTACACTTCATATTCTTCGGAGTTTTCGGCTTGTTTTGGCCGATAGTGCTTCTTGTGGTTTTGATTGCCCTGATGAGTCCTTAATAGGACGAAACATTGTTGGCTAATAAAGACTTTTGATGTATTGAAGGCTTCTTTGTTTTATTTTCATAATATATATATATATATATATAACATAGTGGTAGAACACTGGAAGGTAATATCCGTAATGGTAGAGCACTCAGTCCATGGGACGAGTTAGGTAGAAGTGGTTACACAACAGTTAGTTCACCATACCGAGAACAATTGTTTCACCTTATCGGATCCTCAGTTCGTAATGGTCCATTACAAGCTGAGGATCCGCTAAGGTGAAACAATTGTTCTTGGTATGGTGAACTAACTGTTGTGTAACCACTTCTATATATATATATATTAAAGTCCGTTAAAGGTTCTTGGCACTACCATTGTTACCATCGCTTTCCTCTAGCCATGGGGCTTGGAGACATGAACTGAATGCTACCATTCTATTTTATATCAATATGAACTGCTATTTCTAATAGCCATCTTTTCACCCCTTGATAATTTGTGTGTGAGACACGTTGGCTGAGGGCTTCTGACAGGAACTAAAAGATTGATTCTTTTTAGCTTCCCGTCACCAGGAAAAATTTGTAAATCAGTGGCTAGTTGAAAGATAGAGTCCTATCGGTTGCCAGTTGCTAATCGCTTTACCGTGTCGGTTGTCACAAACAGTCATGACCGGCATGGGCCGGTGTCTGGATTCTGTCGATCGATTGGTTATTGATTAGGCGATACCCGCTGATGAAGCCGCATAAGCCGATTGTGTATTGTTGCATAATATATGCAGACAGATGGTGCAGTGCACCTTACTGCTGCATTAGTGCGGCAGAAACTCGAGTCCGGGTACCTTATAGGCACCCGTTTTACGTGTGTTGTGTTGAGGCAAATAACTATGTGTATACTCTGGTAATGTATCTTACATTGCCCATTGAGTGCGGTGAGATACAACCGGTACTGGCATTGATAAACATGCTGGGTCCGTCGACCCTTATTATATATATATATATATATATATATATATATATATATATATATATATATATATACAATGATATTAAATAAATGGAAACTATATTTATAAAACCATATTTATTCTATTATGTATATTTCAAGGGTACCAACAATTTTGGTACGCTATCATCAGATAAAATACGAAGTGTGTTTTATAAATGTTGACATAACCAAGGAGAATATACCTTAACGGTTCAAGTTATCCTTGGATAACTTGAACCGTTAAGGTATATGACAATCGGGATGACCTTGATTTCATGGCAGTTCCAAATCCTTTTTAACTCCCATTTTAAATCCTGGTATCGGTTAATTTTCTCTCTCTCCTTTTCTTGCACTCTCGTGCCAAATGAGCAAGCTACATCTACAATCAGGCACGATCTTTTTTCCTTGTCCAAAACCACCAGGTCAGGGCTATTGTGTTCTAATTTCTTGTCCGTCTGTATCCTAAAATCCCATAGCACTTTCACCTGATCGTTTTCTATCACTCACTCTGGCGTATGCTCATACCACTTCTCCGAATGTGGTAAATTGTTTACTTTGCATAGATGCCAGTGGATCACCCTGCCCATCACATCATGTCTCCAGCCTTTATAGTGAGTCTGGACTAGGTGTTTACACTCGGATACAATGTGAGCCACAGTATCTTCTCTCTCCACAGATCCTACACAGTGAACTAGCCTCCTCCTTGTCAATATGGTGTTTCACCCACTTCGTTCTCTTTCTCTCAAACTTAAGTATACTTTTGACCGGTCACCTTCTCGGTGGCAAGGTTGTAAAGAAAAAGAAATCATTGTGCTCTTTAACATATTCAACAGGGAAACATATGTTTGATACGGTGTCGTATTTGTCGAAGAAATCATTTGAATGAACATTGAAATTGAAAGTATTAGAATTTCTCAAACTAGTTAAATACCAAAGACTGAAACAACAAGCCTAAAGGCAGTCATTCTATAGCTCAAAAAACCTTAACTGTAATATATCACATGTTTCCCGAGAAGATAAAGAGATTCCACAATCGCTCATATGACAGTAAGATCAGTTATCGATCAACAAAGACGTAACTAAATGGTGTAGAATTGGAAAGGATAGTCTGACCATGGTATGGATTCATAGGCTAACCAAGATACTCTCATGGAATTATCAAATGGGGTTAATTTTTCAACATAGTCCCCGGAAAGAAACAATGCAGTTATTAGTAAGAAGAGGTGAAATTAATGCATGCAAGATTTCACAGCACTAGCATCACTACTTCATAGTCAGTCTATGAATATTTAAGCCTACCCCGTAACAAGGAACCCTATGTCCATCAGAAGAGAAATATTCCAAGAAGACAGCTACTCTCCGCTACTTTTCTGGGTGTTCTAACACGTTTAACCAAAATGTTAAACAAAACAAAACTGGAGTCAGAAAGACATGGTAGTACAATGAAATTTCCTTTGTGCATGGACAACTTCATGCTATACGATATAGATGATAAATAATTTGAAAGGTAAGTCACGGATATACTGGCGAATCGATATACGATTCGGATCAGAAAAATGGAACCAGGCAAGATTTAACAGATGAAAATTAAGTTAAGTACACTAATACAATATTAGATATAGAAACAGCTAAGAAAATTACAGCAAATCTCGACCATCAAATATTTGGGAACAATGAACTAGATAGTGTGTAACAAACACAAAGGAAAGTTTGGAAAAAACATTTTAAAAGCATCTGATGAATATTTAAAGCAAATGCGATAGGAATCAATACTTTAATGTCTTAGTAATGATTTATAATTATATGCTGAACTGGAGGCGAAACAAACTTGAAAGACAAGAGAGAAAACCAATGAAAATAATTACAGCACCTCGAGTACACCATCCAAAACATGGCATAGAAAATCGACTCATGCAACTTGAAAATATTGTATAATACACACTGTAGGGTTACTCAAAAATCTAGCAAGGATTAATGAAAAGCTAGTGCAAATAGTTACAAAACAGAACAAAATTAAAAAGCTTCAAGGAAAACAGCGAATTAAAAAGAAAAGACAGATTTACATGACAAATAGTTTTGAGAATGGAGAAAAAAGAGAAATTGTGTAATTAGTAGTAAGAATAAATCTTCCAGGTTGATTTGACCTTGACACACTCTATGAAGATGAATGTCTTAGTATAAATACAGAGATTCATTAAAGATTACACAATGTTTTCCTTTCGTTCGAGAAAAATTGTTAATTTTGTGTGCTACATGAATTTAACAATTTAGATACGTTTTTGTGGTAAGATCCTCTGTAAATGAAGCAGAGAGACCGATTATATTTAATAAAATTAATTGAATAACTGTTATTAAAGTTTACAATAGTGTGAAAGAGACCACTACTATTGCAGGATTCCATAATGACATAATTGCCTACTCCTACGCAAATGTCACCAGAAAGCGATATTAAATTGATTAGAGATAATATACAGTATTATTTCAGGTGCACAATACACAAATGATTCTGTATCAGAATCATTTGATATACTGTAAAATTAATGATGGGTTTAAGAAGTAAATTAGACAAGTTAGACACGGAGATAGGCGAAATTGGGTTTCGTAAGATATAAGACTATTATTCAAATATATAGAATTATATATAGCATCATTACAGTAAGAAAATATCATGAAAATACCTTAACAATTGCTTATCATTACAGCACGAACCTGATAATTACGTTATAAGATTATTTCTATTAATGAGAATGTAGAGAATCACGTGATAGGAACATATAGTGTTAACATTTAAACAACACAGTTGATTACTTAAATTGAAACTAATAAACGATTGAAAATCAGTAGCATATTATTATTATGACTTAAGGTTGGTGGATTGGCAGTATCGGTAGAGTGTCGGACAACATGCTTTGTGGTATATAATTACGTCCCCTTTACGTTCATTTATGTTCCTTTACGTTCTGAGTTCAAATCCATCCGAGATTAGCTTTGCCATTCATCGTTAAGGGGTCGAGAAAATGAAGTACCTCTAATGCACAGGGGTCAATTTAATCGACCCCCCCCTACCTAAAATTGTTGGCCTTTTGCCTAAATCAGAAAGGATTATGACTATTATGGTAAATTGATAACAAAATGTCTAGTTTTTTCATCATTAATTTTCCCTTATACAGCTTCAATTTAGTTATATAGCGTAATAACGTAATTTACTCATTATTTGTATTAAGTTTGTATTTAATTTGTATTAAGGGCGGTGGATTGGCAGTATCGGTAGAGGGTCGGACGCTATGCTTTGACGTAAGATCGTGGTGACATCATCAGGTTCGGATTGCATAATTAGTTAATCAATAAAAGGATTTACATCAAACACAAACAGAGAATAGAGAAAATATTTCATTCAGAGATGGCAAGCGAAATCGGTGTTATTGTTACTGGTACATTATTTTATCAACCACATTGTGGATTGGCAGTATCGGTAGAGGGTCAGACGCCATGCTTTCCAGCATAGTTACGTCCCTTTACGATCTGAGTTCAAATCCCGCCGAGGTTAACTTTGCCTTTCATCCTTACGGGGTCGATAAAATAAAGTACCAGTAATGCTCTGGGTAATTTCTGGCCTTGTGCCAAACGTAGAAACAATTATTTGTATTAAGTTTCAGGATGATATAATCTACACAAGATATAATTTTGAGCTATCATAATTTCAACTCGTGTATATAAATTGGAATATAGCGGATGCTAAATTTATATGAATATAGTAGGCCATTTTTTAGAATTTCTCATTCATTGAGAGGAACGACACTATTGCAGTAAATAAAAGTATTTAACTCTGAATAATAACGAAAATATTGACTTTCAATACAGAATACATGTCACGTCTAGATATTTAATTGGCAAATGCCGAAAGAAAACAGATGGCATGTATACCCCGTAAAGAAAAGCATGGATTTCACGAAATAGTTTTCTCTCCTTTCCTATTTAACAAAAGGATTCTAGTGACAAATAAAAAAAATAAGCTTATTGTTTTGTTAGCATATAGTTCACTTGCAAGAACAATGTTCCCTTTTTTTCTTCAGCAGTTCCATTATTGCTTCCCATTATTTTATTCTTTGAGCGTTGAATATTGCAATATTACCAAATATTTTAATCATATTAAATATAGTAGTGTATCCAAATATTGTATATATTACCTTCAAGATAAAAACGAAAGAATGAGAACAAAACTTGAAACTAGAATAGAATAGCATTGAGGTGTAAAGGGAAATTATGCTATTAAAATTCATGTTGGCAAAACACTATATTTCAGGAAAGCTTTTATATATATATATATATATATATATATATATATATATATATATATATATATATATATATATGTGTGTGTGTGTGTGTGTGTGTGTGTGTGTGTGTGTGTGTGTGTGTGTGTGTGTGTAATATATATATATGTGTGTGTGTTATATATATATATATATATATATTGTTGTATCACTGATTCCTCGTTATCTATAATATATATATATATATATATATACAGGCATCTTTATAACATATATAGAGAGAAATGACTTCTACAGGATTAGAACTGTTTCATTCGTATAAAATCAGCAGGAATGTCGTTTAGAAGTCATTTGTATATATATAATAAAGCTGCCTATACTCTACCAATGTATTGAGTAACATTTTAACTGTCATTACCATCGACACAATTTGGGAATCTACATATTATATATATATGTGTGCATATGTGCGCCCGTATATGTGTGTATGTGTACGATCGCGTGTGTGCGTACGTATTGTTATAATTTGGGATGGAGGGTTATGCTACCAATATAAACACACGCTCCAGTTGGTTTTCATTTTGGTTTTATATTTAGTCAGATAACTAAATCCCGCCGATGTTAGCTTTGCCTTCCTTCCTTGCGTTGTTGATAAAATAATTGTTTCTACTTTAGGCAAAAGGCCAGCAAATTACCCAGTGCATTACTGGTACTTTATTTTATTGACCCCGTAAGGATGAAAGGCAAAGTCAACCTTGGCGGGATTTGAACTCAGATCATAAAGGGACGTAACTATGCTGGAAAGCATGGCGTCCGACCCTCTACCGATACTGCCAATCCACAATGTGGTTGATAAAATAATGTACCAGTAACAATAACACCGATTTCGCTTGCCATCTCTGAATGAAATATTTTCTCTATTCTCTGTTTGTGTTTGATGTAAATCCTTTTATTGATTAACTAATGATGTAAATCCTTTTATTGATTAACTAATGATGTCACCACGATCTTACGTAACCAGGCCATTGAACAATAAAACTTTTAAAAGATATCTCCAGTCCGGTCTCCCATTGTTTTAATCGGCATATCCAGCGTCTCGAATGTTTCCATCAACAATGCTTGCGTTCAATCCTCAAGATCTCATGGAGGTCTCATACCAGACACAGACATGCTGCAGTGAGCTTGTATGCCAAGCATTGAGAGCATGATCACGAAAGAACGCCTCCGGTGGGCAGTTCATATACTACGACTAAATGACAGCAGAATCCCCCAAGCAAGTTCTGTATGGCGAACTGCTGCAAGACAAACGCGTATGGTGTAAACCACACAAGCGCTTCAAAGACTACGTGAAAGATACCTTGAAGAAAGTCAACATCAACACGGAAACATGGAAAAATCTTGCAGCCGATAGAGCCCAATGGCGAAATATCATAGCTGCCGGTGTTGAGGAATTTGAAAAGAAGCAGGGGGCCTATGCCGAAGTGAAGCTAATAGCTGAATATATGAGGGATGTTAGTCCTCTCCCAGAATGAGGTTTGAAAGACACTATTATATGTGGGGAATGCGATGTTAGTCCTCTCCCAGAACGAGGTTTGAAAGACACTATTATCTGTGGGGAATGCGATGTTAGTCCTCTCCCAGAACGAGGTTTGAAAGACACTATTATCTGTGGGGAATGCAGACATGTATGTATGTGAAAGACTGTGCTACTTTGATTACCTTATACATTTTGCATATGGCATCTGCACCAAAATGCGTCATTCTCCAAATGAGCTAACTCGGCACCACAAGGTGTGCCATGCCAACCAGACACAAACAGATGGGAAACCTAACTGCACAATGTGTGGTATGATATGTAAGCCACTTCCTGATTTGATGAGTCATCTAAGGCGGCATCAGCAACAGCAACAGCAACATCAATAACATGTTTTGGGAGTTGACTATATGTCGTTTATTTTTTCGTTCTAAGAAGTAGCTGTACTCGGACGCGAGTAGGCTTTCCACTATATATGTATGAATGTATGTATGTATGAATGTATGTGTGTATGCATATATGTATGCATGTATGTATATATATGTATGTATATATCTATGTATGTATGTGTTTATGTATGAATTTATGTATGTATATATGTATGTATGCTTATATATGTATGTATGTATGTATTTATGTATTTATGTATGTATGTATATATGTATGTCAGGTCACCTGTTGGTGGTACTGGTAACATGTATCCCAGTACAACCTGACTCATGGTCGGGTCGTTGGCGACTAAACTGGCAACCCCACCAAGGTTACTTGGTGAGGAGGGTGACTTTGAACATCCTGCAGGACTAAAAACAAAACCTGTCAAAGAGCAAAGGAGCTCTTAAGAGTCAATGGCCATCCAAAATCACCGGGAGAGATGACCCCTTAGCATTTGTCAAGGCAGAATTCTAGGAGAAGGAAAACTCTGATATAACACCTGCAACCCTGATGGTATCCAATGATGTTGACTTGCTCTTCTTTTTGGTAAATATCATCTTGGTTAAGAGAGTGGGACTGGCTTTGTGCAGTACCTTTGCTCACTATAAAAGCTTCACGGCACAGGCATTGCTTTATATCTGGAGATATCTCTGCACTTGTCATCACATGTACCATGGGCCCAGCACTATGTGTCAATAATTGTCACAAGTGTAGTGTTTGTACCAGAGTTTTCAAGTCGCTGACTGGACTAAAAAGTCACACTCGTTCAGCACATCGGTAGGAGTTCTCTTACATGGATATAAAGTAGTGGCCGTACTCGAAAACGAGTTGGCAGCCACCATGTATGTATTTATGTATTTATGTATGAATGTATATATGTATGTATATATGTATGTATGTATGTATATATGTGTATGAATGTATGTATTTATGTATGAATGTATGTATATATGTATGAATGTATGTATATATGTATGTTATGTATGTATTATGTATATATGTATATATGTATCTATGTATGTTCTTCTGGTTTTATAATTTCACATTTTTACCAATAGAGAGAGAGAGTCGGTTTCTAGCATAGACATAAGACTCTCTCATTAGAATTTACACATCAACTAGGTAGATATGTATGCATGTCTGCATGTGTAGATATGGATGTTATTGTATGTATGTATGTATTATGTATGTATGTCGGGTCACTCTTGAGTGCTACTGGTAACATGAAACCCAGTACAACCTGTTGCATGGTCGGGTTGTCGGCGACTAAACCGGCAACCCCACCAAGTTTACTTGGTGAGGAGGGTGATTTTGGACACCCTGCAGGACAAATAACAAAACCTGACAAAGGGCGGAATAACTCATAAGAGTTAACGGCCATCCGAAAGTGTGTAAATATGTATATACACATGTACCGCGCGGTTAAACCACTGGGAGTGAAGGACCCCTAGCCTTTGTCAGGGCATTCTTCTAGGAGAAGGCAACTCAGGAAACTGGGATGACTCGGATATAAAACCTACAGCTCAGTAGTTGCCGATGATATTGATCTTTTCTTCTTTTCGGGTTATAGCTACTGTCGTTCAGAGAGTGGGATTGCTCAGTGCACAGTCTTTCCTAACTTAAAAAAATATCTTCACGCACAGGCATTGAACGATAGAATTAATTGATAGTTATTAATAATGGTATATCCTGCAATGGCCATACTTGATAACGAGGGGGCAGCCATCATCATGTATGTATGTATGTATGTATGTATGTATGTATGTATGTATGTATGTATGTATGTATGTATGTATGTATGTATGTATGTATGTATGTGTGTGTGTGTATGTATGTGTGTGTGTGTGTATGTATGTGTGTCACCAATTCGTTTTTTTAAGCTTCACTATAAACTATCACTGAATTTAAATAATAAAATATATGCTTTGTGGAATTAATCCTTTCTCATAGATCTAAGTATGATTGAGTTGGTTTCCCTCTGATAAAATATTGGACACGGTGTCCGTTGCCTAGTGAAAAAAAAATAATTTCTTTGAATAAAACAGCCAGGAATGTAATTACGTTTCTATATTCATGAAAACGTTTGTTGTTGTTTATCCACAAATCGGAACTGATCAAGCAGACCTATGATCAAATATATTCATGCCATCTCCATCCCTTCTATTATTTTCAGAAATACTTTAGAACAATTAGATTATTTCATGCGTTTTGTTTTTATCAATGATAGTGTGTTGTTTGTGGAGGATTTATACAACGATATCTAGAGGGTCGGTGAAATTGTACCAGACCCATATATTTTAACCTGCATATCAGATATTTTGCTAACGTCTATATTTCTATTCGATTTTTCTTTAAATTTTAATATATTTCCCGAGCAACCTATCACACACAGATATGAATACATACATACATACATTCATACAAACATGCATGCATACATACATACAAACATACAAGCATACATACATAAATACATACATACATGTTCCAGTAAAAACCCCAATAAAATGCAGGCATAGCAGATCAGATATTATGATATGGGACAGGGAGAAGAAAACATGCACAGTAGTGGAAGTTAGCTGTCCAGCAGATGCCAATATAATATCAAAGATTAGTGAAAAGGAGAATATTTATGCAGAACTGATGAGAAATCTGCAGATACTCCACCCTGATTATACCTTCAGATTTATACCTATGGTTATTGGGGCACTGGGATATGTTAGTAACTGCCTCAATACAAATCTTGAGAAGCTAGGCTTCACAGGAACAGAAAGAACACAACTAGTTAGGAAATTACAAGTACAATCCATTAATGGAACAGTAAAAATATGTAAAACATTCCAAAACTTTTGCATCTAATAACTGCATATACACATGTACAGATACAAAGCATATACACATGCACACATACAACTCAAAACATACACATCCACACATACAATAACATCCATATCTACACATGCATGCATGCATATCTACCTAGTTGATGTTGTGTAAATTCCAATGAGAGAGTCTTGTGTCTATGTTAGAAACCGACTCTCTCTCTATTGGGAAAACTTTGTGAAATTATAAAACCAGAAGAACATGCATACAAACATACATACATACAAACATACATACATACGTACATACATACAAGCAGACGGACAGACAGACAGACAGACAGACAGACAGGCAGACAAGCACATCCACAGACACACAAATACAACCCGAGACATATCAATAAATCAAAACAACAGGAGGAAACTTTATTTCTTCTTTGTACTTTTCTGGGGTTTTTTCTGTTCAACCTCTAGCTATCTGATTAGGTCATAACTGTGGCATAACGGTTATCACCGAAATGTAACAGCGGTTATGATAAAACGAAGTCAATTATAACCTATTGACTTGTACTTCATGATTATATATATATAAATGTGTGTGTGTGTGAGTGCTGTATATGTTTGTTTGAGGTGTCTGTGTATGTCCTGTGTGTGCGTGTTAGACTTAAATTTACGAAGATTTCTTTCAAGTCACATTCGAACTCTCCGACGACGACTTTACAGATCGTTATTTACCTGTCTACCCTGTCATTAAGCTCTATAAGATGTGTGTACATTAATTATGTACAGTAAAGGCTACGATTTCATTCATAAAATTTACTCATTTATATTTGATTGAAAGGAATTTGATTTCGTTTTATGAAAACGTAGTCAAATAAAATATTTATTTCATCTAAAAGAAAAAACTCAAAATTATACATCAAACGGATAAATATTCTTCTAATGTTTCGTTTTCTAATCAGTGTTAGTGATCAGTTAGTAATTTGTTTTATTAGCCACCAAGTAAATTTGACAACTAGTTGCTGTACTGCATTTTTTTTTTTTTTTTTTTTTTTTTTTTTTTTTTATAAAATCAGTTCTGATCATTTATTGGAAACCTAGTGACTACTGATTCTGCTCATCTGGAATTTTCCATATTACAGTATAAATGCATTTCGATTTCATTCTGATCTACGTAGCTAGAAGGCATCAATTTTGACTGAATTTTTGAAGATGGAAATCGCTATTATTAAATAGCTATTTGTTGGCAATAGTGTCGTTTCCTTGGTTGCTATTGTCGCAAATTTTTAACTGTTGTACGGCATGCGTCTGAAAAACGACCGGAAGATATAATAGCTAAAATGTTGTAACTATAACAACCAAAACAAGACACTAGTCTAAATAGTTCCGCGTAAAAATAGGTATTAGTTTTAGAAAGGAGAAGGAAAACTGTATTGTGAAATTCATGTTTTCTCTAACATTATTCTTAATTATCTGAATCAAAATAATGGCTTCTGATTTAGAAACAAGGCCAATAATTTTAGGGGGAAGAGAAGGTCGATTAAATTGACTCTAGTGCGTTATTGGTACTTTATTTTATCGACCATGTAAGGATGGAAGGCAAAGTGACCTCGGCGAGATTTGAACTTAGGCCGTAACTCTATGCCGCAAAACATTCGATGCTCTACCAATACTGACAACCCACCGCACGTAAATCTGAATCAAAATAATTGTTTCTACTTTTGGCACAAGGCCAGCAATTACCTAGTGTATTACTGGTACTTTATTTTATCGACCCCATAAGGATTAAAGGCAAAGTTAACCTCGGCGGGAATCAAAATAATGATGAATTAACTGTCATCTAATTAAGGGTCAGCTCTTGAGTCGAAACCATGGCGCAATATCTATTTGAAGATGAACTGCTCCACATAAATAACTTCATTTGTACAACTAGTATCTATAACTGTAAACGCTATGAATATCGCATAGCTTCGTTTTGATATTTGGGCATTTATTACAGGTTATTTAGTGGAAAGTGTTGAGTGTACGAAGCGCTTTCCATTTCTTGGTAAATAGTATCTATTTCATTAATGTCAAAAATAATCTTAACAAAATTTACACACCTTTCTCCGTTCTTACTAAACATAGGGATTTATACCCGAGCGAAGGCGGTGAGTTGGCAAAGTCGTTAGGATGTCGAATACAGTGTTTTGCGGTATTTGTTCCGGATCTCTGCTCTCTCAGTTCAAATTCCGCTGAGATCAACTTTGCCTTTCATCTATTCAAGGTCGATATAAAAATACCAGTTAAGTACTAGGGTCTATTTTTACTCTATATTCCTTTCTCACTTCCCTTTCCTAACTATCTATCCTTCTCTGGAATATATCTACTGTACTCCAGCATGGAGAGGGTTTGGATTCCGCTATATTTAAATAAATGCCCTTAGTAACACCGTATGTCAATATTGAATCCCTATGACTCCATCAAGAGTTACATCCGGGTTCATACATACTATAGAATGCCCAACAGAAGTTTGGCTGCTGTTTCTAGCAGCTGGATTATTTATTGTAATGGTTCACTTTATTAAGCTTGACACTACTTAAGGAGTATTTATTGATGTATAGAAGTAAACAAAGAAATGTCAGATTTTATAGCCACATGTCACCCGTGTTAAAGTGAATCAATAAAGAAAGGTTTTTCAACTAAGACTATCCCAACTAGTGTGTCTAAGACTACATTATTCAGTATGCTTTTCCTTTCTGGGGTTCAGGGGATGAATTCTTGCTATTTCTATTAAGATATGTAATAATGTACAGACTCACTGTCTCTATTATCAAAGAAGCTCATTAATTACCAGCAAATTGCTATTCTGAAAACCATGAAATTAAATCTATGAAATCTAAAATCTGCAGATTTTATTATCTGAAAATTATATAAATGTAAACGTATATTTTTAAAAAGCCTGATAATATTACATAATAAATAAATATATAAAGTTCACTTATTTAAATTTTACAATCTTAACAATACATTTATAATATATGAATATTTATTATGGAGAAAACTCAGGAAAACAAAGAGCAAAAGCAACAAATGTTCTTCTGTATAACATCTACAATATTCATATACTTTATTATTACAACGTCTGGTAATTGTATTTTCACGCCATTGAAGCACTTTATAGCCCCCATGCCCTCTATATTTAATGTCTTTCTCAGAATATTAAATGCTTGGTATATTTAGATTTTAGTTAAAAGTGTTTTATCGGGTCTACCTTTAATTGTATTCAACATTTCTAGTTTCTTTCCTTATGTGGAGTATGATCATTAATCAATGTACAAACAATTTTAGATCTGACAATGCTGAGTAGATTTACAAAGACTATCTAACCTATAAACGTTAAACTCTAGTCAGTTAACGCACTAGACATTTTCAGCAAATTGGTTTGTTATGCACAGCTCTGTGGTTAGGAGATTAGCGATGCGCAAGAATAGCTATGTAGTTTAAGACGTTTGTTCCACAAAAGCAGGGAAGTGTAATTAAGAAATTCGCCTCCCGGTCACGTGTTTTTGGTTTCAATCCCATTATACATCCGCTCGAATATCACAACCTGGGTTCAGCCCAAATCTCATGAGTTAAAGTTGGTAAACTGGATAATGTTCTCACTTTCTCCCACCAGTTTGCAGACCATACAATGTTCATGCGTGATTTTTTTCCTTCTCTGACTAATTTATGCAATCAAACGTTGTTCAAGAGATTAATTGCTGAGTCATCAAATCTTTTGCATACAATAAATATAAAGACGTACCATTTTGCTACATAACCCTAATAAATGAATTTGTATGCTTCTGACAAAATAAATGATTCTTTCAAGCAATTAATTCTCGTAACCATTAGAAACATTAATTGGCATCTTGTGTATGTTTGATTGGACTTCCGAGGGAGTTGTGGGGGATGTCATATTAGCATATGACGTTTCTAGGACGTTTTTAAACCTGGCAGAGCCCATCGCCTCTTCTTGTCTGAATACAGCAGATTTCTTCCAGAGAAGGATAGAGTGCGTGAGAAAAAGGAAGTGAAAAAGAGATATAGAGGAAGAATCGACTTGACTGGTACATTTTTATCGACCTCGAATGGATGAAAGGCAAAGTTGATCTCAGCGGAATTTGAACTGAGAGAGCAGAAAACCATAACAAATACTGCAAAGTTGACCTCGGTGAGATTTGAAGCCATAGAGCAGAGAGTCGGAACGAATACTGCAAAACATTCTATCAGATGTTCTAACAACTCAGCCAAATCGCCGCCTATCTGGGTATATTATTCTATAAACGGTGGATTGGTAGTATCGGTAGAGGATCGGACGCCATGCTTTCCAGCATAGTTACGTCCCTTTACGATCTGAGTTCAAGTCCCGCCGAGGTTGACTTTGCTTTTCATCCTTACGGGGTCGATAAAATAAAGTACCAGTAAGGCACTGGGTAATTGCTGGCCTTGTGCCTAAAGTAGAAACAATTATTCTATAGACGTTCGATAGTAGTTCTCGGTATTCTATCTTCACAATCTATTACGATTGTATATTTACTACCACATTTGACGAAACGTTACTCCAGGCTTTTAGACAATGACTGAATGTAATTGTTTCAATAGCTATATGTAGTATCATCATTTATGACAGGTATCTCTATATAAAATTATCACGAGATAACTAGTAAGAATTTATTGTTTCATTGATGTCATATATAACGTTTTTCTTCTACTTCAATATACTTGAGCTAGCTTTGATCTATTAATATTTCTCGAGAAACATGACTGTGAACTTCAGCTTTCTCCTTAATTGTCTTTACAATAGATTTACTTGTCGGATTTACTCGACAATGACGACACTAATATTTAATTGACATAGAAAATACTAATTTTGGGTCATTTAATGAGAATAGAAGGTTATGCTTTATGACATTTCAGTGACACTTTAATTACAAAGCAAGGCAGCTGAATAATACCATTCAGACAACGTATAGTATCCACATTTTTTAAGGTTATCGATATATTCCTTTTAAAGAAATTACAAAGTAAGAAACGCGTAATTGTCAAAATCAAAACCACACCATTTGAAAGATCAGGATATGGAAAAATTCAATTCTTTCCCAAGCAATAATTTGTATACACTCACACATTTCTGTAAGGTGACATTACTTGGATTCAAAGAACCAAGTCCAATTTTATCACATCAAACATCTCTATGTTTGTCTTTTCTGTTTTTGAATTATATATATATATTATAATACTGCCTAGACTCTTTCTGTCTTACTACGTCCTTTTGTAATTCGACTGTTGAAGTGGTCAGTTCACTTGGATTTTCCTCTTTTTACTCGAAGTGCTATAACTCGAACTAATTCGTGACAAAATTTCTCTTTCCCCTACTGCTACTTAACTACATATGTGTCTGTCACGCTTTTTCTCTGCGTTTTATTTTAGATTCTTGTCTCATATCGGTATATACATGTTCGTCTGGATCTTTTTGTTGTTTTGCTTCGTATCCGTTGCGATTTTATCCCAAATAACTTTCTCTTTTAGGAGCTATTGGTATACTGGGATGAGTAGTACTGTCTTAGCACCAGAATCTACAAGGACACCAACAAACGGCTTCCTTAAAGTTTCGGGTGTCCTACATTTGTCACATGTGATAAAATTGGACTTTTCTCTTTGAATACATCGTGCGCCTACAGAAATTCTTTTCTGTGCATTCTCATATTTCGATATTTTACGTTATTTTCCCCCCTACCTCCACCATCACCATCACCACATACGCCTATTCTTCCTCTGTTCTTTCTATCCGCTCTATCTTTTCAATATTATGATAAAAACTATTAATTTAACCTCATATAACAAATTAACAGACGTTATAGTCTGGTATATAGCACATTGAATAGAAATATTTAATTTTTCGGCAACGTGATATTGTTAATAATAATAATTTTTAATATGAGTAATAGAAATAATTTAAAACAAAATATAAAATATTAGTGTGGTAACACCATGTTTCACACTCAATGTAAATGTTGTAGTGCATGAATGTTAT
>OZ024746.1:21170307-21185307 GCA_964016885.1 Eledone cirrhosa | reverse complement strand
TAAATACAACTCTTGATTGTTAGTTTGAAGAGTGACAGAATACTGTAAGGATTCATGTGTTTAATAAATATAATTAATAGGAAAGTAAATAAGTAGGAATCAATATTAAATATTAATTGTGTTGCAATAAAGACGTGGGGTGAGATGAGTGGTATTGGAAAAGTGAATGGACGGCGTTAAGTGAAAAGGGTGTTATATTTATAGCAATTATGAAGCAGATAGAGAGGGTATGATGTGATACAAGTGTCAAATAGAGGGTCCCTAGTAAATAATCAGCAATACGGTTTCAACAAATATCTGTTAAAACAAGGAATGGGATGAAATGAAGATTTGAAAGTGTTGCCATTTACACGGATACTAAATTATAGCTAACCTTTATTTTTAACTTTCTGTCTTCAAATGTAGCGAGTGCTGTGAAGATTTGGAATAAGTTCTTAGTCATATTAGATATGTGTTAAGGCGCGTGACTTAGTGGTAAAGGTGCTGGACTTACGCTCATAACGTCGCGGAATCGATCCTGGATTGGGTTGTGTGTCGTTTTCTTGAGCAAAACACTTCCTTTCATGTTGTTCCAGTATACCCAGCTGAAAATCAGTACCAACAATAGCTGGGGATGTAACCCTGTAATGGACTGGCGTCATGTCCAGAGGGTGTCTGGTGCTCTCGGTCGGTTCACGCTAAAGAAACCAGAATAAGCACCGATCTGATGAGCTTCTGAGCTCTTGACAGACTTTAACTCTGTGATGGACTGGCGTCATGTCCAGGGAGAGTTCTTATACTTTCAGTCGCTTAACACCACTGAAACTTGAATTTTCACCGGCCTGATGAGCCTCCGAACTCGAGACAGCCTTTAGACATTTTTTCATATATTAGATATGTAGCGTCGTTTTTATTCGGGTTATTTGTACTACTATTTCTCTGGGAAACAGTCTACCCGCCCCTTATCCCAATCACAGAGTCTCCTTCCTAAATGGGGGAGAATTTCTAAATTGATATTTCTTTTATAGAAACTGGTTATATTAAAGCAGTAATAAGTAGATTAGTAATAATATTTTTATATTTATCAATAATTTAGTCACTTTAGAATTGAGAGTAGAGATAGAGAACCTTATATTATTCATGGTGTATACATTTAATTGCTTATAACTTGAGATCAATCCCAAAGGGATGAACTTCAACCTATTTTTTTCTCTGCAACTCTATTCTCTTCTTTTTCTAACAAATATCTCTTGAGCAGATTCAAAAGAAATTGATCTTATATTTTACCAAGTGTTGGACGATTGGGATTAAAACTCTTGATACATGCTTACACTAGAACTAGCTTTCATCACCATACTGCAGTGTTATAATGGCGTAAAGATATACCAATGTTGCAGCAATTTCTAATAACTGAACTATATTTTACTGATTTATTTTAATCAATATCTTTTATTACTTTCATTTTATTGTTGTGTTTAATCTGATATCTCTTTGAGTACATATAACATTATAAATTTAATAAAATTCTGACATAGAGAAAATTATATATATATATTATAATTAACTTTGATACGTTATTTTGCTCAACTATGAACACAGATATAATTCAAACATTACAAAAGGAAAATTCATTGCAAACTAATACTATATCATATTTTAGTGACACTCTGACTCCAAGAACAGACTCAAGCATTAAATGGCTTCCTGACTAAATGAGCATATAAACCACTTAAACATAACTACATAAATAGTGTATTATTAAGTCAGAGGTGGATTTGCAGTATCGGTAGTTACATCCCTTTACGTTCTGAATTCAAATCCCACCGAGGTTTGCTTTGCCTTTCATCCTTATGGGCTCGATGAAATAAAGCACCAGTAACGCATTTGAGTCGATTTAATCAACTTTCCCTTCCCCAAATTGTTGGCCTTGTACCTAAATGAGAAACCATTATTGCCATTCTGAGTTCAAATCCCGCCGAGGTTAACTTTGCCTTTCATCCTTACGGGATCGATAAAATAAAGTACCAGTAATGTACTGGGTAATTGCTGGCCTTGTGCCAATAGTAGAAACAATTATTAATAGAGCGGTAAATTCGCAGTATGGGTAGAGAGTCGGACACCATGTTTTGCTGCATATAGTTACGGCCCTTTACGTTCTGAGTTTAAATTCCGCTGAGGTTAGCTTTGCCTTTCATCATTACGGGGTCGATCAAATAAAGTACCTATAGCTCACTGGGATCGATTTAATAGACTTCCCCTCCCCCCAAATTGTTTGCCTTGTGCCTAAATCGTGCTTTATCAAAAGATACCTAAATACAGTGAGATGATGTCTGCAGTACCTTACTAAATAGAATTACCAAGAATATGGAGAGAATTATAGTCGAATGACTCAAAGCCTAGGATTATACGGCTCAAACGGAGAATAGATACTGACGTCCATCTCCTTCACAAAAGAGGCGTGGGTGATTTAAAATGGTTTCTGATTCAAAGCCTAGGATTATACGGCTCAAACGAAGAATAGATACTGACGTCCATCTCCTTCACAAAAGAGGCGTGGGTGATTTAAAATGGTTTCTGATTCAAAGCCTAGGATTATACGGCTCAAACGGAGAATAGATAAAGAGGCGTGGGTGATTTAAAATGGTTTCTGATTCAAAGCCTAGGATTATACGGCTCAAACGGAGAATAGATAAAGAGGCGTGGGTGATTTAAAATGGTTTCTGATTCAAAGCCTAGGATTATACGGCTCAAACGGAGAATAGATAAAGAGGCGTGGGTGATTTAAAATGGTTTCTGATTCAAAGCCTAGGATTATACGGCTCAAACGGAGAATAGATAAAGAGGCGTGGGTGATTTAAAATGGTTTCTGATTCAAAGCCTAGGATTATACGGCTCAAACGGAGAATAGATAAAGAGGCGTGGGTGATTTTAAATGGTTTC
The DNA here is from genome assembly GCA_964016885.1 of Eledone cirrhosa. Lineage (NCBI taxonomy): Eukaryota > Metazoa > Mollusca > Cephalopoda > Octopoda > Eledonidae > Eledone > Eledone cirrhosa. Next base: position 21,182,388 of record OZ024746.1, on the reverse strand, counting down.
TGATTCAAAGCCTAGGATTATACGGCTCAAACGGAGAATAGATAAAGAGGCGTGGGTGATTTAAAATGGTTTCTGATTCAAAGCCTAGGATTATACGGCTCAAACGGAGAATAGATACTGACGTCCATCTCCTTCACAAAAGAGGCGTGGGTGATTTAAAATGGTTTCTGATTCAAAGCCTAGGATTATACGGCTCAAACGGAGAATAGATAAAGAGGCGTGGGTGATTTAAAATGGTTTCTGATTCAAAGCCTAGGATTATACGGCTCAAACGGAGAATAGATACTGACGTCCATCTCCTTCACAAAAGAGGCGTGGGTGATTTAAAATGGTTTCTGATGCAAAGCCTAGGATTATACGGCTCAAACGGAGAATAGATGCTGACGTCCATCTCCTTCACAAAAGAGGCGTGGGTGATTTAAAATGGTTTCTGATTCAAAGCCTAGGATTATACGGCTCAAACGAAGAATAGATACTGACGTCCATCTCCTTCACAAAAGAGGCGTGGGTGATTTAAAATGGTTTCTGATTCAAAGCCTAGGATTATACGGCTCAAACGAAGAATAGATGCTGACGTCCATCTCCTTCACAAAAGAGGCGTGGGTGATTTAAAATGGTTTCTGATTCAAAGCCTAGGATTATACGGCTCAAACGGAAAATAGATACTGACGTCCATCTCCTTCACAAAAGAGGCGTGGGGGATTTGAAATGGTTTCAAACGGAAATTGAAACCGATACTGTTGTGATTGTAACTTTCTGGTAGTTTGGTCCTAATGGTTTCAGATTTAGCCACAGCACAAGGTCAACAATTTGGGGGGGAGGGAAAAGTTGATTAAATCGACGCCAGTACGTTATTGTTACTTCATTGTATTGACCCAGTAAGGATGAAAGATAAAGCTAACCTACCTCGGCGGGATTTGAACTCAGAATGTAAAGGGATGCAACTATATGCAGCAAAGCATCTTGTTCACGCTCTACCGGTACTGCGAATTCACCGCCCTAAGATGGTAATATCGCCATAATCGTTTCTACTTTTGGCACAAGGCCAGCAATTATCCCAGTGCATTACTGGTACTTTATTTTATCGACCCCGTAAGGATGAAAGGCAAAGTTAACCTCGGCGGGATTTGAACTCAGATCATATCGTCATAATGACAACAAACAACATGGTCTCGCAATTCATGAGGGAGTCGTCGGGGCGCTGTACTGACGGAGTTTCTAGGGCTTCTTTTGTAAACCTGGCGGAACCCATCCATCCCCAGGTCTGAATACAGCAGATTTTTTCTAGAGAAGGATATATATATATATAGAGAGAGAGAGGGGGAGAGGGGGAGAGAGAGAATAGAAGGGAGGTAGCGATATAGAGGAAGAATCTACCCAGTACTTGACTGGTACTTTTTTTTCGACCTCGAATGTTTGAAAGGCAAAGTTGACCTCGGCAGGATTTGAACTGAGAGAGAAGAGAGTTGACTGGAATACCACAAAGCATTATATCTGAGGTTCTAACGACTCTGCCAATTCGCCGCGTCTGACGAGTAAAAATTAAGCGGTAAAAATACGAAAGATTATCAAATCCTAAAACTTTGTTTGTGCTTTACATTTTATATCTTCCATTTATTGATGAAAACATAACGTATCAATTATATTGTTGAGGCTCTTATATAGATGTACTAAGTAATTTGCAACTAGCAATAATATTCAACTGGTAATTGTAATAACCATATCTTGGATACAGATCGTCGATATTTGCGTACGAACACGTTGCAAAGCTACATGAGGTCTTGAATAGATCCTAATTAGGTTGCTTTTTTTCCCTCCATGTGATTTACCTAAATAGCATATTAAAGACATAGCTTATTAGCACCGAGAAAAGTTAGTAATTATATGAAGTCTATTTGGGTAGGCGGTTTTAATATTGAAAATATGATTTTTATAAATTTATTCAATACAGTATGTTGATTGAACGTTACCATCTTTAAATTCAGCTGAATACTGAAGGAATATGATGATAGTGTTTTGACAAAGATACAGTTGTATTGTCAAATTATGAGCCGTCTACTATCAGGAAATATATATATATATATATATATATATATATATATATATATATATATATATATATATATATATATATATATATATATATATATATATATATATATATATATATATATATATTTATTAAAATTTATTATTATTACTATATATATTATTGCAAAATATATTATTATTACTATATATATATATATATATATATATAGAATCGATCGACAAGATCACATACTTCATTCACTTCCCAAGCTGGGTGGAAGTTGTCAAATCGGACCAAGGAAACAATGTTTCCACTGGTCTTTCCATTCCCGATATTATCTAACGGTCACAACTTCTAGCAAAAAGAGAGCAACGTCAAATAAAGTCTCTTGCTCAAGGACATAATGCATCGCCCTTAGAAACAATGCAGTTATTAATAAGAAGAGTTGAAATTAATGCATACAAGATTTCACAGCTCTAGCATCAACTCCTTCATAATCTGCTTATAAACGTTTCAGCCGACCCTCTACCGATAAATGTTGTCGCACTAGTTTAGTGAGAAAACACTACAAACACTATATGTCAGAAGTAATGTTGACGAGACATGCAGCCATTAAATATCAAAGCATGATTCTATTAACACTATTGATCTGGAACTGTTATAATAAAATTAACAACAGCCATAAAATAAACAATAAGGCAACCAACAACTTCTCGTTAGACACGTTAGAAACATTGCTATCGGTACAAACATAAATAAAACAAACACCACTTGACCCAAGATACAATTTTACAAAACACAGCGACAATACTACTATATGTATCCTCGTACCGTCTTTAATGTTTTATTGATGTAAGCCCTTTGTGGTTAATCATCCTCATCATCATCATCATCATCATCATCATCTGTGATATATAGTTATACCCATTTACGTTCTGAGTTCAAATCCCGCCGAGGTTAGCTTTGCCTTTTATCCTTATGGAGGTGGATAAAATAAACTACCAGCAATGCACTGGCCTCGATTTGTTCGACTTTCTCCTTCCCCAAAATTTGTTGGCCTTGTGCCTAAATCAGAAACCAATATTATTGTTATTTTCAATTTTCTCGGTATTTTGATGTTTTTACCGGTTTTACTATTTGAGCACCAAGTCAATTCTGTTGACCTCAGCTGTATAGCACATCTCAATATTCCCCTGTTCCCAACAAACAATGTTTCTATAATATGTTAAATTTTTCTTTTACATGAATACTTTTCAACCAACCCATCGAGGTTTTGTGCACTGTCCCTAAAGCCCCTATTATTATTATGTATGATGCTTGTACCTGACTGTATATGTGTGCTCCATGATTGTAAAATCTCCAATGATAATGTGAAAAATATATTATAATTAAGTTTTCACACTCAACAGTCAAATCCTTTTCATTCAGTCGTCATCCAAGCTACGTTCGTTCTGATTTATTCACTATCAAATTATATGTATGTTCATACATTTTGTAAGACGGAGAAAATTAAAAGGAAATATACAGCTAATTCTATCAGATCGAGTAAACATGTATCTCTCCTTGTTGGTTCGAGATCGTTGTTTCCAATAGGTCTGTGAAATGCAATAAAAGAAGCCGTATTCTCAAAAGCTTCAAGACTTCAAAATATTACAAATATACACCTCAAAACACCAAAAGCACGGAGGAAACGTTTCATTCATTAAATTTGTACAAACGCTAATATTCACAGAGTGAAAACATTGAGCAATATCATAATAATTCTGAAACCAAACAAAACCCTAAATAAAGTAACATCATACAGATACATCAATATACGAGGGTCGACTGAAAAGTTCATAAGCTGACCAAGATACTCTCATGGATTGACCAAATAAGGTTTATTTTTCAACATCATAGTCCATGGAGAGAAACAATGCACTTATTATTATTAAGTGGAGTTCAAACTTCCCTCATATCTCAGTCTGAAGAATAATAAACGAGATGATCATAGGTAGAACGACCTACAAGTCTACGAATTGACTGTCTACGTTATATATACATATATACACACACACATACGTACTTACGTACATACGTACATACATATAGACACACACATACATACAGACATATATACACACATACATACGTATTTACATACATACATACACACATAAATATACATACATGCGTACATACATATATACATACGTACATACATATGTACATACATATGTACATACATACATAAACTGCATGCATACATACATACATACATACATAAACTGCATGCATACATACGTACATGCACTACAGGCTCACATACATATTTACACATTCATATACATATATACACATTCATATACATATGTACACATTCATATACATATGTACACATTCATATACATATGTACACATTCATATACATATGTACACATTCATATACATATGTACACATTCATATACATATGTACACATTCATATACATATGTACACATTCAAAATCGTTTTTCTATCTTTCTATCTCTATTCTTTATACATAGAATATTCTTTAATTTAAAACCAAATCTTAATAATTATTTTTCTTTTTTTCACATTTTCTTTGAATCTCCTTTATTCGTGTTGCTTTAGTCATTAATTTTCCGTTTAATTTAATAAATGAGAAAATTAAAATTTGATTTTGTTAATTACAAAGGAAAAAAATAATTGCATTCCTTTGTGTTCGGTTATCGGGGTATTGCTTTTATTATCGGTTTTGTTGCCATAATCGTTTCCATGTTGATATTGCGTTCATCATGATCACACTTTCTGTCATTGTTGATGTTTGTGTTAGTGCTTTGTATATATATATATATATTTCTGGGTTTTTTTTTTTTTCATTTATTTATTGCTGATAATTTATATTTCACTAGCTATTATGTTTGTTTTAGTCCAGTCAGTCACTTCTTTCTTCTGATATCATTACATATATTTCTCGATATATATAAAAATAGAAAAAGAAAACTGACATTTCTTCATTATTTTAGAATTATAAAGAATAAAAACACACGCATACACACACACATACACTTACACACACTTACACACATACACTTACACACATACACGCACACACACACACACACATACACGCACACACACACACACACACACACATAGAAACAGGCACACACACACACACACACACACACACACACACACACACACACACACACACACACACACACGCACGCACTCCGCAAAAGATGAAAAGAAAATGTAACAGAGACAGAGAAAGGTAAAGAGATAAGGTTTTAACAATCTGGATAAATGTAGTTCTACTATGAAAGTGATATTATAAATGAGTTATGACCTTTATTGAATGTGAAGTGTGACTTTTGCTAAATGTTAATGATACCATGGAAAATTACTGAGATAAATAGATAAATATATAATTAACGGATTGCTCAATGCTAATAAAAGGTATACATGTGTTGTTATTCGTGCTGTTTAACCCCAGATCAGGTTTAATCTAACAAAGCTCTAATTGAAGACATTGTATTCATAATTATGTTATTACTATTTTTTTAAACTACAATATGTCTCTTTCTAATGAGGGTAGTGTGTGATATGAGGGAGCATTAACTGCTATTTCTAGGAAAAAGTTATCAATTAGAGAATTTTTCGTTGGCGCCTAAAAGGGATGTTAATAAGCTATAAAGATATACATATTAATGCAGACATACAGGGAACAGTGAATAACACCGTGACTTGTTTTCTCAATGCATGCATGGTCCTCGAGAGAATGGAAGGGAGAAAGAGATATAGATGAAAAATCAGCCCCAGTACTTGACTGGTACTTTTTTATTGACTTCGTATGGACGAAAGGCAAAGTTGACCTCGGAAGGATTTGAACTCAGGCAGCAGAGAGACGAAACGAATACCGCAATGCAAAGCATTCTATCCGACATTCTGACGACTTTTCTAATTCACCGCCTTCTGTTTTCTCAATACAAACGTATTTTTAAGACATTGAGGTTCATGTGGGACCGAGGTATCGGGTCAGATCGTCGCGCCATCTTGATTTTGACCGCCCTCTGGTTCTTTTCCACTCTCCACCTGTTGTTTCTGAGACGAGAAACGTGGCCAGCCCTTCTATGTTTACCCTTCTTGACAGCATACTTTCCCAATATTACTGCATATCTTTGGGGGAGAAAAATCGATCATATTGATTCCAATGACAGAATGCAGGGCGAAGTTGATTTTGTCGGGGAAATACGAACTTAAAAGGGCGCAAATAAGGACAAAAATAAAAGGAAGTTAGATAGTCTACTGATTCTGCCAGTCCACTGCATAATGCAAATAAGGCCACAGAATTCATGTTAACTTTAATGCAAGCAATCCTTGAATGAATTATTTATAATTCCCTCAAGAAATTTAATAGACAAATCTTTAAAAATGAATATTGATCACTGTAATTCTGCTGAATGTTAGTTTTCTGGATTTACAAGTTTTCCAGGGAAATTAATTTTTTTTTGCATAAATTTGGCAGCCCAGAATTTCTATGTAATTATAAAATGTCATTTGTTTTGTCCTCTTACAGAACAAAATTCGGAATTTAATGTGTTGTGAATATAATACAACCGATACAATGAAAGTATTTACAATCCGTGAAAATTCATAATAGTAAGTGAGGCTTGTAGCTTTCGTGATTTGATTCTGTTCCTTATCGAATTCAATAATGGAGATCAAATATTATTAGTATTCTAAAAATGATTCTCTTCTGATGCAGCTTTGTATTAAGAAGGGGATAAAGTATGGCAAACATAATTCAGATAAATAAAATCATTTTATTTATTCAAGAGATGTCTTGATAAGCATTTTGTTTACGAGTAGCAATGATAACTCAGACTTATCTTTGTTTTTGAGATTTTCTGAATCGGATGGATTTAAAATTGCTCTTAACGGTTTCAGTAGTTTTCTAGAATTTCATTTTCTCAAAAACAAAAAGATTTCTTCACGTAGGAATACCTACCAATGAAAACCGCCATCTCATACCTACCCAAATACCAACGTTATCATCACCGTTTTCCTTTATCACCACCATTATCTTGACAAGGAGAAGTTTCCGAGCCAAGCTATCTTCCCCTTTATATTCTTCATTGAAAGTTTTATTTGTTTCCATAAAGATAGGATATCATAATCGTTCTTTCTTAAAATGATTGTATGTATAAATATAAACTTACACCCGAATAATAATAATAATAATAATAATAATAATAATAATAATAATAATAAAGTAACACATGTAAAACGTTCGACTTCTTTAAAAGGAAAGGTAAATGTCTTCTGCAGAAAGCAGAGTCTTTAGTCATTATTGACTATCAGTAATATTGATTCTATTTTGAAAGTAGAAGTATTTTACTTCCCGAGATTACTTAAGCCATCAGAGTTATGACAATGCTGTCTCGGGAGAAGTTTGCTTTACTATTTTTCTTACCTTATTTCCAATTTTGCTCCTTTTTCTTTGCTTCACTTCGAGATATGTTGAGATTTATGAGCAAATTTCTTTTTCATTAGTCATCATTATTACTTTATCGTTCGGCAAATAATAGCGCAATAGATAGTGCATCAATTTTTATGGTTTCCATTACGACAAATAAATATCTGTCAATTTCAAAGGTGGGTAGGATTTTCTTGCCTCATACTTTGGTCATAATTTCATGAGTATTAAACGAAGTTGAAAGAAAGTAAATTGCACATTCCATTAATCACCGTGCATAGAATATTCCAGCAAGGTGAATGAAGGAAAAGGTTAATCGTGCAGAATAGTTGGACCAACAGAAATATTATCTTTGAGTTAAAGAGATAGATAAAACCCACAAGTTTAACCTCTCATAACTGGAGTCAGTTATTAAGAAATTTCATTATAACTGCCGGAAGAAATGTCTCCAGACATACGCTAGGAGACTATGAAACTTATTCAATATTTGTAACACAGATGTGCAAAAAGACGATCTTATGAAGAAATAAATAAACAAATAAATGCAAAAGGATATAAATAATTGCTGACAGAGAAAACTTTGAATTGAAAATAACCACGATGTTTTCAACTGTTATCTTTTAGCCAGTTTATTATCACAACTGTTGTCTGCACGAAAGCTGTATACATGAAATGAGAAGATATAATGGTGGCATAATAGAAACAGAAGTATGATCAAAGGATTTCAAACACTACACAATAATCATGGCAGAAGTATTGATTAAAATGCGATGATGAATAAATATTAGTTATATTCTTTTCCAATTTAAATACAGTAAATAATTTGTTTTCAATAAATATAAACATTTATTTTTATAGGAACAATTTAGCAGGTGTTCTGATAATTTTGATCATGGGTAATAGATGATAATAAATGGATACAATATATATATAGATATAAAATAATTAACATTTGTATTTTGCACCTTTCAGTAGATCCTTCATATAGCTTTATATAATGTTCCATTCAGAAGTAAGTTTTCTTAAGCCACTGAATGTGTGCAATACGAATTGCCAACATTTGAGTTCTCTATTATATTTGAATGAATCGGCAAGCTGCAGCTTTTATTTGTACAATGGCAATATTGAAGTAAATAAACTTGGAGATTATACTGAACTTATAGAATTTTATTGTATAAATTAACTTTTGAAAATGTATTATTCCGAAGAAATTCTTTTCAATGGTATTACTTAATAAAATAACGAACTAATGTTCTAAAGAATTTACAATATATATTTGTGTAACGACTACTGTAAGCAAGTTAATGTGAAAGATTTAGTTGAGACTGGTATCAAAATTACATTATTGAAAATTAAACAATACAATATAGACTACGATATTGAAAATTGGATTTCGAAATATTCGATTTGCTTGACTCTCCAAATGATATGAAAAATAATCGATTCGTCTGATTTTCAAATATGAAAGTCTAGAATGAAGATTTAAAAGCATTGCATATATCGAGATTATTTTGAGAAATATAAACCTAATACTTTGACACAAACAAAGAACAACACAACTAAAAGGAAAATTGAATCAACCATTTCATATTTATTTATATATTTATTAAGGCATTCTATTAAATATTTGAAAATAAAAATATTAAGAATTTGTGTACATTAATATATGAAAGCGATTCTTTAACGAACTTTGCAGACTCTCCCTGCAGAAATTCCGCAAGTTATACACACACACACACACACACACACACACACATATATATATATATATATATATATATATATATATATATATATATATATATATATATATATATATATATGGAGAACAGCCTCCGTACTTGCGGTGTTAAAGACAATAATTTTGAGTCTCAAGGTTTTTTTATAAGAATCTTCTCGTATTTTCTAATAAAACAAATTTCTGAAATGTATAATTTAATTAGGTTCACATAAAGACCTATTCTACTGAATCAGTTTTAAAACACTGTGACAGATCCATCTCCGGAAATAGAAATGTGCATATCATGTATACTAAAGGATGACATAAATAAGTAAATTAAGGTGATCTGATATGTTCATCGATATCTACAAACATGTCGTGGTTATTAAAACTTTATCACGAATAATCGCAAACATATACTTTCTAACAACCTCCTACCTTTAAACTAGTTTATAAATTTATATACCAAGCGAAGTCGTGGATATATATTATGCATGGATATATATTTAGTACATATGTATTTCTATCAAATTGCTGTTTGCTTTGATTTCAACATCAAATTTACCATATTTAACGTGAGAAACTACTTTTGTTTACCCCAAGTATATTGCAGGAATTTCACTAGGAAAGGAGATATCAACCCTAACGAGCGGATCAAAACATCATGATGAGTGAAACATATTTTCGATGTTCATTTCACAATTGTCCACTTCAGTATTCACCGTGGTATTTCGTGCATGTAATATCATTTTGGTGGTGTCGGTAGGAGCAACAATTTTTAACCAGATACGTTTGCATGAATTTGAATAATCGCTTCTGTTATAACTGCGAAGCCAGTTTCATACGATTTGATGCAAATGTCACTCCAGTATCAATTCTAACTGACTATTGGTTATCTGATGTATGGTGCACCAATTAGTCTGTGAATGCCAAAAGAACATGCCATCTGTCGAGTTCCATAAAAGTCAGCTAATTCTGTATAGAATTCTGCTAAATCTGGTCCGTACAAATTTAATGTTATAAGAAAATAGTGACAGAAATTTCATTAAGTAATAAGTCTTTATGTTCTTTTATACTTGTTTTCCATATTGACAACAATGTGATATCCTTGACATTTCCAATCTTCCAAAGGAGTGCCGCCTTAACTCATAGTTCTTTAATCAGATTTGCAATGTCAGTATCTTTTTCTCTGAACACACTTCGAATGATAGAAATAATCTTAAATCTTAAACTCACAATTTATGCTTTGAAGGTAGCGTATAATAAATGTTGTCTGTTCTAGAAGTGTTGAACTGGGCGTTGCTTCAACACTTATTGAATAGTATTGTGCCCTTGATCTTTCAGAGAATATGTTTCAAATCAAGATCAGAACAAAGAGAAATACATTTATTTTGTGATTCGTATGACAATTAATGTGTTTGCAACGTGTCTCTTTCCCAGATTTTCGTTTCAAGTTATGGATCCCAATAGGACAAAAGTTCAACCAGCGTCATAAAATTAACTTCGCTAATCAGATGAGAAGTTTATTGAAATGCTAAACCTCTTTCACCCCAACATAAAGTTATGTCAATTAGATGCTGTAAAGTATTAGCCTAGTTAGTCTACTCTGCTATAATTTGTTCAGAAGTTGTTCTAAACATCTCTTTGAATGCATTTTTAGTTCGATCTCTTTTCATAATACTTAATTTGGTTGATGAATGTTACTACGTTCAAACCCAGGATTTCTCTCACATGATGGTTTCCATTTTTCTATGGGAGACTGTCCGTTTTCTGATGTCAAAGATTATGCATTAATAGTTCCTTTTCAAAAGAGTTGACGTGGTAAATAAAACAGGGCTTGTTTTGCATTATTCCAAACTGAAAAGGACTGGTGTTCCTTATCGCCTAGAAACGTCTTGGACAAGGGAATTCTTAGTTGCACACATCTTTTTATGTATTCTGAAATTTTATGTATTAAATTTGCAATATTAAATCTATTCCACGTGTCTTTGATATATTTGTGTTATACATTCCTTTTAAGGCACTGACGTTCTGCTCATTGTGTGATTTCTTTGGAGTACAAAATATGGTACAGCATCGTTTGAGGTTCAGATGGTCTGTGGTTTGCTTTCAATTTCTTCCTGGCCTGAAGGATCAGATTCCGCTTATATATCTTTGAAACATAGCATTAGGGAAGCAATATCTTATATCGAGCAATGAGCAGTTTCTATGAGTTCTCAGTTATTTTCTGCTTTCCGTTATCTTCGTTAATTTCAGACCAACAGTTTATATTGAATTGACTTAAAGAATTCAGAGCTAACCACATTATACAATCTTGTAAAATTATATGTTTCTATCAAGTGGCCTTTCCCCTTCGAATATGGTCAAACTGAGTATTTCTAGCCGTATTTTATCTGGCAGATCTATTTTCGTTTTAAGAGTAATTTATTAGATTTCCTATCGACTTAACCCTAGACATCTAATATTTTTCCTTAAAATTAGAAGCCATGACTCCTGATACATATAATCAAAATAGCATTTAATCAGTCCTAACATTTGTTTGGTTTCACAATGTTTGAAATATGCCTACTAAATTTAATTTCTCTTGTCATTAATAATCCTGGTTCTGATGTGCAGTCATTAAGCTTTCTTCAAATATCTTGTATTCTGTGTATATATTACCATGAAAGAAGCGCATTAGATTGCATTTATGTTTTAAATTATAATGTTCATGATTTTACTAACTCGTTAATTTTGATAAATCATCTTGAAAACTATCATGTTTGTTAGCTCTATTATACATTTTTGCATCATTTGCAAATCATTTGCATTAGAATTTATATCTCTGGGAAGCCATCTACAAATGCTAGGGAATCAATCTCAGAG
>OZ024746.1:21117807-21160307 GCA_964016885.1 Eledone cirrhosa | reverse complement strand
AAGAAGAAGAAGAAGAAGACTTAATCTTGCATTATCATCGCTTTTTTCAAATTCCACTTATCTCTGTCCATGAAACCATTGGAAATGCAGTGCTAAGTGAAGCACCTGACACACACACACACACACACACACACACACACACACACACACACACACACACACACACACACACACACACACACACACACACACACACACACACACACACACACACACACACACACACACACACACACATTTATGTGTCCATTAATAGTTTATGCTCTCGTTTAAGGAGAGGGATTATGAATACTACATTTAGTATGGAGATAACTTTGTGAGATTAATGTGGAATGAAAGTTGAAATTCGGGGGAAGAGGCTGAATTAGGAAAGTGATTAATTTAGATCAAGTTATTAACGTATAGTAGAAATGACAAAGAATGAGAAGCAAGAACATCTAATGGGTTATAATCTACAGTAAGAAGCTTTACTATATTAAGCATCAGTTAATTGTTTTTCGATAGCTTGAGAATTCGAAGCAATGTTCATGTCATTTATAGGTCATTTAAAAGGTAGAAGAGAGAATAAACTAACCTTATTGTAGTTAGTGTTTCAAATTGAAATGTTTTTCTTTAGTACGAAGTACGTAGTACACACTACATAGGCCTATAACAGTACTTATCAATCGTGAGATTCAACAGACCTGCCAACCTCTAAAAACGCTAACGGGGAATACCATGAAAAAATTGTCTCAAAACGGGAAGAAAAGAGGAAAATAGGGAGATTTTATATAATGAAAGCTATACCCATTTTTACAAGAGAAGACATCCCTTATCCACTCCAAAGTGGGTGGGAGATCTCCCCATTGAACGGGGAGAGTTGAGAGGTCTGGATTTAAATATACAACATGGCATCTTGAGCGAGTGGTATTTGATACGCCAAAGGAAATGTCTAATAAAAAATATAGTGTACAAATATAACTTAATCATTAGCAATAGAATCTAAATCACATCGTCTATTAATTTCTTAACAATCTCTAATCGACTCTATAGTTACCATAAACAAGATTATCTAATAACTATAGTATATTGTCAGTTGAAACTGCCGCAATCTTACGATCTTCCACCGACACCGAAAACAAAATTCCATATAAAACAATTTTCTAACGACTATTTGACACGCATGCTCCTAATAGTAGATAATATATAAAATGTTGACTCAAAGGCAAGTTTAGTACTTTCGGGTCTCGAGTAATCGTCCCTCCACGCTTATTAAATTTTTCAGATTTTTCCACACCCACCCTAGCACGTATTCCCCCCCCCCTCCCCGCTTATTAAATTTTTCTAATCTATCTCCGACGAAATGTTATTTTATGTGGTAGCATTCCTGCGACAATTAATTTTCTTTAGACATTGAAAAAAACATTATACATGACAAAATATGTACATTAATAGAAATCGCATACGTTACAAAATAAATAGGATGGGTTGGGGTCTCTGTATGTAAACTAAACGACTACACCCTAGAAAAATTACCGGAGACCCCCACCCACCCCTCCCTCCATTATTATTTGGGACCGGAGAATAGGTTAAGTATTATTATTGTTGTCGTTACCATTATTTCGATTATAATTATAATAGTATTTCTAATGGACAATTGATTAATCTTTAAACGCAAATACTGAACAAATTTGATGGCAAAATAGGAATAAAAAGTAAATATGTAGTAGTCAAATTAAAGTAGAAACAAAATATAGGATATCAGAATTACATCATCTATAAATTATATAACGCATAAAGCGTTGGTATGGTTCTATACGGATGATAGCCAAGGTATAGCCAGTTAACTAAAAATGTATGTCTTCCTCAAACAGCGCCATTGAAAGCTGTTCAGTCTTTTTTCTTGACCTGAGTACATAATATAATTCTCCACCCTATGAAGAATAGTTGAAAGGACACACATCTGGAAGATCGGAACTTTAGTCTTCGATTTCAGCTTGTCATTCCCCTATGCACTTTTGCTGAGTTTTTCCCCAAAGCTGTTGTTGATTTATGAGTCTTCCGTTCAGTTCTTCAAGAGATAGCATACGAGATATTGTGGATCCCGAAGAAACAAACTTATTTACTGACTTCAGAACATTTCCATTCACATTTATTATAGGAGCTGAGTTTTTTTCTTACTCTACCACCCCAGTTTTCTTGACACTAATGGACAAGGCAAATAGATTACACGCTTTTACTAGACTCTCCATCAATCTTTGAAGTGCAACTTCACTGTAAGCAGTGACAGCAGCATCGCTAGCAAAGAGGGATTCTCTAAGTACTTCAGTGATCAGTCATTCTTCGTTAAACCTAGGCAAATTGAATAGAGAACTATCAAACCTCGTTCTAACTTAGATTCATAACACCATATATATATAAGGAATAAAATTTGCAAATGCAACTGGAATCTTCTAAGAATATTTATTTACTTTAACGGTTTCATAATTCTTATGATTATGAAAAGTAAAATTGAGATGGAGGGCTTGTGTTTCCTTCGTAGTTCGCTCTGACATAGCTGTATACGTATAGTTATGTGTATTTAATTTACTCTCTCTCTCTCTCTCTCTCTCTCTATATATATATATATATATATATATATATATATATATATATATATATATAGAGAGAGAGAGAGAGAGAGAGAGAGGGGGGGGGGTAAATCTATAAGACTGCTCGGTAGAATGTTCATGTTTATATATGGGTGTAATATTCTATTTGATATTTGTGATCGAGCCAGCTAGCTGAAGAGTTATTTAACCATGAAGAGAATAGCAAGCTTTTGCAATACAACTTTGGCTGGCTATATGTCTATTAAGGAAGATAACGTTTGATTGATTTCAAACTTATTGAAAACTTGGTTGTTGCTTCTATGTTTCGTTCTACTGAAACCGGACGTAAATATTGTCGTTAGATATTGACAAAGGAAATAAGTAATTAAAGTAATTAATTGAGAGACTCTCTAAAACTAAAATCTTGAACTCATCTCATCAAATTACACTCCGTCTGTAACTAATTAATCAATATTCTAACATCTTTAACTTTCGATATATATATATATGTGTGTGTGTGTGTGTGTGTGTGTGTATACATATATAGGTAGATATATACATATTTACTCTTTTACTCTTTTACCTGTTCCAGGCATCCGGGTGAGGTCATGCTGGGGCACCACTCTTGGTATATATGTATATATATATATATATGTATATAGATAGATATAGATATAGATATATACATCTATATATATATACATGTATATAGATATATAGATATATAGATATATACATTTATATATATACACATATACACACACACACACACAACACACATATATATATATCTATCTATCTAAGGCGGGTAAAATTCCCGAGATCCATGGACGAGTTCTCTCCAGCGGTCTCTGTCCCTCATTATCGCTGCCATATCCTGCATCTCCAACAGACCAGTGTCTGTCCTTAGGGCATCAACATATGTTAACCTTGGTCTTCCTCTTCTAGTGTGTCCATGTAGGGGCTCCCAAAGGAGCACTGAGTGCAATGTCAACTCTGGATGTCGGTGAGCATGTCCAGCCAACCTCAGTCTCCTCTGTGCCACTTTTGAGCTGACTTTTGGGATGCTCCCATACAGCTCTGAGTTTTTCATCCTCAGTGTATACTGATTAATGTTCAGAGCCATCCTCAGCATTCTCGTGTAGCACCCATCCACCATCTGAGTGAGTCTCTTGGTCAGTGTCCAAGTCTCAGACCCATACAGCAGCACAGACTCCACTACAGCAATAAAGAGGCGGATTTTCAGGTCTCTACGAAGGTCCGACTTCCACACCGATCTCAAGCTGTGACACGCCGCCCAGGCCTTGCTCTTCCTCTCAACCACATCATCTTCCGTATTCCCAATCTTTGCTCACAAATACAGGAAGTCCTCAACCAATTCCAGCGGCTTCCCGCCTACATTAGTGATCCCCTCTGGCTTCTCAACATTCTCTACCAGATATTTTGTTTTAGTCTCATTCATTCTCAGCCCCACACTCACCGACACAGTCTCAACCTCCCGCATCAAATCCTCTGCCTCCTTCACTGTATTTGTCACCAAAACTATATCGTCGGCAAATTCAGCATCCGATACCTTTTTCGCCCCAACTCTCCTGCTCTGAGCCGGTGCTACAGTAAAGCCAGAGTCCTGGTGTTTCTCCAGTGCAAGGCGCATACAATAGTCCACTACGATGATAAAAAGGTAGGGAGCCAATGTATCTCCCTGGAGCACTCCAGCCAGTATCTCAAAGAACTCTGTCATCCCATCAGGTGTAATGACTTGGGCTTTGGTGTTGGTGTAGAGCAGTGATATCAGGTCCACTATCCTCTTGGGGATTCCATAAGACTGTAAGATCTTCATCAGGCAGTAACGGTCCACAGAATCAAAGGCCTTCCTAAAGTCAATGAAAACCATGACCGCAGGAAGGCACTTTGCTCTAGCTCCCTCTAATATCCTCCTCAGCATCAGGATGTGACTGGTGGTTGATCTACCCTCTCTGAAGCCGTTCTGGTTGTCCCTGAGCTTCTTCTCCATCTCAGGCTGGATCCTGTTAAGAATCATCCTGTTGAGGGTTTTTGCCACAAGTGACGTCAGTGAGATCCCCCGGTAGTTGTTGGTGTTAGAGAGATCTCCCTTCTTTGGCACTGGGACGATGTTACTGATCCTCCACTGATTCGGGGCAACTCCTTTCTCCAGTGCCCCGTTACAGAACCCCAGGATGATATCATCAAAATCACACCTCTTCATCACCTCTGATGCCACTCCATCTTCTCCATGAGCCTTGCCCTCCTTGATCTTCTACTTGGCTCTCTGAAGCTCCTCTCTGGTGAAGGGCTCTGTCTCAACATCCAGTTCCTCAAACAGCCGCCTGATCTCCCCAGTGCTCTGGGCTGTGGAGGGTGGCTCTCCTAGTAGGGTCCTAAAATGGTCTAGCCATTTCCTCTTCCTATCCTCGGGCCCCGTTCCCTGGATCTGACTCGAACACCTTTTCTTCCTCCCTGTGATCTCGTTGATGATCATCCAGCTCTCCTTACATCCAGATCTGTCAACCGCTCTCTCCACACTTCTGATCTTCTCTATCAGTGCCTCCTCTCTGACCTCAGTGTAAGCGGTACAGAGCTCTTCCCTCATCACCTCCACAGTCTCCATCCTCTCCTCCGTAGGATCAGCATAGAATTGGTCCCTGGCAGCTTTCAGGTGTTCTCTGGCTGCACACACTTTTGGGTTTGCAGAGCTGACGTGCTTCCCTTTGTTCTTTTTCCTCGGCACCAGGGTTTCACTTGCTTTCGCCACTGCATTGGTGAAGTGCCCGTACCTCCTCGTCATACTCTCCTCAGTCCATCCAATCTCTCTCTCCTCTGACTCTCCACACAGAGCACTAAACCTGTTTCTCACTTCCACTGTGAACCTCTCCTGTAGCTTATCATCTTCCTTGAAAGCTCCCCAGTCATAGATTGTTCTCCGGGGCTGAGCCTTGCTCTTTCTTAAGCTCACGCGGACCTCACTCATAAAAAGCCGGTGGTCACTACCCAGTGTACTGAAATAGTTGTATAGCATATATATATATATACATATATATATATTTCGTTTCTGAATTTGTTTAGCAAGATTCTTTATCTGAAAACGTGTGTTGAAACCGATATTGTTATACTTTGGGAGGGTCATGTTGCCAATAAGAAACACACGCACCAGTTGCTTTCACTTCAATTTATTATATATTTATAAATTTATAAATTTACAAATTTACACATTTACAAACCTATAAATTTCTGGTTGGTTGGATGGTTCCACAACCAGATAGTTGTTTATATATATAGTCATAGTCCTTTCGTCACACACTCTGTGACCTCTTCAGTGACTGGGGATTCCTATATATACATATATATATATATATCCATATATATATATATATATATATATATATATATATATATATATACATATATATATATATATATATATATATATATATATATATATATATATATATATATATATATATATATATATATACATATAGATCTATACAAGTATATATATATATATATATATATATATGTGTGTATATATACATATATTATATATATATATTTATATGTATATATGTATATATACATATATTATATATATATATATACATGTATATATGTATATATACATATATTATATATATATATTTATATGTATATATGTATATATACATATATTATATATATATATATTTATATATATATATATATATATATATATATACACATAAATATAAATTCAGCGAGAATCGTATTTCGGCGGGTAGAAAAAGCAAAACGTAACGCAAATTCCAAGCGCTCCATGGGCTAAAAGACCAGAGCAATAA
The DNA here is from genome assembly GCA_964016885.1 of Eledone cirrhosa. Taxonomy (NCBI): domain Eukaryota; kingdom Metazoa; phylum Mollusca; class Cephalopoda; order Octopoda; family Eledonidae; genus Eledone; species Eledone cirrhosa. The sequence continues at coordinate 21,153,901 of OZ024746.1, read as the reverse complement.
ACATAGGTTACAAAGAACATACAAACTGAGAGGCGGTCAAGAAGCCATAAACCACCCAACCCCAAAAGCAGGTCAAGCTAAACAGGTCAGACAAAATAAATGACATAAATATATATATATATATATACCTTGGACCCTTGGAATTGATGGTAAAATCCAGTACAGGGTTTCTGGGACACCTAAATCAATATATATATATATATATATATATATATATATATATATATATATATATATATATATATATATATATATATATATATATATATATATATATATATATATATATATATATATATATATATATATATATATATATATATATATATATATATATATATATATATATATATATATATATATACACACATATATATGTATGTATATATATGTATATATATACATATATATACACACACGTGAGGCGCATGGCTTAGTCGTTAGATCATTGGGCTTGCAATCGAAAGGTTGGGAGTTCAATTCTCGGACCGGGTGATGTGTTGTTTCCTTGAGCAAGACATTATTTCACGTTGCTCCAGTTTACTCAGCTGTAGAAATGATTACCAGCCTGCCCGCCCAGCCAGTGGGATGGCGTTATCTTATGGCTCATCAGCGCGTGGAAGACTGTACATTCCAGACAATTCTAATATATATATATGTATATATATATATATATATATATACATATATATATATATATATATACTTATATATTTATATATATATATATATATATATATTTTATATATATATACACACAGTTCAAGAGTAACCAATCTTAAAGAGAGAGATGGAGATAGTAGAGGAGATATGAGAGGAGAGATTGGTGAGTTAGTTAGAAGCCAAAGCGTAAAGGCATGTGCTCAATGTGCAATATGCAGTAGAAAGCAGCTAGGTGGCTGGGTTCATGCAGAGGTTAGGTGCGTAGAGCTGGAAATATTCATTAGTTAAGCAAAACAAGACCACAAACTTCACAAGGAAGACATTATTAAATGATTGTCAACATATTTTAGTTTGATGTAAGGAATGTAGAGAATAATAATAATAATATTAATCATAATAATGTCCGTTTACAATTGTTTCGCTACTCCATATAATATTTCTGGATCAGATGACTATATATCATAATTGATCTGGTTCAGTTGAAAATAATTACCATATTTAAAAAACAGAGTGGCTCATCGGACCTTCAAAGGAATATAAATTAAAATAATGGGATAATGTTACTTAATATAATATTCTATATATTGGTTTTTACTATGCTGTCTTGGTTGCATCAGTTGTCAGCCATAATCAAGCAGTATTCATCTGTCGAGGCTGCATTGTGTGAGATCTTCCTTGTGAAGTATATATATATATATATATATGTACATATATATATACATATATATATATATATATATATACATATATATATATATATATATATATATGTACAGGGCGAGGGGAGAAATGAGGTGCAACAGAAATGAAACATTGATTACAGGTTAAAATATAGTCTAGACAGATGAGAAACAAAACGAGGATGTAGTTTATGGAACACCCAAATGATTTAGAAGTCGACCTTAAGTAGGAGCAATAACATTAAGAAAGACATGAACGACACCACAACACTTTATTTTGAAAATTTTGAAAGTAGGTTTATAGGTATGAATTTTCAGTAGACTTTCGTAGTTGTCTCATGGACTGAAGGTAGGTGCTAGAGACAATGGAGATCTTGGTCTTCGGTTCAATCCTGGTCAAGAGGTACATGTAATATTTTACATCTCATAGAAAAAACTGAAAAGGATTACCGGAACACTACTCCCGATTAGGATCGAAATTCAGGCCAGGATCACCACTGTCTATGATTCCCCCAACTAGGCCACCGAGACAGCTACAAAAGTAAAGTGAAAATTAATAATTATAAACCTACTTTGAAAATCAAAGTTTAAAAGATGTGGTGTCGTTCATGGTTTTCCTAGAACTATTAGTCATATTGAGGGTCGACTTGTCAATCCTCTGGCTCTTTGGTAACAACCTTATTATTCCTATGTGTGTTTAACTGTTGAATTAATTTAATTTGATTATTTTACAAACAAATAATATATATACATATATATATATATATATAGAGAGATTTTGAGTTTATGTTGGTTGTATACCAACACCTCAGTATGCAGTCTGGAGCACTCGACGAAGTGCGCAGGTTGGTTTGGTTACTCCGGAGTAGTGTAAAATAAAGTTAAATAAAAGTCAAATGATTAAAATTTAGCTTCGTTTATTACTGCTATATATATTTCAGTGACAGCCATCTTTGGCTGTGACCTCTTCCGGCAGTTTGAATTAGTATGACTCCAGTTCCCCAGTGAATTAACAACCCAACAAGGAACTGGGCATATCAGAGTATTGACAATATCATACACCTAAATAACATATGTACTTGTCTATACCATACTAATTCAAACTGCCTGAAGAGGTCACAGCCAAAGATGGCTGTCACTGAAATATATATAGCAGTAATAAACGAAGCTAAATTTTAATCATTTGACTTTTATTTAACTTTATTTTATATATATATATATATATATATATATATATATATATATATATATATATATATATATATATTGTTATACTTTGGGAGGGTCATGTTATGGTTTTTCGTAGACAACAGAACATGGTGGTTTTCAGTATCTTGTTAGCCTGGCTAAGGCTTACGATATTTCGTTTCTGAATTTGTTTAACAAGATTCTTTATCTGAAATCGTGTGTTAAAACCGATATTGTTATACTTTGGGAGGGTCATGTTGCCAATAAGAAACACACGCACCAGTTGCTTTCACTTCAATTTATTATATATTTATAAATTTATAAATTTACAAATCTACAAACTTATAAATTTCTGGTTGGTTGGTTGGTTCCACAACCAGATAGTTGTTTATATATAGTCATAGTCCTTTCGTCACACACTCTGTGACCTCTTCAGTGACTGGGGATTCCTTTCTTTGTTTCTGTGCCTTTCCTTTCTTCTGTCCTACGCCATTTTGTTTCTGTGTGTGTGTTGTGTGCTCAGTTTGCGCATGCGCCACATCCGGGTGTCTGTGTGTGTTTGTGTTCATTTATCTATTTGTTTATTTATTTATTTATTTACATGTTGCTGGTTGGTTGTTTGTTCTATGTGTGTGTGTGTTTTCATTTTGTCCTTAATTGTAAGTTGTGATGTTGCTGTTCCCCCCATATTTTCTATTTAATTTTGGTTGTAATTCTTTTATGCTTACTGCCTCTGTAATTTGCCTAAACATTGCATCTTTTCTGTGTGTGGATTCTATTTTTATTTCTATGTTCTCTAATTTACCCTTGTGTTCTATCTTAGCATGTTGGTAGAGCACAGATGATTCTTTATTATCTTGAAGGTCTCGCCAGTGTTCATTTATTCGTTCCCCTATACTACGAGCTGTCTCACCTATGTACACTATATTTTTGTTTCTACATTGTCCTTCAGTACATCTTATGCTATACACTACATTTCTAGTTTTACAGTTAATATGGGGGCTTATTTTACAGGTTATACATTTCTTATCTATACATGAGGGTCTTTGGAACGGGTATGTCTTGCTAATAAGTGTTTTTACGGAGGTACCTGGTCTTTCTACTATCTTAATATTGAATTTATGTTTATTTAGGGCCCTTCTAAATTTGTAGGCTAGTTCGCTTCTAGGGGTTGTATTGATGAACATTACACTCTGGTATTTATTGCTATCATACCATGAGTTTATTCTATTGGCCTTGTTCCTAGTTCTTTCTATTCTATTCCAAAATTTGCTCCTATACAAGGGGCAGGTCCCATTTATGTCATTATTTACCATTTTTTCCCATTTGGTTCTGGCTCCTTTATACACTCTGATTCTATCTCTCTGATTGTAGCCAGAGAACTGCATACGGTGGATGAAGTGTTGTATGTGTCTCTCTAGTTCTTCGGGGTTGCACATGCGGGACACATTTCTCATCACCCGTACCAAATCCACAATCAGTATGTTGATTTTGGTATGGTCCGAAATGGCCGAGTTTCGGTGGATCAGATGTTTGGAAATGTTTTACCATTAAATTTGAACATATGTTCCTTAAGGGTTAATTTTATGCTGGCCCCTACCGCATGTGCAATCATTTTCTTCAGTTCATCGTGGTTTTCGGGTGTCCGTATGGCTCTGGTCACTTCATACAGGCAATACTAAAAAGCGTGCGAGAGGTGTAAGGGAGATAACTGCGAAAGTCCGAAAAGTTTCTAGTTGATAAGAAAATTAGGATGTTGTTGTGATGCAATCCGGCACTTTGTAGTTATGTAAGAGGTGTTTCGAGGTGTGTGGACAACGTGTGAAGAATTCATTTCTCGTGTTTAGGCAATCACTATTGTATAATCTCTTTAGAATATTTATTCGTTCATCAATACATAGTCCACACGACGGATTTCCCCTTGCGTATGGCTTGGACTTGGTGATGGCTTTCCATTGAATGGAGTAGTCTATACTTGAGTCCTTGAGGGACCATAGGTGGCTCGCAAGTTTCGTGGATGAACGTCTGTCCGGGTGCCTAAAGGTCGACTGGTGGTTCGGGAAGCGTTCCTTAAATCGGCCCTCCGTCATACCCATATAGGATTTGACTTCCTGTGGTTGATTTGGTCGGTTGGAAGTACCCACAGCTTCATAAATTACAGCGGGTGTGTTGCATTGCTGTTGAAGGGGACAAGCTTCGGGCTTACGGCAAGAGCACGCTGGTGGGGTGTTGCTCTTAGGGCTGTTGGTGATGTGGGCCTTCATGTTCTTAGCGCAGGAGTATCCTAGTTTAAATTTGTGTCGGTTAAAGATGGAGCGGTATTTATGACCTATGGGAAAGTGTCTATCTAAGAGGGCTAGAAAGTGTATATATATTTTTTTTTTTTATTGGAGAAGGTAAGATATTTTTCCGCAAAAATTTGATTGCACTATTTTGTTTCCACTTATGTATTTTTTGAAAATGTTATTCATTATAAAAATTAAATGCTAGCATTCTATATTAGACCCAGTCCGCCACTGTATATATATATACACACAGACACAGACACACACACACACACATATATATATATATATATATATATATATATATATATATATAAACATTATCATTATTATCATATATATATATACATTATTATCATTATTATCATATATATATATAGTAGACTTTCGTCAAATCGGACCGAGGAAACAATGTTTCCATTGGTCTTTACAATTTATAATACTATCTATCGGTCGCAACTCCAGGTAGAAGGAACAACGTGAAATAAAGTGTCTTGCTCAAGGACATAACGCATCACCCGGTCTGGGAATCGAACTCACAACCTCACGATTGCGAATCAAATTCTCTAACTACTCAGCTCAGCCACGCGCCTTCACTGATATATATATATATCATATCTTTATTTTCTCTCTATTTCGTTTATGTTACTTTGATCTTTTCTGTATAATCCTCAGTAATATCTCTCTAATATATTTAGTTTTCTTTTCCTCTCTTTTCTGAACCATTTTCTCTTTTTCTTTTTATATTAATCTGTCTGCCTTTTTTTATTTATCTCTATTGCGTATTCAGTTACACATACTTCAGTAACAAATTAACGCACAAATTAAATATAACTTTACAGAAGTGTTTCAGCTAATTTATCAATGAATATTATAATTGCTTTGTTACCACAGTAACTAGAAAACTCATTCGAATTATCCTACTGGCTGACTGATTCTTTGTATATATATATATATATATATTGGAAAATGTGTGAGAACCTTAGTACAGTTAGGTATATATGAAAAAAAGGAAAAGCATGACTTCACTTGTAGTGTCAAAAAATGTATGATTTAATGTTATAATATTATAATATTATGAGTTGGTAGATATATATATATATATATATATATATATATATATATATATATATACACATATATATACATATATATATATATATATATATATATATATACACACACACATATATATATATATATATATACACACATACACACACATACACACACACACATACATGTATATAGACATATATATATAGAGAGAGAGCTGATCCCTTGTACCTCGCTGTTATCTGGGGTATATGGTGGTTCGAGTCCTCATAGTGGCCGATAGCAACTTCTTTTTCCACCTTTAAGGGTTTTCACCCTATTTTATATCTATATACCGCAAAAAATGTTATCCGGCGCTCTACCGAAATTGTCAATCCACTGCCCTCAAGTCTATCAGATATAATAAAAGGTCGCGAGTTTAAACAGTTCTGTAGAGGTGAAAGTACTTCTGTTTCCCTGCTGTAGTAAGGGCGGCTGTTTGATTGACATTGCTGCACGGTCAGCTAAAATATTAGGATTTCTTATTACAATATTGTTTCTATAATTACACCATTAACATTTTTATAGTGGATTGGCAGTATCGGTAGAGGATCGGACGCCATGCTTTGACGCATAGTTACGGCCCTTGCCATTCTGAGTTCAAATCCCGCCGAGTTTAACTTTGCCTTGCATCCTTACGGGGTCGATAAAATAAAGTACCAGTAATGTACTGGGTAATTGCTGGCCTTGAGTCAAAAGTAGAAACAATTAACATTTTTATAGCGGAATCGCCTAGGTTTACTTAGATAACATGTTCCATCATATTAAAAATTATTAATACCAGCAATACATTCACATCGACTGATGCTTTGTTAGCTTCACATGCCAAGCTTACGTCTTCCTGTGGCTTTAGAAAAGTGAAATAGGAAACCACTTCCGTTTTTACCTCGTTTAATCACATCAACACCACATATTCGCTAAGATTACTCGAACGCACCAGCGGAGCTTAAAAAAATTAAATACAAATTCGCTGGGCTGAGATTTGTTCCGAAAGCTACAAATGTCTAAAGTTTGTCTTGTGCCCAGATGCTCATCAGACCGATGCTGATCCTAGGTTTTGTGGCGGGAAGAAACTGGGAGTACGAGATTTCCCCTTGGACAGGATGACAGTCCATCGTAGGGTTAAAGTCTGTTTCAAACCCGGAGGCTCGTCAGGCCAGTACTTATCCTAGTTTCTGTGGCATAAAGCCACTGAGAGTACAAACTTCCCCTTGGACATGACAACAGCCCTTTGCAGGGTTAAACAAAAGGGACTCATATTCAGCTGAGTATACTAGAGCAATGCGAAATGAAGTGTTTTGCTCAAAAACACACACAACACACAACCCAGTCCAGTAATCAAACCCACGACATTATGATCGTACGTCCAACACTCTACCCCTAAGCCACCCACCTCGGTTGGGATATTTCTATTAAACCATATCTGCGACATAATTGATTTATATTTCTTCATTCACTATTTGCATAATTTGTCTGTCGTTGCTATAGAACTGAAGAAGAATGTGTTGACCATAGTAATCTTGCACGCAAGTACTAATCTAGCTACGAAGAGTTACCGGTTGTTTTGATTTTATGAATTCATGCCATTCTATTAATATCCGAATCGATAAGATCCCAGACTTACTCGAATAGGGTGTAACACCTCAAATCGGACAAAGGAAGCAATGTTTCCATTTATATTTCCAATTGCTGATATTATCTATTGGTCGTAACTCCTGGCAGAAAAAGCAGCGCGTAATAAAATGTCTTACTCAAGGACACAACGCATCACTCAGCCCGGAAATTGAACTCACAAGTTCACGATTGCGAATCCAACTTTCTTATCACTAAGCCATGCGCTTTCATAGGTTAGCAGTAATGAGAACAGCTATGTTTCTCTTGGGACAATACAAATTCATTTCCTTTGCTAATGGTTATTCATTTCCTCAAAAAAGGAAACGTTACAATTTCATAAATACATCAGTCATAATGGATTAATTGACCCACAATCCTACTTGACCTCTCCTATGACTGTTGAGGGCTTGCATATATGTTAGAAAGCCTTTTATTATATAATCTATAGTGACCGCGTGAACAGCAAATGCAGTTGCAAAAGCATTAGCAGCCACAGTAAAAGTGATATCTTTCGCTTTTATTAAATGTTACGAACATATTCTCTTTATTCTATGTCATACATTATAACTCCTTTCGAATGTTGTTCACAATATGAGAATTTATGACGACTTAATGGGGTATATCCCGTGATAGGTGGAAATGTCAGGCAATACCTTTTATAAAGCAGATTCAAATTGACAAACTCAAAAGTGATTACGACCATTGTCACTTTAATCTATGATGAACGCTACTCGCGTATAAAGATATTTTAATTGGTTTCACGAATACATGATTTATTGTAACAACTTCTCAGAGTACAGTATGTCAGAAACTAGCAGCGATTATTATTATTATTATTATTATTATTATTATTATTATTATTATTATTATTATTATTATTAAGGGCGGTGGATTGGCAATATCGGTAGAGGGTCGGACGCTATGCTTTGCAGTATAGAGTTACGGATCTTTATGATCTGAGCTCAAATCCCGCCGAGGTTAACTTTGCCTTTCATCCTTATGGGGTCGATAAAATAAAATAAAGTACCAGTCACGCACTGGGTCGATTTAATCGACTTTCCTCTCCCCCCCCCAAATTACTGGCCTTGCGCCTATATAAGAAACCATTATTATTATTATTATTAAGAGGGGTGGATTGGCAGTATCGGTAGAGGGTCGGACGCCATGCTTTGACATATAGAGTTACGGCCCTTGCCATTCTGATTTCAAATCCCACCGAGGTTAACTTTGCCTTTCATCCTTACGGGGTCGATAAAATAAAGTACCAGTAATGCACTGAGTAATTGGTGGCCTTGTGCCAAATGTAGAAACAATTATTATTATTGTTGTTGTTGTTGTTTCTGTTGTTGTTTTTGTTGTTGTTGAGATCATAAATAAGATTATAGTCAGGTCATTTTACTCATAATTTAGTTCAGTCCCTATCAACTTCTTAATATATAAGTCAGATACTATAAGTTGTCTGAAGGAAGTAAATCAGTTTTGGATGCGCTACTCACCCTGTACGTATAGTCACACAAATATACATACACAAATTTATATTGAAAAGCAGGGAACTAGGTATATATTCGACAAATACGTAGAATATATATAATCAGTACGTATTTTTATACCCACATATAGTGATACACAAACACACATATATATAAATATATACATATATATGCACACACACACACACACACACACACACACACACACGCACACACATATTTATATATATATATATATATATATATATATGAGGGAGAGAAGAGAGAGAGACAGAGATAACATAGAGAACCACACACATACACACACATACACATAAATATATTTATATATAATAGAAAAACGAGCAAGTTTCGTTTACATATGAAAAATATTTAATGTGTATCGACCTGTTAAGCACACATACACACATACATCTATACAGATATGTACGTATGTATATTCTCTCTCTATATATATATATATATACACACACACACACACGCACACACACACACACACACACACACACACACACACACACACACATATATATATACTCCCACCCCTACTTACATGTGTTCATAAAGACCACGATATATCAATCTCAGTACACGCCCATATATACGTTCTCTTGTACACACACTGAAATCCATTCATTCATTCATTCAAATTGTGAGACCCATTCAATGGACATGTATCATTAATTCAGCTATTAGCTAGCTTAAGTTAAACGTTAGAGGTGTCGTGTGCGCCTATTGAACCGTAGAAAACATTTACTTTAGCAATGTGTCTAGAATTTCGTTATTATCAATTTAATGTTAATATATAGTGTGGCTGTAGAAAAGATATGTTTTGGGGGACCTTTAGGTTCAACAATCAGTAATTCAGGTTTTGATTCAGTAAAGACTCCTTTGACAATATAATCTGGAGGATTTTATGGTTGCACAGATGATTTTCCTGCCTTTCTCTCTATAGAGTTTGTTCCATTTTATGACGCTCCATTCTTTAAGAAATCTGTAAAACATATTTAAGTTTCAAATGATAACCGATTGCAAAACGGACGGAAATTTCTTTTTCTTTACATACTTGCCACCGGTCAAAAATATTCTCAAAATTACATACATACATACATACATACATACATACATACATACATACATACATACAGAGAGACAGAGAGACAGACAGACAGACAGACAGCAAAGCAGACAGCAAAACATAAAAAGAAATAAACAAATATATATATATATATAAATATATATATGAATGCTTAACAGATCAAATCACATTTCAAATTTAGTTGAAGTGACGGAACATTTTATGATCGATATTAAGATCCGTTTTATGGTGTTGTTTCTTTAATTTTACCCATAAAACTTATATAAGGGCTATATGATTATCGGAATATTACATATATGAAGTTATATTCTTTCACGTTTTCTGTAAAATTCGCAATAACTGGTATCCGAATTGAAATCTTAACTTCAGTGCGATTATATCTACTTAATTATTGACGCCGATATTCTCGTTATTCTCGAAGTAGTGAAGTAGTGATTCTGTTGGTTTTGTAATGAGGGACAACATCTTTATTTTTCTATTCAACTGTTGAACGTTTTCTGAAAATAACATTCATATGAATTAAATGTTACATCGGAGTCACATTAATTGTGCAATATTTCTCTGTGAATTTTAAAAACCAAAGACAAAATGTCTACTATTAAAATATAAAACCTAAATGTGGTTAGTTAATAGAATGCCCCACAGTTATGCATATATTTTTTTTGTAATTTCTCAGCAAACTCTACTCGTGAGAAAACTAATTAAATGTCGAAGATTTAAATACACCTGAGGCATCCCCTGAACAGTCGAACATGGCGGCTATTTAGAATTTTTACAGTAATTTTATGTTCTCTTTTATCAGATGAATACTTTAGTTTGAATAATGATAACATTTTCATTCTAACTAATTTTCTTTTCATCACAGAGAGAAATGTCTTCGATACAGAAAAAGTCAAATTCTGTCGTTATAATTTGTATTGTTTTATCTTAGATCATTTATTCATATTTTCTTTTTTAAAAATTATATTATTTACTTCATTATAAGAGCTGATAGAAATTCTTAATCCTTGTAGCTATTCATTATGATGTCAACAAACGTCGAATTATTTATAGGAGTAGTATTACTTTAAGCTATACTATCATGAAAAATAGGTTCCCATGGGAGCAGGGTGCTGTTATTTAGATAGTAATTTTGAGAAAGTTGTGTACGTCATATCATTTCTTGGCGTCTATAAAAGATATGATTTTGTTCCAATGTAAAGCCTGGTTGTTAGGTCAAGATACAGCAGCTTCAAATTGTAGCCTGCAATCTTGAACTAGCATATTATATATATTACGTCAACCCAATAATTAAGAAATATCTTTGACAGTATCTTTACTTCGTATGAAGTAGTACTGTACTAAACATCAGAATAAATGGCTACTTTGATCTAAAAACGCTGTTCTTCAATGAAGAGACAGTAGCTAACAGAGTAAATATTTTCATGAAATCAGATTTTGCTCATAAAAATGCTAAAGCCCTTTTGATTATATGTTCTTTCGATTAGGGTCACCTTCGATTAAACAACAAAAGCAGTAATCTCTAATTTCTAATAAATCATTTTCAGTTTAGTATGTTCCTCTAGTATCCTAGAGGAACATAGAAGAAACGGAATATATAAGAATACATATAACAGAAACTTTAACAATTAGGTTTAATGTTCCTTGAAACAACTTTTTAGATGTAGTGTTAACCTAGCTGCTATTCCAGGGGATGATCAAAATACTGAAACTGTATAAATGTCAAAGATAGTACATTTTGACCTTAGATCAATCTTGATTAAGCTAACATATAATCAAATATATTTAGGCCGAATTGTGTAAAATTGGGTGGGATTTTATGCAATTAGTGGAGAAATGGCAGATTGGTTAAAACATCAGATAGAATGCTTTGCGGTATTTATTCCGGCTCTCTGCTCTCTGAGTTCAAATCCCACTGAGGTCTACTTTGTCTTTCATCTTTTCGAGGTCGATAAAAAGTACTAGTCTAGTACTGGATCGATTGCTCCTCTATATCTCTTTCACACTTCCTACCTCTCTCACTTTCTATCCATCGCTGGAAGGTCTGGAGAGGGATGGACTCCACCAGGCTTAAAGCACCCTAGAAACGCCATGTCAGGGCCCCTACGACTCCATCAGGAGTTACGAGACGATGCATGCATTCATTCAATTACTGTATCGTATCTTCGGATCCATTGTGAAGACACTAAACCATGAACCGCGAAAGTCAAGTTTCTAATTACGCGACCTATTTCACGCCAATAAACAGTAGTATTTTAAAGAACGTTATCTATATAGCTTCAAAGAAATAGAGAGGATGTGACGTCCGAACGAGTATCCTCCACTTCCAGGTAACTTACCCTCCGCCTCAGGGTCACTGCTGACAGGATGGACAATACAATGCTCCAGAGAACGGTGAGAGAGACGCATTGGAACAACCACTCCACCTCGTGGGACACGCACCTGCGGGCGGCCAACTCCACTCCAATAGCAGTGAGTAGGGGTGGGATCAGGGAGCCAAGAGCGCCGGAGGTCTCCACTACTACAGTCTCTACCACAAACCTATCTTAGAGTGGCCGATACTTTGACAATTTACCCTCTTCGGCTTGGCGGGCAGTAGAGCCTGGGTTGGTAGCTGAAATCACAAGGTTTCCATTTGAGTAGGTGTCAGAGAAACTGTATCGTTAGCTCGCACTACATATTTGTCATCTTGTATACCTGAAAACATCAATAGGAAACCTCATCGCCAAATAGTGAATTGGTCGCCAGAGATATTTTACATAACTAATCATATATAATTTTCAAATCGTCATTGACATTGAACGGCGGCCAGCTTCACAAAACAGAACTCCGAGTTTGTATCTCATAATTGCTACTCGTGTATATACATAGAACAGTGTTAAAGTAATTATAGCGTATGTGTGCTATAAAATTAAATAGAAGCAGTTTCGGAGCGACTGAAATGTAAAACGAAGTTAAGCAATTTAGATTTCTAACATCAAAGTATAAATTTATGATAGATGTAAAATAATTTAAAGTAAACGTGCAAAAAGCATTGACTGATGTCTGTATTTGGTAAATGTATTTAATGTAAGTATTCGACATTATTCAATTCGAATTACAACTAATACAGGGTTGTTTCGCAGCAAAATTCTGAAACCAAATATATTAAATCAGTTCGAGACAATCGGTGTCTAGCTAAAGATATAAATATAAAACTTCATTGGAGTTCGATTTAATTACATATAATGAAATGATTCATGGAGGTTAATTTATTTAGATAAATGATGTAAACAAATCAGTGTCAGTAATGCAATTACACTTGAAAGATGGGGGAATGAGGGGATCGTAAAACATTTCTTTGTTATTCATTAAGAAATATTGTAGAATTATATGCATGCATATATATATATGTATATATGTATGCATGTAAGTATATATATATGTGCGTATGTGTATATATATATATGTGTGTGTGTGTGTATATGTATATATATATGTATATATATATATATATATATATGTGTGCGTGCGTGCGTGTGCCTGTGCAGTGAGTCTGCACCTCATGCAGTGTTTTTTTTTAAATTCTAAAACAGCTTTAAAACTCTTAACGCCTGTTCCGCACGAAACAACATCACCTAATTGTTAACTAATACATTTTATAATCTTCCGATATTCTTCTCCAGCATTTTTCTCTTTGATTAAAGAGTTCCTAACTTCCCCGCTACACTTGGAATGTTTGTAGCATCCTTTAATGTGCTGCTTTTGTGTTACTCTTATTTGGTAGAAATAACTAAACATGCTATGTGGTGGAACATCTAAATGCAGCGAAGTCAAGAAAAGGTTGCAATGAATACGGGGAATTGATTCTAGTATCCTTCCGATAAAACAAAATAAAATATTCATAGAAATCTTAGTTTCACCTGCAAGATGATTCAAGTTTGTAATATAATGCATGTAAAAAGCAGTAAAAGCATTAAATGTGTGCTTCAATAATATAGAACGTTTCCATAGACCGAATCGCCCTGCGTGAAAATGCGCTTAGCGCGTTTCCTTGCGCAAATGTCTTCAACTATAGACTCGGGTTGATCAATGCCTTTTGAAAGAAACTTGGTAGACTCAAGTTGCAGAATTACGTCATATATATATGTTTACGTGTCCATGACTGTGTTTATGTTTCTGTGTATTTCTCTGTTTATGTACCCTAACTCAATTGTTCGACAGATATAGAAATCGATAAATGAGACTTGGAATATATACTGGTCTCTTTCAGCCTACTCTTGTAATGTAGACCTGGATCTAGGAAAAACGGAACGCCATTAATTTCGTGTCTTCTCGATCAGGAACTATCTGGCATTAAACAACAACTTGTACTCCATTTGCGCACAGCATTCTTAAACAATAAGTTTTAATTTGAACTAAAATAACTATAGGCTGCGTAGCACACAATTAAATTAATATTATGCACCAGCACTTAAACTGTAGTGTTACTTCGATTTGAAATTATCTGAAATTCAACACTCTACTTTTAGTATTATCTATTTTATAATCTCCAAGGCGAACCACATTATTTCGAAAATTAGGATTGATCGATTGTATACTTTGCAACTATTTCAAGAAAACTGGCTAATTTTCAAAAGATACGTACTACAATAACACATTCAACACATGATAAAAGTCCGTGAGGCTCCAAATAATGTATTCTACAATGTAAAGATTCTTGTTTGGTGTTCTATTGTTTGTGCCAATTTAATAACAATAACACAGCTAACCATAGTATTGGTAATACATATATGTGTTTGAACAATAAAAACAGAAGTCAGGTGTAGGTAGAGAGTTAGTTCATATATATATATATATATATGTATCCAGGAATGGATAACAGCCCAACAAATTTTCTATTTCAAGCAACAAGATATGATACATATTTTGTCGGATGGAATATTTCAAAGAATACATTATTTTATGGTAATTAGTACAGTGCAAAATGTAGGCAATTGAACGCCTTTGCCGAAAAACCAAACTTCTAACATTTAATCTTCTTAAATTGTTTGTAAATATACTTTCTCTGTAAGATCTGAAGCCTAAAGTTTGTTTCAACACTAAAGGCTCACCAGGCCGGTACTTATTCCGATTTACATGGCGTGGAGCGACTGAGACTACAAGACTTCCTCCTGAATAGTGCGCCAGTCCATCGCAGAGTTAACACTCCAGCTATTGCTGGTACTCATTTTCAGCTGATTAAGTGGTTTGCTCAAGAACACAACACACAACCCAGACCAGGAATCGAACCCATGACGTTATAATCTTAAGTTCAATACCTTTACCATTAGGCCACGCGCCTCCATTTTCACTGTGTGATGCAATATTTTTAACAAAATATGTTTTTGTTACAAAATATTTGAAGCTATATTTTATTCTTTAAAATTACTGATAAACTGGAAGTTGTGAATAATTCCTATTGATTTGTGTTTGAATTTATGGCATATTATCTCGCATAGAAACGACGAATTGGCAGAGAATTATAACGTCCGATAGAATGCTTTGTGGTATTCGTTTCGGATATCTGCTCCCTGATTTCAATTCTCACTGTGGTCAACTTTGTCTTTCATCATTAGAGGTCGATAAAAATGTACTAGTCTGGTACTGTGGTCAATTCTTCCTCTAAATTTCTTTCTCACTTCTATTCTCTCACTCTTTATCTTTTCTATTCTCTAACTCTTTGTCTTTTTTCTGTATTCAGACCTGCAGAGGAGATAAGCTCCGCCAGGCTTTAAAATGCGCTAGAAACTCTGTAATTCAAAATGAAATTGACGGTTTTCCATAACGACAACAAATAACCAACCACAGAAAATTCTTCTTTTTAAAATATATGAATGCGTTTTGTATTCCTTTGATACGAACAATGATGATTCAAATTTAAACAGGTGACCTTTCCTAACTAAATTGTTTACACAAGTACAATTGAACAAAGAGAAGTAAAAATATGCTTTAGTGAACAGATTTCGGGACGCAGGTTCATTTCTAAATAAGCGTCGTGTGATTTAAGTTGGCATTCCATATTTACATATTTTATTTTCTTCTATTTTATTTTATTTTTATTTATTATTTTTAAATTTACTTATCTCTGTATATCTTGTTTTTTTTTTTTCTTCTTGTTTCTCAACTGTAAGAAGTACTAGATACTTCCTTTAGTCTGCCATG
The DNA here is from genome assembly GCA_964016885.1 of Eledone cirrhosa. Lineage (NCBI taxonomy): Eukaryota > Metazoa > Mollusca > Cephalopoda > Octopoda > Eledonidae > Eledone > Eledone cirrhosa. The sequence continues at coordinate 21,137,604 of OZ024746.1, read as the reverse complement.
GCTTACTAGCTTTATACGGACGTTTAAACTGATTAAATAAATAAATAAATAAATAAATGAGTAATGCCACCGTATACAACTTAAGATGACACAAGAGATTTGGATGTCAATAATCCTCCCAATTTCAATATCCTGGGTTAGTTTCCTATGCCTATTTCATGTTTATAGAAGCATTGTAAAGTAACGAGAGAGTCAATCTGTTTGTAGTATGCGAGGTTCAAATGAAAAGTTCATAGGCGGACCAAGATAATTTCAAGGTATTACCAAATGAGGTTTATTTTTCAACATAGTCTATGGAAAGAAATAATTCAGTTATTAACAAGAGTTGAAATTAATGCATGCAAGATTTCGCAGCTTTAGCATAACTCCTTCATAGTCAGCTTATGAATATTTCAGCCAACCCTTGTATATTTCTTTTGCAAAATATTAGTGCTTAAACTCTCATGTTATCCAGTAATAAAAGGGTTCCCTAATTTATTCATGGAAGAGCAAATTAAATAATAATAGATCTAAATTCTTGGTCACAATGAGCTTCAGAGTTCAGCATTTAAGTGTAATCAGAAGTTTGTTCTTATCATTGAAATCTCAATGTTTCGATATCTGATATTACGGACTACACATCACTGCCAAATTGGCAACGGAAGCCGTTTCACCTTTAGTAAAACGTTGCTAATCGTTTATAATTCATTAAATGTGAGTTTTGGCATAGCGTCAACATACCCGCTTTTAAACTCAACCATAAAGATATTTAGATGCCTGAATTAACTTGCAGGCACGTGCAACAATCTACATAATATATTATACACTTTATATGTGATTACTCATGTTGTACGACACTACACTTGTATGATTGTTAGCATATATGTGTGTGAATATAAGAATATTTTTGTGTAAACGTAACAATTTTAATAATTTTTGACACCTAAAAGAGTGAAAAGGTTGGGGGAAGGCGGCGAATTGGCAAAGTCGTTAGAACACCAGAGAGAATGCTTTGCGGTATTTGTTCTGGCTCTCTACTCTCTGAGTTCGAATCCCGCCAGAGGTCACTTTTGCCTTTCTTTCATTCAAGATCGATAAAAAGTACCCGTAAAGTACAAGGGTCGATTCTTCCTCTATATCCCTTTCTCACTTCCATTCTCTCACTCTCTATCCTTCCCTGGAAGAAATCTGCTGTATTCAGACAAGGAGTGGAAATGGGTTCCACCAAGTGTTAGAAAATGCCCTAGAAACATTTTATGTCGTACCTATGACTCCCTCGGAAGTTACGGGTAAAAGAAAGAAAGGGGTGGTGGATTTGTCGGAAGTGGTAGATCATCGGATAAAATGCCATTGTTGTATTTGCTTTGGGTATTTCCATTCTGAGTTCAAATCCCGTCGTGGTCAACTTTACCTTTCATTCTTCTGGGGTAGATAAAATAAAGTACCTGCCAAGTACTGCACTTATATACATATATTTGCATGAATGTGCGCGCTTTGGTACTTAAATGGATATATCTATGACTGTTTAAAAATGTGTATATATATATATATATATATATATATATATATATGTGTGTGTGTGTGTGTGTGTGTGTGTGTGTGTGTGTGTGTGTGTGTGTGTGTGTGTGTGTGTACAAGTGTGCATGAGTTTATGTGTATGTGTGTCTACCGCATGAAACGACAATGATGTACAATTGACGTCAATCATATTAGCAAACTGAGTGCAACTACGTTTGGAGATAAATCGATTCTACCAGGCCAGTTCTCCTACATAAAGGAAAACATTTATTTATGAGGCATAAAGACCGGAATAAGGATCACTGATCTACATGCTTTATACTTTATCCCAGATAACGTTGACAGTGACAGATATCTGAATCAATAGACTGTCAAATTATCATTCAATGAGACGACAGCTCTTGTTCGGTCATCTAGACAACAAAGGCATTTAGTAAACAATCTTCTAATCCAGTTCGATATTAAAATGTTCCTTTGTTCGTTTTTCCCGTAACTCTGATATTGAATACACAGCATTCCCATGACATTTTTGAAAACATGGCCAGGTTTGAATACAGCAGATTTCTTCCATGAGAAGGATAGAGAGGGAAAGAATAGACGTGAGAAAGAGATATAGAGGGAAAAATCAACCCCAGTAATAGACTGGTACTTTTTATCGACCTCGAAAGGATAAAAGGCAAATTTGACCTCGGTGGGATTTGAACTCAGGGAGCAGAGAGCCGAAATTAATATCGCAAAATGTTATATTCGGTTGTATAACGACTCTTTCAATTTGCCACCTGATATTAAAATAAAATATGCCAATGAGCTACATTATTTTTCAGTGTAGGTGTTGGATTGGCAGTATCGGTAGAGGGTCGGACGCCATGCTTTGACGCATAGAGTTACGGTCCTTGCCATTCTGAGTTCAAATCCCGTCGAGGTTAACTTTGCCTTTCATCCTTACGGGGTCGATAAAATAAAGTACCAGTAATGCACTGGGATAATTGCTGGCCTTGTGCCAAACGTAGAAACGATTATTTTTCAGTGTGGGTAACAGAAGTACAGTCCGATATTTATGTCTCTACCGTAAGTATACTCCCTTACACACTTTGTATATAAAATTTGGTGAGAGGGGTAGATTCTAGAGAAATTGCCCAAAGCTTGTTGATAACATTTTGAAAAAGTACGCTGATAGTTACAACGCTGAAGTATATAGCAATATTGACGTAGCGACTGTAATAATGCTTTTCACACAGCCATAAATATAATCGTACTGTAGAAAGAATTGATTCCAGTCGCTCTGTTAGTTATGTATATCTATTTCAAACTCGACAAAGATCAAATATAAAGTCAATATAAATGGAATTGAAATTTAGTCTCCGTTTTATACACAATATTTGGTTAGATGCGTCAACAGTTATTTGTTCACAAAACACAGATTCTAGAGAAGACGGTTTTTAATGCTCTGAAAGATAAATACAATTCTGGATACTAGTGTATTTCAGGTGGTTTTCTCAGTAGAACCATATTCATAATATCTAGAGCTATCAGGATTAATGGGATTTGGAATTAAAATGTCTTATGCAGAAGCGAGTTAATAATATGAAACCTTTATGCATCCGGCTTCTTCTGGGCTTGAGGCAGACATTAGACGTTTTAGACTTATGCATAGAATCCCTATGAAGCTACGAAGTGGCAGAGTTGTTAGAAGGTCAGATAGAATGTTTTGCAGTATTCGTTTCGGCTCAGTGCATTCTGAGTTCAAATCTCGCTGAAGTCAAGTTTGCCTTTCATCCATTCCAGGTCGATAACAAGTACCAGTCAATTACTGGAGTCGATTCTTCCTCTATATATCTCTCTCACTTCCATTCTCTCTCACTCTCTTGTAGATATCTGCCGTATTCAGAGCAGGAGAGACGATGGGTTCCTCCAGGTTTAAACATGCTCCAGAAACGCAGTATGTCAATACGGCGCACCTACGGCTCCTTCAATTATTTCAAATTTTGCCGCCATTTAGCACTATCCTATGGCAAACGATAGACCGTTCTGCCTCACGTGACGTCACTGCCTGCTGCAGACAACTCTGTCATAACAGCGATCTCTCTCTCTCTCGTTCACAGAAGTTGAACAAATTTTCATCTCTCTCTATATATATAATTCAATGTCTGCTGATGAAGCCAACGCAGTATCACAGTTTTCGGCAAGTTGCAAATTCCATTTATCGTAACTTATGCATCGGCAGAAACCTGGGACCAGACTTACAACTGCAATAGCCACAACTTTACGAATACGGAATTTGTTAGCACTCTCAGACAGGTTTTGCTCGATAAAAGTTCATACCATATCTCATTGAGTGAGGAAATGTGAGCAAGCTGGATTATAGTACCGATCTAACCTTCAGTTCACGTGATTGAAGAGCGGACTTCTTATCCACACACCAGTTTCTAAGCTTATTCCATTTTCCGTGTAATCAGAAAATACACTTCATGAATTTATATTTGACGCCGATAAAGAAATATGATATCTGACAGTCTGCAATATTTTTTTGTTTCGTATTTATAACCAATATTACTATCTACTACACTTTGTACTAATACTACCAAGAATACATAAAAATAACACTTCTCAGCAGAAACAGTTACAACTAAAAATAGTATCTTGACGTTGGAAGAATACAACTAATATCTTCATGACGCATCAACAATTCCATTTAATAATTCCATCTTCTCCATGACCATGACTTTCACTACATCGTTACTTCATCACCTATAACATTCTTTTCATCAACGTTTATTGGCTTCACATTGAATGAAAGTATGGGAAGAAAAAACTAGCCAAGATTACAAAGTATCAATTCGGTACAGAAGCAGTTCGCTATCCTCACTATTTCTATTAACGGTAGTATTCTATGGAGAAAATATTCAGTAACAGCTAAAAGAAAATTATACACCCTGCTTGCTTTTATCCTTAAAAGGAAACATTAATATCGATATCAATATTATCACATTTCCCATCTCAGTAGGCATGCTCAGTAATATTAAGTGTTTTCCTTCTTTACCTTTTGATGTAGGCTCTTGGTAAAAAAAAAAAAGTTATATAACTTGACTTAGTTAGCTTGGTTATTTTCATCGATGGTTAGAATTCCCCTAAACATGTAGATTATCACCAAATCAACTCTGTTCTGCAAATATTAGTTTGAAATGTTTCGGCAAAAGATTGTTGTTTTTCAGGTCACTTCTTTCTTATTGTTTGTTAACTATGGCTGTTCTCACATTGTTATTGCCTCCGAAATCCATTTTTTTTTTCTGTTTCTATATGTCATCCTCTTTCACTGACATAAATGCCCATGGATAATTGCATATCTATAACATTATATATAACATACGATGTCTTAATATCTTTACTGTAAAGATTTCGACATGATTTCTCGTGCAAAATATTTCCTGTTTCTCAAAACGTAGCCTTATGTTTTTTAATTTTATTTATTTATTTATTTATTTATTTATTTATTTATTTATTTACTTATTTATTTATTTTGATAAGGAGAAGGAACAATATCCATGAAATTCACTGATCCACTGCTGAGATCGATAGGGTTTATATTTCTAGTCTCAAGTCTGTCTCCATCCCGGAAACTCATCAGGCCGGTTTCCGTGGTGTTAAGCGACTGAGGGTACAAGACTCGCCCCAGGACAGGACGTCAGTCCATCACAGCGTTAAACCCCCAGCTATCACCAGAACTCATCTTTAGCTGAGTATACTGGAGCAATGGGAAATGAAGTGTTTTGCTCAAGAAACAACACACAACCCAGTCATTATGATCCCAGGTCATGTATGATCAGGAGGTAGTTTATGTTAAACTCACATCCTCCCCACTGGTAACCAGCCTTTGACATTCTCAACACTAATGAAAGTGACACCATACACAATATGAATAGCAAAGGTGAAAGTCTGTCTCCCTGAAATATTCCTCTCTTGATGCTGACAACTGCCAATGTTTGTCTACATGATGCCAGCTCAGTCTTCCAACCATCCATACTGTTCACTAGAATTGTTATTATTATCATTATTAATATTATTTTAAGGATGAAAGGCAAAGTTAATCCCGCCGAGGTTAACTTTGCCTTTCATCTTATGGGTCGATAAAATAAAGTACCAGTAATCTACTGGTTAATTGCTGGCCTTGTGCCAAAAGTAGAAACAATTATTAATATTATTTTATTGAATAAGTTAAACGGCCAAAAACGTCGTCCACTTAGAATTTATAATTTATCAAGCGTATTTATATATATTGTACAAATGTTTTAACTACTGTTTGTAAATATTACTGTAAACATTAAATTCTGAAATATATTAAATTTGCTTACGTCAAATTTAGTCTACAGCTCAGGGACATGATGTAAACAGATCAGTGTGTTTTATAAAATGGCATTTTGAAGCAAATGAATTGCTACGAATTGGATTTATAGTCTAAAATTAATCGTGTCTTCACAAACGAATTTAGCGTATGTAGAATGGAGTCCTACGTAGGAAGGAGCCTTACGAAGTGGGGGAGCTGATGCAATGGCTGTCTCTGGCCATTCTCCGCGGTAATATCTTTGCTATTTTTTTGGCAGAGCGCAGCTGAAACACCGCTCAGACTACGATGTAGTGTCTGTCACTCCCAAATATTTGGCAGTAATCATTTTGGCTAACGATTGCGACAGGTTTGGAAAATGAATGTAATAATAAAATACATAAAACATATTTTAAAAGGCTTTTAAAATGAACATGAAAATAACTGTAAGACGAAAGGTTGTACTGGGTGGGTGGAAAGAAACTTCCTTTTATAAATGTTAATAGCGTTATCAATTATTGGTCGATTTTCATAAAACATGTTTTTATCTTAAACAGTATAATGATGGAAGTGCAGTACAGTATTAAAGTTCTACATAGATACGAGTATAGTCCACCAGTGTTTGTAATCGTTTCGGTATATCTTCGACTGACCTCATCAGGAACTCAGATGGTATGTTGGTCAGTACATGACGAATGCGTTCCTCTAATTGAGTGAGAGTGTTGGTTTTGAGTTATTTTTTTTTCCTTCGCCCACCCCATAGGAAAAATGCATGACGTTAAGTCAGTGCTTCTTTCTGGCCATTCATGTGAACCTCGAAGACTCAGCCAATGTCGTGGAAATTGGACATCCAACCACTCATGGAGAGTGCATGCAAAATGAGGAGGGGGCCCCATCTTGTCTGAATATAAGGTTATTGATGTTACCCCAAGTGGTCACAGTGAGTCAAACATTATAAATAATTTTCAATAAGGAATTTCTTTCCGTCCATCATGTCTATTACAGTAGGCGAGCGAGAAATTATTTCAGCATTTATATTTTGAGCGTAAGAAATTGTCATCAACACTGCAGATTTCTCTCATTAAATTACAGGAACATTTGTTGCTTACTAAAATAAGCTAATAAAGTCCAAAATAAATATATTATTAATTCAACACCCCTTCATTGAGGGCGGTGGATTGGCAGTATCGGTAGAGGGTCGGATGCCATGCTTTGAAGCATAGAGTTACGTTCCTTTACGATCTGAGTTCAAATCCCGCCGAGGTTGACTTTGCCTTTCATCCTTACGGGGTCGATAAAATAAAGTACCAGTAATGCACTGGGTAATTGCTGGCCTTGTGCCTAAAGTAGAAACAATTATTAATTCAACACCCCTTCACTGAGTAGAAACTTCAATGCATGAGGCATTAAACTGTATATGTCATTAGTCAGACGTGAATTAACAATATATATGTTCTGTTTAACAGGTAATCATGTAACTTTGATTTTACTGTCGATTTTGTTGCTTTCAGAGGATCTGACTGGGATATGATTTGAAAAGAAGCCATCTGTCAACATGCGATTATGCAATTGCATGTCGTTAATCTTTATCCAGATCCAAATGACAGTTGTTTACCCCTCGATTAATACCATACGTATATGAGAATATATACATAACATATATCTAAAATGTACGGAAGCGCAGGAATGGACATTGGCTGGTATAGGTTAAGTAGTATTGAGGCAGAAAATTACAGTAATAGAAAAGATGATTCAAAGGTAAAAGCATCTATTCCACTTTAGGAAGAAAGTTCCTGATAAATATCTTAGAGATGCCTTATGCATGGAGACTATCTAAGGTGAAAAGGCTCATTCTACCGAAGCTACAAAATAAATTAATTAACAAAAAACTTAGACCCTGTGGTTGTAGATACTTTCACTTTAAACAAAACATACAGAATAGTCACGGTTGAAATCTATTTTATCAAAGGTACACACATTAAGGGATGACATGTGGCTAAACGTGTAACGCTGAATTTGGTGTTCGAAAGTAAGAGATGACTTTATAACCATTTTTATGAACTCTATCAAAATTTCTAATGCAATACTTCCCACGAATGAATGAATTTGACTACGTTAAATTCTCTTACACACTTGGAGGGTTACATACCTAATGTTGTAAACATAAACAGACATTTAAGAATCAAAAGTATGCAGGTAATGAAAAGGGGAAAAATCATTGCCGTTAATGTATTCTTGTCTGAAAAGGGAAGGGATACAACTCCAAAACTTAAATTTACTAAAAAGTAAATGATGACATGCAGTGTGAAGTTGACCCGGTTTTTGTTAAGTACGATCACTTCGCACAAGTTTCAGTTTTTTTTGTTTTTTTTTTAAGAGCGGTGGATTGGCATTATGGTAGGGCATCGGGGCTCTTTATGATCTGAGTTCAAATCCCGCCGAGGTTAATTTTGCCATTCATCCTTATGGGGTCGATAAAATAAAGTACCAGTCACGCACTGGGGTCGATTTAATCGACTTTCCCCTCCCCCCAAATGACTGGCCTTGTGCCTATATAAGAAACCATTATGGTAGGGCGGATGACAACATGCTTTTGGGCATATAGTTACAGCCCTTTAAGTTCAAATTTAACCGAAGTTAGCTTTGCCTTTCATATTTACGGAGTCGATAAAATAAAGTACCAGTAACGCACTAGGGTCGATTTAATCGACTCCCCGCTCCCCCAAAATTGTTGGCCTTGTGCCTAAATCAGAAATCATTATTTTGCTATTTTTTATTTATCTATTTGTTTATTTTTTGTATGAAGTGAGAATCTCTTGGAAATTTCCCGATGTCAATATTTTAAATTGCTTAATCAGTGAATGTCTCTTTTTTCACGGAATTCGATATTCTCTTTCAGTTCTTATAAAATTCTAATTGACCTCTGAGGAAGTCTTATATAATCGAAACCTGCCCGGAGTTATCACCGTACTTACCAAAGATTAAACTCGTTCACACTACTTTTCTCTGTTTCTATGTCTAACTCAACACCCTGATTATCCCTCATTCCCCCAGCCTGTCTCCTTCTCCGTCTCTTTCTTTCACACACACACACTCTCTTTCAGATATCCAAGCCATTTTATTTCGAAGAAATATCGATATTGGTATTGCATCAGTGATTGGGGACCACTTAACGAATTAACAGTTTCACAACTGGAGAGAAAATTGTTTTCTCTGTTCAGTATCTAGTTCATTCTCACTCTCTCCTTATAACTCCTCTCTCTGCTGTTCATTTCCACACAATTATTCCACCTATTAGCCTCTCTTTTATTGATTCTATGCTCTCTCTCTCTCTCTATCACTCTCTCTCTCTCTCTCTCTCTCTCTCTCTCTCTCTCTCTCTCTCTCTCTCTATCTATCTATCTATCTATCTCTCTATATATATATATCTCTCTTGCCTTTTCTCCAATTCCTTCCCTCTTCTCGTTTCTATTTAATCTATCTGCTGCCCTCTCTTGCTGTTATGTTAGAGGATTATTGATCACTTATCCAAGAAACTGTTTGCCAACTGGTCCTGAAACACCTTCTCTCTTCTTCATGTTCTATTTCGTAATCTAATCTTTCGCTCAGTTCTTTCGCCTTTCCTCCAATCTACTTTAATCATTCTGATTCTTGTCCTTATTCCCATTTCTCTTATTCCCTCTTTCTAAATTTTTACTTTTCTTCCCTTTCATTTATTTTCTCTTAGTTTACCTTTTCGGCTAAATATGATTTATGGACCATCAACTGAAGTTATCCTTTTGCCAAATGAACTTGATATTTCATAGCCTTCTCTTTTCTTTCGTGTTTATTTCTATTTGCTATCTCCTTCCTCTCTTTTTTTCTCTCTCTGTTATTATTTATCTACTTCTGTTCCCCCACCATATAATTTTCTTTCATCGCTTCTCACTATATACATATCTCCCTCTCTCTTTCTCTCTTTCTCTATTCTCTTTCCCTCTCATTCTCCATTTTCTTCCTTCCTACTTCACGCTTAAGAATAAAATAAGTCAATGTCTATAACCCCATTAGCTACTTAAATCATCAACACATCTGCCATTTCTTGTTTTTGTATTACCTTTTTTGTATTCCCTAACCTCGGATTCCATTTCTTTCTCCTCTTTTAATGCCTGTCTCACAACAGTCTTTCTAATTAACTAATTATACATCATCGACATTTAGAAATAATATAGCAATATTAGACGCTGTTCATTGGACAATATGTATTTTTCTCCTGCTTTTGGGTTCTGCTTTCATAGCTCCAACACATTAATTTGTCACTACTTTTATTCTCCCCTCACCATCTATTTCGCCTCTCTATCTCTTTCTCCACGCATAAAATCTCTCTCTCTCTCTCTCTCTCTCTCTCTCTCTCTCTCTCTCTCTCTCTCACTCTCTCTTTCTCTCTCTCTCTTTCTCTCTCTCTCTTTCTCTCTCTCTCTTTCTCTCTCTCTCTCTCTCTCTCTCTCTCTATATATATATATATATATATATATATATAGGTACACACATATATACATATGTGTATATATATATATATTATATATATATATATATATCGCTATATCGCTCTATCGCTCCACTCTCTCTTTCTCTTTATCTATCTTTTGCTCTTTATAAGTTTTGCTCACAAGGTTTCACTGGTGTGTAAAGTTGGTTAGTATTCTAGAATTCATTTATCTGCTCAGAGTCCAATTACGTGATACAAATATTGATTTCTTACATGGACGCACACATCCTTACAAATATATATATATACGATGAAATATGATGTTACAAAAATTAATCACTTTCTCAAGGGCGTTAAGTATGAAATGTAGAGAAATAGCTACAACGGAATATCAAATTCGTATTGTACACCCAGTTCAATGTGTTCTTAATCCCGCTGGCTTAAAATAATAATTGTTCTCCCTCATGAGAATATGTTAGGAAAGTAAACATAAAGGCAGAAAAATCATGATTAAAAATCTGTTGTCAATTGGAATATATAGAAGCCGAATTGTTAAATAAATGTTATCGTTGTAAGAAATTTTGTACCGAATCATAAATGGATGCAATAACTTGGTTCAGTCACTGAGTAATTTCTGTGTACCAATTCATATAAGAGAAGATTAAATAGTAATTTTGACAATGCACAACGGCATGTTGAAGAATTCATAGGCTGACTATGAAGAAGTGATGCTAGAGGTGCGAAATCTTGTATGCATTAATTTCAATACTTTACATCAACTGCATTGTTTCTTTCCACTAACAGGCTGAATGAGTTGGGTTGCATAAGAAAGACATGAACGACACCTTTTGGTGACTTACTATATTTGTTTTGAAGAGTTTTGAAGTGTAGTAAAATGAAAGTAGTAAGTATGAATGTTCAATAGAATTTCGTAGCTGTCTCAGTGGGCTAGAAGTAGATACTAGAGACGGCGGAGATACTGGGCGAGAGATACATGATAATCTTTTTCAGTTTTTATTTTTACATCCCATAGAAAAAAAACTGAAAAGGTTTACCGGGAACCCTACTCCCGACCAGGATCGAACTTCAGACCAGGATCACCACCGTGTATGATGACTCCAGCTAGCCCGCCGAGTCACCTACAAAAGTTCAATGAAAATTAATAATTATAAATCTACTTTGAAATTCAAAGTTAAAAAGATGCGGTGACGTTCATGGCTTTCCTAAAGCTGTTAGTCACATTTAGGGTTGACCTGTCAATCTTCTGGCTCTTTGGTAACAACCTTATTTTCCTATATATATATATATATATATATGCTTGCTTTTGTATGAACGTGTGTGTACATGTATGTGGATTTGTATGCTTTCATTAGATGTAATCTGATAAATGCAAATTTAATTAAGATTCTAAATAACAAATATCAAATATCATCTTCAATATTGCATGATTCTCAAAGATAATAATACAGCTTTAGTAAATAGCAGGCTTAATGGGTAAGGTAAAGCAAAACTGTATAACTATGCACATTGCTCTTTCGCTCCCTACTGTACTTTTTTAAAGTCATTATTCGTTTTGTCTGGAGGAAAGGACTGTGCACAGCACGTTGCTATTAAAGGTCTTCCGAGACCGGTGAGATCGACTGAAAGACATGAAGCGTTTGGTTAGGTTATCAATGGTTAGATGCTTCACATTTAAGTATTAGACTGTTGGTAATTTCTGACAAACCAAAGTTATTTGAGGTTTCCACAAGGAAGGCAGCGTTTTCACGCCATCTGGTGATAGTTACGGCATGCTTATTCCTGACGTAATACTAAAATATCTGTTGCGTTTTCAGTCTCAAGACACCTCTAATAGAAGTGGTCAACTAGTTTCAATCTCTCTCTCTCTCTCTCTCTCTCTCTCTCTCTCTATATATATATATATATATATATATATATATATATATATATATATATATATATAGTGAAAACTGGAACGGGAACAAAAACAGAGAGGCAGTGCAAACAAAGGTTTATTAGTTTCACGGTCTTGAGAGTGGGGGGTGGGGGTATATATATATATATATATATATATATATATAGAGAGAGAGAGAGAGCGAGAAATAGAGAGAGAGAAAGATGTCTATAGAAATGACTTCTACACGACTAGAACTGTTTCATTCGTATGAAATCATTCTTGATGATTTTTTTCGAATAAGGCAGTTCTCGTCCTATATATATATATATATATATATATATATATATATATATATATATATTAGGTATAGGGTATTTACATTGTACATTTTACCATTCTGCTCTGAGGATACAGTGGTCACAGCATTGGATATTTGAGAGTTCTACAAATACTTGTAAATGTGCACATAGCATAACTAGGCTGTAGTACCACCGTGGAAACATTTGTAAGCACACGGAATAATTTACCTTTTTATGATGTCTACCTGTTATTATTCATTCTTTATATATATATTATTGCACCGACGTGAGGTATATGATTTTTAATGCAATGAAATATCTATGATCGTTGGCAAATCACTGATGAGGGACTCATTTTATTACATGTTATCCATGTGCTACCTGCAGTATTTTTCTCTATATTTTATTACATATATTTACCACTGCGATTCTGTGTTTTTTTTCTCTCTCTCTCTTACTGCTCCCCCATTCTCTCTGTTTCTCCCCCTCTGTCATGTCAGTTAACTCTTCCTCACACTTTCACTCACTCACTGTTTCTCTTCTCTTCATTTCATCCTGTACACCACGAAGGCTATTTTTCTCTCTTCTCACATGGCCATCGTTCGTGTCAGGTCTGTTTTCTAAAAGCGCTCATATATTCACCTAGCTTATGCTAAACAGAATAATTTTGAAGCTTGTTTCTTTCCCCTACGGTTAGCTATACTCTTTGTTGTTCTCCTGTCTCACTCGCTTTACGCGTTTCAATTGTCCTAATAACTTATTTTGGTTATTATTGCACCGACGTGAGGTATATGATTTTTAATGCAATAAAATATCTATGATCGTCGGCAAATCACTGATGAGGGACTCATTTTATTACATGTTATCCATGTGCTACCTGCAGTATTTTTCTCTATATTTTATTATATATATATATATATATATATATATATATATATATATATATATATATATAAAGATGCCTGTACTCTACCAATCTATTGTGTACGTTTTTAAATTGAAGTTAGCCCCCCACCTTTCCGACACAACTCAGGAATATACATATATATATATATCATGCCTCCTTTCAGTTAAGCTAGTTGAAGTCAGTTCTAGCCCGAAGACTCAACAGGCCGGTACTTCTGCCCAGTTTCTTTGACGTTAAGCAACTGAGGGTATAAGACTCTCCCTGGATATGACGCCAGTCTATCGCAGGATTATCTCCCAGCTACTGCTGTTATACACTCACGGAAGAATTTACAGTAGCAAGGAGACATTATACCAGCATCCTGGTGTTAATTGTACATGCGGCACTATTCAGTCTATAATGAGAATGATTGAGGTCAAATGGATGTTGTTGCTATTTGTCTAAACTGAATGGAGATCAGCGCTTTGTTTTAATCTTAGTTCAGACCTAATCAAGAATATGTCATTCTAGTCTTGAATATCCCCTAGTATTTCCTAGTATATATATATATATATATATATATATATATATATACGTTATTCCGGGTTGAATCGGAGGTAACCACAGTAAGTAAGGTACTCAATACATTGCAGAGTATAAAAGTTTTAATATAGATGAGATTCTGCAGGACTAGAACTGTTTCATTCTTTAGAAATCATCAGGAAATCATCAGAATCATATATATATATATGGGACCACCTAAATCAATGATTTGAGGGATATTTAATTGCTATTTTTAGCAAGCCTTTCCAGTAGAAGGTCAGTAGTTTTTAGGATGTCATTGTAAGTGTTCTGAAGTGTAATAAATGTGTTTCGTTGTTAACGGTTGATTGTACATTTTGTTGGATCGGCTTCAAAACATGAAGTTTGTTGAAGCAGTAAATTATTCCCCTCCACATGTCCAAGCAATATTTTAATTTCGGAGTCATTTTCATCTTTTTTGTTCGTATCATACAATATATAAAGGGAAGCAACGCATTTAGTATCATTACAGCCTGGATACGGATAACATCCACAGGTTTTCTATATTATTCTATATGACGGTCAGCCCAGCGAAGCTTGTGTGTGTGTATGTGTGTGTATATGTGTGTATGTATATATATATATATATGTGTGTGTAAGTGTGTATATATATATATGTGCGTGTATGTGTGTGAGTAAGTATATGCATGTGTATGTGTGTGTGTGTGTGTGTGTGTGTGTGTGTGTGTGTGTGTGTGTAAATGTGACAGCGATTCGATTACGCCATTACTAACTTATATAACTACATAGGTACTACGATGAGTAACTTTGTGACATTACATATTTCCCGAAATGTACTTATACCATATTAAGATAGGGAAATAACAATAACATCACTAGAAAACATAGAAAACAGATAAATGTCTTAAAAGAAGCAAAGGATTATCGTTAAAAAAATCAAATTAAAGAAATGTTTTAAAAGAAAATTATATAACTGTCTGTGGTAAATGTATGGGATTTACGATTATAATGTCCTGGATTCGATTCCTGGACTGGGTTGTGTGTTGCGTTCTTGAGCAAAACACTTCATTCCAAAATGAGTACCACCCGTAGGTGGGAGTTTAGCTCTGCGATGGACTGGCGCCCTATCCATGGAGGAGTCTTGTACTCTCAGTTGCTTAACGTCACGGAAACCGGTATATGCACCGGCGTATTGAGCCTCTGGGCTCGAGACAGACTTAAGACTAGATTGTATAGACCAAGCCTTATTACGCACACGATTCACTTCCCTCAGCATTTCAAATTCAATTTTATTATATTCCGGAAAATTGTTGTGTTTATTATCGTAGCCCAATGAATTCTGTCTTCAACTCCAATAAGAACCATCCAGTTCTTATTGAGGTTGAAAGAGGAAATCACTGTCATTGTTCACATTGACCACAAGGGTGTTTAATCCTACTGTTGCAAACTAGTGAAAAAACTGACAATGTTTCTCCTCTCCATATTGTGTTTACACAGCTAATTATAAACTAGTAAATGCCAAGTACTTTATCTGCAGAAATAGATGACATTCAAACAACAGAGTCTACCAAAGCAATGTATATACACTTCAGGAGGAATAGGAAAATTTGTATACATATTTAAATACCCCTCTCTCTCTCTCTCTCTCTCTCTCTCTCTCTCTCTCCCTCGCTCTCTCTCTCTCTCTCTGTATATATATATACATGAAAAAGATGAATTTCCATATTAAGATATCTTGATGCAAGTAATGCACTGTTAAATAATTGAATATATATTTTTTCCCTGAAGTTTGTGGCGAACTCTGTATTCATTTCTCCGACAGTTATCAATTGCTTTAGTATATTTTTAAGATGTATGTGTTTTCCAAATGCTTCAATAAAGCAACGAAAATATTACACTAAAAAGTAGTGCTAATCAAAATAACATTGACAACTACTGACAAAAACGTAATGAATCTTAGATAAATTCCAAGGAATATTCGCTATAACATTAAGCCATCGTATATTTTCAAGAAAACAATATCTCATAAACATATTCTCATTTAACAAACTCACCATTAGTAATTGTTTTAAATAAAATGAAAACTGATTATTCAGAGGAGAAAGAAGGAAAACTTGAATGAGTCATTAAGCGCAATTTATGACTGTAAATGAACTGTGTGTGATAATAAATGTAAAAATGGCCAATAAAAGTAGCGGATCCAGATAAGAGAATTTAACAAGAAAGAAAACAGTAACCAAGTAAGATTTTCAATAAATATCAACGAAACTTCGCCCAGAGTTAATATTTATATTCATAATAGAGAGCAAATATTTAAATGGGGAATTTATTCATACTCATTCTACAACATTGCAGCTAGAAATAAAGTAGCAAATACCAGAGTGGGCTGAAAAGTTCATAGCTGTCTATGAAAGAGGATGCTAGGGCTGTGAAATCTTGCATGCATTAATTTTAATATTTCTTATTAATAACTGCATTGTTTCTTTCCAGAATATAAACCCTCAGTTAGCCATTCCATGAGAGTATCTTGGTCAATCTATGAGCTCATCAGACAATGAGCTTTTCAGTCGACCCTCATAGAATGAGTGATGTACTATTATCTAACTCAGGAAAAAATTGTAGATCAAACCTAGGCCTGAGATACGATCTAGAATCAGCGCAGCCAGATAATGAAACATTCATCAATATAGTAGTGGTAAGCGCAGTGTATTGGCAGTATCGGTAAAGCACATTATCTAAAATTTAATTAGAGTGTCAAATAGGATGTTTTGTGGAATTTTATCCGGTCCTACACTCAAATCCTTCCTAGGGCAAATTGAGTGGTAGTTTTAAACCATCTCCAAGTTTAAAGCACCACGTGGTACTTAAGTCTCTTTGGTGGAGTCGATTATTTTCCAAATATTCTGACTACATCATCAATTCTTTCACGCTTCTGACAATCAGAGGCCATATAAAGGGTCAAGGGTACAACCTTTTGTTCTGACTAAGTGATAAAACCATCCAATTTCGAGTGACTACCAGATTAACATGAAAAATTTCTACTATCGAAACTAGATATGTGAATAGGTAATATAGATGAGATTGGGGGTATTTATAATGTTATGGTTTGATATAAATTAACCCAGCATCGCATAACAAGTTGCAATCTTCGCTAAACGTGTCTGCTATTCCATGTTAGCTTCCGTTATTTGTTAATGTCCTTCACAAAATGGAGATGTAGCAACAGCAATTGTTATTACATTTGATTATAAAAACAACCTAATTGAATCTATCACTCCTGTGATAGATAAATGAAATATTGATCTTGTACAGATATACATAGTCTCAGTTTAGGTGAAGGAGAATAATGTTATATATTATTCTGGCGTTTGTCAAAGGTATTAGTGATGCAATTGAAGATATCTACATTATGGATTGATTAGCTAACTGAACGGGAAAATTAAGTTGCACGCCATGGAAGAGATGGATAGCCTGTAAATACACATATAAATTGAATCACAGTGATTCACACATCGGAAGTGTTACGTCATTTGTTTTGAGAAAAAAAGCTGAATGGGATAATCTTTTCAATTAGGAAGACTAAAAATGAAAAGATGAAGAATTATATAATGATAAGCATTAAGATATAATAAAGAAAACAAAATATGAAATAAATGTGAATTGTTTTGCTCCGCGAGACACCTCAATCTCTATGTCTTAATAAAGAAAAGAAATAAGGATGATGCTAGAGAATCTCCATTGGGGTCAAGAAAATATTATTTGAAAAAGAAAGCAATATGAGATTATAGTTAGCAGTGTGCTAAGAAGAAATAGGTTAGAAGAGCAACAGATAAAAGAAGCTATGTTACCGGAATTTCATATGCGAATACAATGTAAATAAAATCATATAATTTTGTATACTGATATAAAAATGAATTATAAAAAGTGAAGTCATTAAAATGCGGCTACTTTATGATAATATGAATTTTATAAAAGAGCAATTCTTTAAAACAGTACAAATAGTTTATCTACAGCAATGCGAATGTTTTCTATTCAAATAGAAAACCAGAGATAACAAAAAAAGCAACAACTTAAGGATAAATGAGTGTGTGTGTGTGTGTGTGTGTATATACATGCAACGGTCGGCTGAAAAGTTCATAGGCTGATCACATGGAATGATTAAATGTGGTTTATTTGTCAACATATTCATAGAAAGAAGCAATGCAGTCATTAATAAGAAAAGTTGAAATTAATGCATGCAAGATTTCACAGCCCAAGCATAATTCCTCCATAGTCAACCTATAAATTTTTCAGCCGACCCTCGTATGTGTGTGTGCACACAGGCATGTGTCTGTTTACATTTGCACTGTTCCTTCAGGTCCCGTAAATATTAGATTTGACAAACAGATCGATAAAATATATACTAAATCGCATGAAAACGGGTTCGATAGAATATCCACTCTACAGTGACTGTACCTAGAAAAAAGAATACATCGCCACCTTAGAAAATGAATGCCGACATAACCTATTGCAGAGGTCCTCTCTGTTATCAGAGGAATTGCAAGCGAATCCATTCTTAAAAGGATTTTGCATTTCACAAATATATTTTTATTCATTTTTCCCGTTTTGTTTTTTTTATTGAGATTATTTCTAATATTATTTTATTTTTCTGAGATTATTGTTTTTATTTTCTGAACAAACGTTTGTATAATTAATTGAAAGTGTTACTATATTCATTTTCATGGCTTGATTTTACATTTGTTTAGTCGATCTTCCTCAAAATCGATATAATATATATTTGATGCAACATTGAATATGAATATTTATTTCAGCGTGGAAAGATATTAAACAAATTAAAAAGAAAAATTAAAAAATAATTAAAATCTATATACTCATTATTTCACGGTTTGAAAATTTTGCCAAAATGTAGTTCCATACGCGTGTGTTTAATTGCTCAAAAATATTGTTAATCTCGGTAATTAATGTTTCGCAAATTATATTTCTAAATCATATATTTAAGTTATATTTCCAAATCTTAGATAATTAAAACTAGATTCGTTATAAATTTCTATCTTGAGTGTAGAAATTTAGAGAATATAATTTCATTATAAACCAATGACGGTTTATAAACAAAGGGTCGTGGGTTGGAAGTATTAGTAGAGCGTTGAAACACGTATTTTGCGGCATATACGTCCTAAGTTCAAATCCCACCGAGGCTGGCTTTGCCTTTCATCCTTACGGGGTCGATAAAATAAAGTATAAGTAATGCACAAGGGTCGACGTACTCCTCTCCAAGGCATTGTTGGTCTTGTGCCTAAATCAAAACCATTTCAGTTATAATAGTTTCTACTTTAGGCACAAGGCCTGCAATTACCCAGTGCATTACTGGTACTTCATTTTATCGACCTCGTAAGGATGAAAGGCAAAGTCAACGTCGGCGGGATTTGAACTCAGATCGTACGTCCCTTTACGATCTGAGTTCAAATCCCGCCGAGGTTGACTTTGCCTTTCATCCTTACGAGGTCGATAAAATAAAGTACCAGTAATGCACTGGGTAATTGCAGGCCTTGTGCCTAAAGTAGAAACAATTATAACTGAAGTGACAAACAAATCTATACTTTTTCAACAGACTTTCCATAATTCTAATATAGGTTTGGACAATGATTTGCAATGAACCATAACAAAAGAAATACAGGCGGAATGTGTATGTTAATCCCACATACAGGGACACAAACAACACAATCGTTTACGCAAGTTTCCTTATTTTTAGATAATTTAAGTTTCCCGCTATTTATTATCGACGTCTCACGAAGGAATCGTGACAAATGTTCCAGAGAACATCATGGAACTTACTAACACAATATAGAATGAACAATATTAGATTAGAAGCTTATTTCTTGTTTTACTGTC
>OZ024746.1:21102807-21110307 GCA_964016885.1 Eledone cirrhosa | reverse complement strand
TTTGAACTCAGAACATAAAGGGCCGTAACTCTATGCTGCAATGCATGGTGCCATCTAGGTATTATAATATATCAAGGTAATACACACACATACGCGCGCGCGCGTTCTTTAAGACAACGATACATGTATACCTGTCTAACCTCTATATAATTATATTATAATCAATAATTCTCGCCCAGAGAAATCTATCATATCATCACCATCATCATTGTAACCGCAGTCGAACATTTCTAACAAAGTCTTTCCACAATTCATGATTTTCTATTCCTCCTGACAACTGCTACTTACTAAGTTTTGTATCGTCAGAGAGTTGATCGATGAAGGTTCAAGCAGGTCTTCCTCTATTGTGTCTCCTATGAGTTGGTGCCCATAATAGTAGCTTGTGTATAACTCACTGCTTACTTCTCCAGCAATAACCTGCAAACCGTAACCGACTTTAGGTAATTGTATACGTACTAAATATCATCAACAAAATTTACACCATTGACCCTGGTAGTCACTCGGAAATGTTTTAAAATTATGTTTTTCGTTTTTGTTTTTGTTTTTTGCAAATCAATATCAATAAAAACACACGCAATACTTTCCACTAGAATGACTTCGATGTAAGTTCATTACTTATTACTTATATCTAATAATGTAATTGCTTACATTTAAACTATTAGTTTCTTTATTTCACTAAATCTATCTCTCACACAAATATATTTAGATATACATTTCAGTTTCCTTCCATGAACTCTTTGTTCCCATTCTCTCTCTCACCCACCACTATATACATACATTCATACATGTATACATACCGACATAGCGACATACATACATACATACAGTGAGGGTACCCTTGAGACTGTGATAAGAAAATTCCAAGATAAGAAAACACCAGGAAGAGACATGATTGTCGGCTACTGGTACAAAAACTGATATTCTATCGGAGGTATCTTACTGACCTCTACCAACAAGTTCTTAAGGTCGATACACTTATACCAGAATGGTTGACATTAGCAGAAACATTACTGGTCCCCAAGAACAAAGACACCCACTTGGCAAAAAACTACCGACCCATTGCATGCCAGAACTTCATGTATAAGATGTATACAGCCTTCCTGAACCTATGCCTCCAAGATCACTGTGAAAATAATAACATCATCACAGATGAACAAGCAGCTGGAAAGAAAGGGGTTTGGGGATGTGCTGAACAACTCCTAATCAACAAAACTGCGATGTCGGAGGTGCGACAACTTAGGAGGAATATGGCTACAGTCTGGCTAGACTACATGATGTTGTGTAAATTCCAATGAGAGAGTCTTGTGTCTATGTTAGAAACCGACTCTCTCTCTATTGGTAAAACTTTGTGAAATTATAAAACCAGAAGAACATACATACATACATACATACATACATACATACATACATACATACATACATACATACATACATATAAAAAATAGACGCCCAACTAGGAGCGAGATTTCGGTTCAGTCTCCGAAGCTCCTCCTACAGACCCCTTTGATAAGGGATGGTTAAACCGAAAGATTTTAGGAATAATAAATTGCTAGGGTAACTTTCAATCATTCGTCCTTTCTTTTCTTTTGCTTTCTTTCTTAAATCCCTTCTGATTATTACCTGGGCAATCTAACCCACTTACATTAAACTGCTTTCTATACAGACAAATGGACTTTTCAGTTTCATACTTCACAATGCTTCAGGCAAATTATCGCTCCTTACATATATTTCTGTGTGTATATACATAAATCGATTTCTTACTAAAAAACTTAGTTTTATATGCTTTTTACCCCTCGTTAACAGACCCACACATATAAAATGTATGTGTTTGTATACGTTTGTCTGCTAGTAATTATAATAACACACACGGTGTGTGTATATGTATACCTTTGTCTGTTAGTAATATTGATAACACTCACGGTAATGCGTCAATCGAATTAAAAGGAACTGAATATATTTCATATAGCCTTCGTTCCAGTTTACACAAAAGCAATCGATCAGATATTGTAGTCAAAGACCACAAAGAAAATAAATGCCTTCTAATTGAAGTATCGGTCCCCACAGACGACAATATATCTCACAAATAAATGAATGAATTATCCAAATAAATAAATCCAATGGAAGAAATAACCCGAATGTGAATAATAAAAACAGAAATAATCGTTGTAATACTAGATCCTCTGGGAATGATAAAAACATTCCATATATATATATATATATATATATATATAT
The DNA here is from genome assembly GCA_964016885.1 of Eledone cirrhosa. NCBI lineage: Eukaryota > Metazoa > Mollusca > Cephalopoda > Octopoda > Eledonidae > Eledone > Eledone cirrhosa. The sequence goes on along the minus strand of OZ024746.1, from coordinate 21,108,075 downwards.
ATATATATATATATGTAGCATGTATATATGAAGGTATGTATATTTCCTCTGATAATTTGTGATATTTTTACATAGATCTATATGATATACTTACCAACACATATATACATCCTAGAAACGATCGTAAAATGATGAATTGTTTAATATAAGGAACTTGTTCTTTGTTTTTATTTCATTGTTTTTATTAATTTATATATATATACATATATATATATATATATATATATATATATATATATATATATATATATATATATATATATATATATATATATATATATATATGTATGTATATATATATAATAAAGTATTTACGTATCGAGAGAGAGAAAAAAAAGGAAGGATAGGTGATACATCTAGTTATTTGCCAAATAGCGTATGCAAAAGGTGCTCAATACTAGTGCCGGCGGTATTAAATATTAGAAGTGTTAATATTTTGTGGGCGAGAGAGTTAGCAGAGCGTAAGCACGTGGGAAAGTAAGAAATCGGAGAACAGACCGTTAAAACATTTTTATTTAAAACAGCACCTACGTACGTTTCGCCCAGTTGGGCTTGTCAAGGGCATAAATAACCAAAAGTGTTCCTTACATTACTCGGAAAGTGTTTTTCGGGTTAAGTTCACGTCATAATTCATTCTTCGCAAAAAAAGCGTGTTTTGATTTTGCAGTAGGTCAAGGGAGGTAACTCTGGCCGGTGTTAGGGTAGTCTTTCCCGGATAAATTTTTTATCCGTTACAAGATGTGGTTACAACCTTACCATTGTCGATATGCACGGGGTCAGGTAATCAACGCCGATTTTGAGACTTTTTTTGCCGCACCTGCTCGCCTGGGTCGATTGAGGCTGGGTCTGGGATGCATGGTTAGTTTCCTGGGTGTTTCTTTGCAGCGCCTGCCCGCCGGGGTGTTAAAGCTTGTTTCAGGGAGACCCGGTACACGGTTTCACTCCTCATCCTTAACCCATCTGAAGAAGGATATTTTTAAGCGATGGGTACAACTTATCGTCGTTTCAGCTCTGCTGTTGATGAGCTCGTGGGTTGAAGTTATGATGTGGTAGAGCTCCATGAGGCAAATATCGTACTTCCTCTTGAAGTTGTACGGTTCAGCCGTGCCGACAATATCCCAGTGCGTGGAGAAGCTGATGTTTAAGTCTTTTAATGATGTGATGTAGTCCGCGAGTGTCTTAATTTCTTATTTGTGAAACGGGCCGGAGGTAACCCCTATATAATGTTTAACGCTACAGTGCACTTAAATATAACACTATCGGTCAAGCAGTATCCTCTAAGGGAGCAGCGTCCCCTGTCGCGGCAGTTGCAATTTCTGTCGCGGTTCATTCAACTTCCCACGGTTAGGCTATCATTGTTGCTATCTAAGTTGTTATCTACGCTCCCGCACCTGTCGTTAGCACCATTACAAGTTACAACCCACAATGGGCGAGGTGGTACGATTATTATTCCGCACGTCATGTCCTGCATGTTCCCCAGTCATGTCGCGGTTATGCTGGTTGCGTCTGTAGAGGCCATTGCCAGCACTATTGGATGCTGCTATGGCGTTGTTAAGGCCGATATAGTTATTGTCAGGTGTAGATGCATCTGTGCTAAGGAGCTGTGTCTTGGTGATCTTAATGTGGTTCGTTGTTCATATGATGTCTGCTAGGTTAGGAGTAGTAGAGAAGGCTATTTTTATATTGTTTATATTGTTCTTATCACATCATTAAAAGACTTAAACATCAGCTTCTCCACGCACTGGGATATTGTCGGCAGGGCTGCACCGTACAACTTCAAGAGGAGTGCGATATTTGCCTCATGGAGCTCTACCACATCATAACTGCACCGCACGAGCTCATCAACAGCAGAGCTGAAACGACGATAAGTTGTACACATCGCTTAAAAAAATCCTTCTTCAGATGGGTTAAGGATGTCTCCCTGCAACAAGCTTTAACACCCCGGCGGGAAGGCGCTGCAAATAACACCCAGGAAACTAACCATGCATCCCAGACCCAGCCTCAATCAACGCAGGCGATCAGGTGCGGCAAAAAAGTCTCAAAATAAGCGTTGATTACCTGACCCTGTGCGCATCGACAATGGTTAAATTGTAACCACATCTTGTAACGGATAAAAAATTTGTCCGGGAAAGACTACCCTAACACCGGCCAGAGTTACCTCCCTTGACCTACTGCAAAATTAAAACACGCTTTTGTTTTGGCGAAGAATGAATTATGACGTGAACTTAACCCCAAAACACTTTGCGAGTAATGTAAGGAACACTTTTGGTTATTTATGCCCTTGACAAGCCCAACTGGGCGAAACGTACGTAGGTGGTGTTTTAAATAAAAAATGTTTTAACGGTCTGTTCTCCGATTTCTTACTTTTCCACGTATATAAGAATGTACTGTTATATATATATATATATATATATATATATATATATATATATATATATATATATATATATATATATATATATATATAAAATATTAAACAAATAATGAACAAACAATTCCTTATATTAAACAAAAAAAGTTCACTATTTAACGATCGTTTCTAGGGTATATATGTGTTATAATTGGTATGCATATTTAACAGATCTATGTACAAAATTATACAAAATTATACAAATTATCAAGATTAAATATACATACCTAACTCATATATACGCCGTCTTCAGAAATAATGAAGTATATTTATTGATAATAACAACAATTCAAAATATCAGTTCAAAATTGACCAATGAAAACACAAAGGGTTAAAAAGCAGTTTGGTGTGTGTATATACATGTAAAACCCTACACACATTTTACAATAATGTGTGTATAATTTGTATGTGCATACTAAAAAGATGGATGCAAATAAAAAATTTCAAGGTTAATATCTCTGTAAGCTTAATGCGCTGATAAGATACGCAATGATACTTATGGAGTCAAGCATATAAATATATTTTTTTCATACTCACACATATCAGTATAATCACACATACATGTGCGTATATATATAAATATACACATAACCACGAACACACAAACACACACACTCCCCCACTCACATTTATATATGTGGATATAAAATCATAAGCAAATAGAAATTAAGTCACTCACATAAACACACTGGTACACACATTTCAAGATCAAGATACAGAAATTAGGTGGGAGGGGGGGGGGAGGGGTCAGTATTAGGTTGTCAGACCAGACAGCCTAATATAAATGTATCTATAAATTATGAAAAATAAAAAAATAAAAACAATAAAATATATTACATATAATATAATGTACATACGCATACAGATATACATACACATACATACATGTACGCGCACATAGAGATATCTACACATACATACATACACACATACCTATACTGTCATACACACACATACATTTACACGAACATACACATACACATATAAAAAGATAAAAATACGGACACACACACGCGCAACACATACACTCATACACATATATATATATATATATATATATATATATATATATATATATATACATATATATACACACACACATAGACTCATATATATATACATACACATACATATACTTATACACAAACATATATATCCCACACTCATACCACCATGAAAACACATACAAACATCCAGATGTATATATATATATATATATATATATATATATATATATATCAACATACACACACGTACACATATATGTATATATACATACATATATACACACATACACATATATATATATACACACACACATAAAATACAGACATGCACATATATATATATATATATATATATATATATATTTCATTACTCTTATATATACACATAGTATATATACATACACAACCTCACTTATACACATATACACATAAGTTATATTACAATAATAATAAAGAATAATATATATATATATATATATATATACACATATATATACACACATATATACACATACATACATATACATACATATACATACATACATACACATACATACATACACCTAAATATAAACATATATAAATACACACATACGAATAAAGACATATATTCACACATAGACACCTATATACACATATATATATATATATATATATATATATATATATCTATATACACACACATACACATACATACACACACACATATACATACACATATACACACACGCACACACATACACAGACACACATACACACTCACATATATATATATATATACATATATATGTGTATGTGAATGTGCGCAAATACATATATATATATACACACACACATACAAACACACACAAACACATACATATGCATACGTGCACACACACACACATATATCACATAGATACGAAGATAAACATATAAATAGAGAGACATACAAATATATACAGAACCCATATACACATACATACAAACACGCATATACATATATATACATATATACACACATATATATTCCTATATACGAGCATACACATACACACACATATATACATATACATACACATATATATACCACACATTCACATACACGTACATATATAATACATATATATACATATATATACATACATATGTATGTACAATCATATATACACACTCAATCTTACATTCATATTTACATGCTCATATATGTATTTTTATATTTAGAAATAAATACCAAAAAAAACTATATAGACACCCATCTACACATATATTCATACATATACACTTACAAAAACAGATGATAATAGTATGGGGGAAAGGGGGGGGTTTGGAGAAGGGGATCAAAGTAAATATATGTTTCAAGAAACCTATAATATTTTCCATATCTTAATTCAATGTATGTTCTTACATATTTTCAGTGCTAGGAAATACGAAATCTATGCATCACAAAATAAAAAAGTATACCATTAATCATATGTCAACTAAACCAAAGATAGTCAACATATTGATTTCCAAGGTGTAAATTAGTTAGGTTTATAATATTTGAAGCAGAATTTTGAAGTCAAACAGTAGTAGATTATTAATTACATTATAACTAAATTAAAGTTAATAACGTTATGGTATCAATATTAGGAGATGAATTTAGTAATAGGGAAAAGAAACCCAAATAAAAATAAAATAAAGTATTACATCGGTAGTAGCATATAAATTATATGTTAACTAAGTTAAAAATTATATATTTATTTCAATAGTATATGTTAATTAGTATATGTTAATTAGGTATACAATACATAAAGCAGATATTGTATTTCATCAATAGCATAATATAATTATATGCAAATAAAAATCAAAATTAATACGCATACACATACA
>OZ024746.1:21077807-21095307 GCA_964016885.1 Eledone cirrhosa | reverse complement strand
TAATTTTGATAGTTTGTATAATTTTGTATAATTTTGTACATAGATCTGTTAAATATACATGCCAATTCTAACACATATATATCCCAGAAACGATCGTTAAATAATGAACTTTTTTTGTTTAATATAAGGAACTGTTTCATTGTTTTATTCATTATTTTTTTAATATTTTATATATATATATATATATATATATATATATATATATATATATATATATATATATATATATATATATATATATATATATATAACGAAGGAAGTGTGGTAAGGAACAAGATGGACCATAACGCACCAGAGTACTCAATACTTAGGGTAGTAGAGTGGGTAATAGGAAAGAGCTTCAGCTCTCCCGTAGGGGGTTAAACATTTTCCTATATATATATATATATATATATATATATAGGAACCAGTAAGACCCCGACAGCTGAGCTCAAGCCGTTTCGACGGCTAATTAGCCGTCGAAACGGCTTGAGCTCAGCTGTCGGGGTCTTACTGGTTCCTATTACCCACTCTACTACCTCAAGTATTGAGTACTTTGGTGCGTTATGGTCCACCTGGTTCCTTACCACATTTCCTTCGTTATATATATATATATATATATATATATATATAGAGAGAGAGAGAGAGAGAGAGAGAGAGAGAGAGAGTATGTGTGTGTGTGTGAGTGACAATATTTAATGATCGTACATGAAATATATGGTTGTGTATGTCAGAGAGATAACTTCACACCAGACTACTAAATCGTTTATCCCATGATATCAATTTTATTGTAGAATCGATTCCAGATCTGGAGAAATGCGACATGTTTTCAGTCGAGAATATCTTAAATTGGTTGTAGATCCCAAACGTCGCTGAGCCCTGACAATCAACCGGATCAACGGTCTTCTTTCATCTACGCGCATGTATACAGGCTGGAGTCTATTCTCCTTAAACTATAATAGCTTCATTCTTTCACCCACGTCATCTCCTCATTCCTGAAAAAGATAACACGCACTACAAGTTGGAATCTCTCTAATGTGCAACTATATCTTGCTATGCCCTCACATGTGCGGTCACTATATATTTTCAAAGTTTTCCTCGCATCAATAACCTCGCAACAATCACCGGTACCAAATCACCCAAATTTTAAATTACCTGTCTGCTAACATTATTCGTTACATCCCGGTGGATTGTCAGTAACGGTAGAGGGTCGGACGCCATGCTTTCCAGCATAGTTACGTCCCTTTACAATCTGAGTTCAAATCCCGCCGAGGTTGACTTTGCCTTTCATCCTTACGGGGTCGATAAAATAAAGTACCAGTAATGTACTGGGTAATTGCTGGCCTTGTGCCTAAAGTAGAAACAATTATTCGTTACATCACATGGATACGTCTCTTTTTGATTCGAAAACCTTTTCAGTGATGTCCTAATGTCTCCCAGTCCTCCATAGTCCATTATTTCCACATATGTTACCACTCTATCAATCATTGCTTATTGTCCGTCATACCAGCAAACCACGGAGCATAACAGCACTTCCGGCAACACAGATAATCAAACATCATATACTCCATCTGGATATCAGTCGTTCTTTTGAATGAACGTTACTCCTTCTACCCTTCATATAATCCCACCAAGTTCCTTTTATATGTGTCAGGCAAAAAGCCTTTATGGTTGCCTTTTCCCTTATATTTATCATTTCTATCAATTCAAATTTCATTATTATCGAATTTTTCCTATCATTGTGTATGTGTGAGTGCAAATATAAACATGTTAACTGGAATGAAAGCTTAACTTGTTTGCATTTATGTGCAAACCTCCGGATATGTATCTGTGTAGCTGTGCCTGTATTATCCATTCGTGTGTTTATGTCAATTCATACATATATACATTTAAAATAAAAGTCTCAGCTCATGAGCATCATTCACGAAGCTGACTGTGACGTCAGCAAAAAGTAAATACACCAGTTAAATGTATTCCTTTCCCATCCTAGTTAAGCTTTTAAAGATGCAGAATTAGAGTGTTTGAGCAATATCATATTTACTTGGATTACTTATCTTTCGATATTAATATTTCATTTTTACTTTGAGTGTGAAATTCAGAAGACGATGTTACCTGGGCAGAGATGATCTAATAATTTGTATATACATTTGATGTATTCTTTTGTTAATAAATGTTTCAAGAGTAGCTAGGCTTTCAGTGCTTTCGACAGATTTCTCATAATCAATAAAGCTTGAACACTATGGCTGTCTACATTCTTTCTGTTTCTGAATAATTGGATTTATGACCTGTGCATGGTCGGTATTTCAACATCTACATATGAAAATATCTTGTTACATTGGTTGATTGAAATCTTAAACATCATTAACGCAGTTTGTATGTATTTCAGCGTATTGTTTGTACAAGTTAGTCAGAAAACTGATGCACCTGGATTTAATAAGGTCTGTAATCACGCATTCATTGTATAATAGTTTAACATCAAACTATTGTAGAGAGAAGATAACTGCTCTTTATAAGCTGTATAATGTCACATTCACTGTATAATAGTTTGATGATGGCATTATTTCGGCTGCAGATGATTTTGTTTCATTTTATTTTAAGTTGTGACGGGATTGTCTATCTACCTACAGGCTGGGACCCCTCTTTGTTTGGAGGAACACAATGAGCATTTCATTTTCACCTGATGTCTGAATAGTGAAAGAAGTGAGATATGATTTATTGTAAGCTGAAACATCTCAAATCATTTCTCTTAGTTTCTCGTTATCTATGTAAGGTTATGAAAAGAAGTTTCAACATGGCGACGAACGATGCGTAGTTGACATGGAATAAGAAAGGGGTAGTCTTGGTTAAGAATTTAACCATTGTTAAAGAAGTTCAAAAGAGGAATGCTTTAAGTAAAGCAATATAATCCACATGAACATATATATGTGTATAAAAGAGGAATATATGTGTGAAACATATATGCGTGTTGATAAATGTTTACAATAGAATGTCAAAACAATAACGAAAATGCAAGTGCACTAGTTCCTAGGGGTTAAATAATATAAAGTTTTGTTTTAAAACCTTTGTATCGTTCTGGGCCTTGAGAGTTTAACTGCTTAAAATCGAATATTATAAAATGCAGACTATAAAAGAAATATTTTGAAGATTGTTTGCTGCAATATAATAATTCTGACGCTTCATTTAACCGATTGTCATCATTAAACAATATTCATTTATTATTTCCGCTACAGCTTATACCAATAGATGATGTTGAACGTAAATCTTATAAGATAATGAAGCAATGTTACTACAATCCCTCGGCTGACTCTGGTAAACAGAACAACTTTATTACATTTATTCACAGCCAAATACGCCAAATACATTGGAACATGTTGAAGTTATGTCTCTGTGACGCAGAAATAACTTAGTACTACTGACAGTAAAATGTACCTCTGTACCAGCAGCTAATCAATTTTGTTAAGTGCTGAGTTCCGTCTTGGAAATAACATAATGATGCTGATATGTTCAATCCAGTTAATAGAAAAATATTTAACCATTATTATATAAGAATGAATGCTCGTGTGTATACTTTTGGCATCATTTTCTATACAGTATACTTAGCACTTTAAGCTATTAAGATAGCATTTTATGGATGAACACATTATGACAAGTTTGCGATAACAAATCGTGTGTTATGGTAACGAACTTCTTTACAATGAACAATTCTAGGGATAGATTTAATCCAGAAATAAATATCAAGAGGTTTAAGCAAGCGATGGAACTCACAACAATGCATAATGAATATTCTTTAGGGATAAAATGTAAAATCATACTAAACAGTTTCTTTATTCAAAAGCTTTGAATGCGAAGAAATACGATCTGACTGAGAAATCCCATCCATCTAGTTTGATTTATAGACATGTTCAGTTTAAATTCTTGTTTAAGTCGATTGCATTATATATAACTAGGCAAATGAGTTACAATCTCAATCAACAAGTTTTGGGTCAGCAAAGAAGTATTACGTCTGTGGTCTGTGATAGATATATCAAAACGTTACTGTCGCATTTCATTCCTTTACTACCTTGAATGAAATGATTACAAGCGGAACGAATTCTGTCAAGTAAGTAAAGCAAAAATAATGTATTATTGAAATATTGACATTTTGGAAATAGTTAATAAACACGAAAGCCAATATCAGAGTGATAAATGTGTTTTCATATATCACTTTCATCCACAGTTAATATTTATTTCATATACAATAGAAATGTTGTATATTGACATATATGACCTTCAAACAGATGTAATTGATTTTCCACCCATTTTCACGAATTGAAATATTATATTTAAAACAAAATGATAATACTTACCAACTATTCTAGAATATATTTTCTTTTCATAATCGTAGAAGAGGAAGTACAAGAAAGAGAAAGATATATTTTGAAAGGCTCAAATTTAGTACAAATACTAAAAGTTTTAGATATTTTTATCAATATAAAAATAAAACTATTGAAATCCATAAATTTATTAAAAAGCAAACACCCTGCAGAAAAGTACATTGCATACATTTAGGAAATGAAATTTCTTAAAATGAAAGTGAAAGAAAACATCAAAATCAAAATCAAATAAGCACATAGAGTCTCTTTCTATCTTGTGACACAGATAATATGGAACTATGACGAACAAATTAATATATTAATAGATCATATGTCTATTAAATCTAAAGCTTTATAGATTTCGGTAATTATTTAAGGATTAATACATAAAGAAATACACGACGAATGACAGTTTAGATATCAGTATTGTATAAAGTTATCAACAACTATTCTAATAATCTGAATTGTGGTGAATATATTTTCAAATATTTAATTTGTTACGCTACCAATGTCTGTACAATTTGGAAATTAGACTTAATGTTTAGTTTGTGTTTGATATCATTTGCGTTCTGTTCATAGGCAGAATAGTCCGTAGGCTGTGAAACATATAAAGAGAATCTCTTGCGTTTTCAAAGTGATTCTTATAAGCACATCTGTATATACATATGAACATGCACACACACACACATACACCCATACACGTAGATATGTATGTATATATACATATATACATACATACTTATATATATATATATATATGGTGTCCCCCAAAAATATATACAGGCTTTGAATTACCTTTACAGGCAATATTTATTAGAATGCATTTGAAGTAAGTATACATTTTGGGGGTACACTCTGTATGTATATGCATATATATATATATATATATATATATATACATGCGTATACATATGCAATTTGCATTTGGAAGCTTGAAACATATATATATATATATATATATATATATATATATATATATATATATATATATTAAAATAACAGATTAAAGTTTAACCAAAGAATCGCTGCTTTCACCCTTAACGGGATCTTCCGAAACTAAAAAAATCAATCTGTGAACACAGAAGTAAATATTTTGAAAAACGTTGCCACCGAAGAAAGACAGGAAGATGATACTTTGGTTCGTGAAAACGTTGCCTGGCAAAGAACGGAAAAAAACGAAGATAATACGTCATTATTTGGAGCGGTGAAAACAATTACACGGAAAGATAAAACCACGTTTATGGTATAAATGAAATCGTAGACTAATATTCTATTAGATGGTTCGTAGAGACGTTCCCAGGCAATGAACGGAAAAAACGAAGATAATACGTCATTATGTGGAGCGTTGAGAACAATTACACGCAAAGACAAAACCACGTTTATGGTATAACTGAAGTCGTAGACTAAAATTCTATTTAGGAAACCGAATGATTCTCGGCTTCAGAGTTAAGAATAATGTAAATAAATTACAGAGGTTATTGAAATCAACAATAATTAAATATATACATGCACGCATTCATATACGTACATACACATACATACGCGAAAACACCCGCCATGGGTATGCAAATACAGGCACGTACACAAAACCACGCGCACACATACAAAAACCAACGCAACGCCAGTACCCGCACACATACGAACGTATACACCAAATACACATAAAACATAAATAAAAAAAATATACATACATGTGTGTCTGTGTGTGCGCGTATACATATAATTATATAAACGTATATAAATATACGCACATAAATACGTATATAACGCGCGCACACACACACCTACATGTAAATACACATATGTTCGCTAAACGTACGTCAACCAAAACTCAAAGAACACATATACACACATCCTACATACGTGCAAACCCGCATACACACACTGACGTATACACATAACCATATACACATGTACCAGTATATATAATATATACGCCTATAACAAATACAAGCCAATATACGTACGAAAAAGTATACGTACCTTCACAAAACATACAGGTAATATATACTTACCTATACAAATAAGTAATAGTATAAACATAAAATATACTTAGCTATCACATCAAGACGTAAATTATCCGCGTATAGTTCGTACTATCCGTTAGGGTATAAAGTGGGGCTGTAATACAGGAAAGTTTTGTGCAATTTATGTTTACAAGCTGAAATTGCCTCAGATTTTTTGTTTAAGATGTGGTCATTGGGGTAGAGTATTTCCAGGGCTTCAGCGGCGCGGAGGTAACATGGTCTTTTATTTCCGTTATACGATTTAGCCTTAACTAGGATTTCCTAGTGTAACCTATATTGGGTGTGGGTGTCTCAACCTTACATTTGTAGACAATGTTACTAGAGAGGCATTTCCCGGATAGGGGGCAGTCAACCCGATTCCTACAATTGCAGTTAGTTTAATCTGTTATTTTAATAAATATTTGCTCTACGGTTCTTATATATTTGATATATATTTATCCTTATCGAACCCTTTTGGGATTTTAGTCTTCAAGTTTATTATTATTACTATATATTTATATATATATATATGCATATATATATAACGAAGGAACCAGATGGACCATAACGCACCAGAGTACTCAATACTTAGGGTAGTAGAGTGGGTATGTGTGTGTGTGTGTGTGTGTGTGTGTGTGTGTGTGTGTGTGTGTGTGTGTGTGTGTGTGTGTGTGTGTGTGTGTGTGCGCGTGCTATTATTAACATTCTGTGTGTATTGTGCTTCATATATTCACTTTTAATTATACCCTTCTTATGACACCTTTCAATATTTTGATATCTTTTTACTGTAATATCATGTATCATTGCTATCATTGCTATCATGTTGCATCTGTATTACCTTTACGCATACTATTATTAACTTTCTGTGTAATATGGTTGATGTACCCACTTTAAGTAATAACCTCTTTATAACAGCTCCAAATATTTTGCTATCTGTTCACTATAATATCATTTTGTTACTCTTACTTTTCAATATGATTTCACTGACACTGTTTATAATAATGTATCTTAATGAATGTTCTAAGGACTAGGAATGTAATTACTTGTTTAAACATTGTGTATCCTCCGATAATTCCAGCAATTAAATGCATTAAGCAAAAATTTGATTGTTTTATATTTTGTATTTCTGTTCTGTAATACATCCGATAATTTACATTGAACTATATTTCTTACTGGTAATAGGGCAGTACAACATACTACCCTTTCGTATTTATGATTGTATATAGCTTATATATATAAGTATAAATACTATTATTATCATATATATATAACTATTTTGAGTTCCTAACTCAATATATACCTTTGATATATGTATGTATATATATATTATATATATATATATACAGTATATATAACGGTCTGTATCCCGATCGCTCATGAAATCCACCCAGCTTATGCTGACCGGATAACCATGTTGCTTGTTTATTCCCATCATTGCGTTGCTTTCATCCTTCTATGTTGTTTACTTGTCTCACTCGCTTTACGCGATTTACTTGTCCCAATAGCTTATTTTAGTTATTGCTCGCACCAACCTGAGGTGTATGATTTTTAATGCGATGAAATATCAATGATGGTTGGCAAATCACTGACGAAGGAGTATTTTTATCATATGTAACCCATGTGCAACCACGCAGTATTCTTCTTTCTTCTCATGTTTTATATATATATATATATATATATATATATGTGTGTGTGTGTGTGTGTGTGTGTGTGTGTGTGTGTGTGTGTGTGTATGTGTGTGTGTGTGTGTGTGTGTGTGTGTGTAAATAAGTGTGTATGTAGGTAAGCATCTATGTTCTTTTGGTTTTATAATTTCACAAATGTTTACCAATAGAGAGAGACAGAGTCGATTTCTAACATAGATACAAGACTCTCAGTGGAACTTACACATCAACTAGGTAGATATATATGCATGTCTGCATGCATGTGTGTGCAGGTATGGATATTTTTGTATGTGTGGAGGTGTGCAATGTGTACATGCTTTTTATCTGTACATGTGTACATGGAGTTATTTGATGCAGAATTTTTGGAATGTTTTACATATTTTTACTGTTCCATTAATGGATTGTACTTGTAATTTTTTAACTAGTCGTGTTCTTTCTGTGTCTGTGAAATCCAGCTTCTCAAGATTTGTACTTAGACAGTTACTAATGTATCCCGGTGCCCCATTAATCGCAGGTATAAATCTGAAGATATAATCAGGTGGAGTATAACCTGTGCATGGTCGGGGCGTCGGCGACTGAACTGGCAACCCCATCAAACTTGCTTGGTGAGGAGGGTAAATTTCGACGCTCTGTAGGATTAAAACAAAACCTGTCAAAGAGCGGAGGAACTCAGCAGAGTCAACGCCCATCCAATAAATTTTGTTTTTTTTGTGGAATCGGAGACTTCTAGTCTTCATTAAGATATCTCTTTAGGAGAAGGTCCCTCTGATATAAAACTTGTGAGTTCGTTTGCATCCAATGATGTAGACCAGTTCTTCTTTTGGGGCAAATGCATTCGATGTTCAGAGAGTGGGATTGGACTCGTGCAAAGTCTTTCCTCACTTTAAAAAGCTTCAAGCGCGGGCACCGCTTGATATGTGACATTGCTTGTGATGCATGGTATTGCTGGCTATAGGCAAGTCCCTTATGTATGCATATAGAATCAAAACATATGCACACATAGGTACGTATATATATGAGAGAAATATGGTGAATGTGGTTGGGGTGCATAAGGTATGAAATTGAACATTAGGAATCAAATCGATTGAACTTCTCACCAAGTTATTTTTTATAGGAAACATGCCTCCAATTCGCGAAATAACTTCATTAATATGCTCAATTTTAAATTAATCTTAATTATATTTCAATGATTCAATGTGTAATTCATTTCATTTTCATTTTTATTTTCGTTTTGTGGCAGGCTTAAAGCGACTGAATAATGTAACTAAATGTGTTTTATCAATATTGAATATTTGTAACATTTAAGCAATTGTATTATTTCAGTGAGATGATTGTCAGGCTAGTTTTTCGTGGATCAAAATTATTATTCATGTCTGCCATGTTTGCCAATATAGAAATTGATGAGCATATTAATACAACGAATTCATGTTACTAAAAAATGACAATAAAATGTTTTCTTCAATGTTTCTTGGTGTTGCTGTTATTGCAGGTAATTCACCGTTACTACAGCAATTATTAATGTTTTTTTAAATATAAATGTGCTTGGTGTTAATGGTTTTAGTGATGCTTTTGCAACTATGATCATTTGTTGCATTGTTTGTTTCTCTCGTTTTATTTTATTCATGTTGAAAATACTGTGGTTGTCGTCAATACAGAAATCTATGATAATTATCTGAAGTAACAGTGTTTACACAGATGATTTCACATCGTATTATAAATTTCATTGTAAAGTTTCTGGATGACAAGAAGTAAGCCAACAACTTCAAACAAACCTATTATTTTCCAAGTAATCTCTCTTTCGCTCCAACATTGTTACGTGTTGTGGATACAATACACAGATATTGCATTTTAAAATTCGGGAAGATATTTGTCCAAAGGTAGATAGATTTTGTTTTCATTCAACGAGAACAGAAATTGCTATCTTGCTTTGTTCTTCAAATAGTCATCTATCTAATGCATCTAACTGCAAAGAGAAAATAAATTCAGCTTCAATTCATGACACGAAACTGTCCATGTGTTTTGTTTTCAGCAATTATATTCTCTAACGTAAGCAGTGAAATACTTTTATTCGTTATATTTTTTAGTCGAGCTGAGGAAGCAACGCGATTTCGAATTACACGCAACTACATTCATAGTCACGCTGGGAAAGTACATAGCGCTATATCTTATCATATTAAAGCAATGAATAATATTCGCAGAGTCGTTAGAACGTCGGATATAATACTTTGCGGTATTATTTCCGGCTCTCTGCTCTCTCATTTCAATTCTTGCGGGGGTCAACCTTGACTTTCCTCCATTCAAAGTCGATACAAAAGTACCACTCTAGTACTGGTGTCGATTCTTGCACTATATCTTCCATTCTCTCACTCTCTATCCTACCCTGGAAGAAATCTGCAGCATTCAGACTTGGAAAGGATATGGGCTCCGCCAGATTTTAAAACGCCGTATGCCAAAGTGCCCGCTCTACGACGCGCGCAGGAGGTACGGAACCATACATACCATACATATATCCAGTATAAATAATAGTGAACCCTTTTACCGATAACTTACCAACGAATACCTCTGCAGCTTTATTTACTACTGTTATTTTTTCCTCTATCATGTTCAATATCACAGCGACTTCAATTCCAAATTAACCTTCATTGATCAACAGAAACCTATTTGTCGATTGACATACGCGCATTACCATTTTGGAGAAGAGATATATTTCTTTAAATATTTTCTAGTCAGTGTTCAGAAACTGAAATAGTAAATCAATTATGTTTCATGATAAAATAATCGAATCGATCAATACCTATAGTGACGGGAGTTAGAGAATGAACTATATCTCAAATTGTATGGCATTGCATTTAGATTATTGACATTTTTCTATGAAAATTTATTTTGCAATTTATAATAGAATTAAAGGTTTAAGTAGACAAACCATTCAAAACTAATTCTTATGTCGCTGTATGCAACTGTAATACTTATATTTCTCTTATTTTATAATTTCCTCTTGCCATCTTAGTAATTGTCATTACGGTTTCAGTCATACGCTCTGTAACACAGACAAATAATCTGTTTTGCATATTTTGAGGGATTCTATATTATCTAGTATAATATTTGTTTCTACTTTTGGCACAAGGCCAGCAATTATCCCAGTGTATTACTGGTACTTTATTTTATCGACCCCGTAAGGATGAAAGACAAAGTTAACCGTGGCGGGATTTGAACTCAGACCATAAAGGGACGTAACTCTTTGCTGCAAAGCATGGCGTCCGACCCTCTACCGATACTGCCAATCCACCTCCTTATCTAGTATAATAATTGTTTCTACTTTTGGCACAAGGCCAGAAATTATCCCAGTGTATTACTGGTACTTTATTTTATCGACCCCATAAGGATGAAAGGCAAAGTTAACCTCGGCAGGATTTGAACTCAGAATGGCAAGGGCCGTAACTATATACGTCAAAGCCTGGCGTCCGACCCTCTACCGATACTGCCAATCCAATGATTATCTAGTATAACAATTGTTTCTACTTTAGGCACAAGGCCAGCAATTACCCAGTACATTACTGGTACTTTATTTTATCGACCCCGTAAGGATGAAAGGCAAAGTCAACCTCGGCGGGATTTGAACTCAGATCGTAAAGGGACGTAACTATGCTGGAAAGCATGGCGTTCGACCCTCTACCAATAGGCACAAGGCCAACAATTTTGGAGGAAATAAAAATCGATTAAATCGACCCCAGTTACTAGTACTTTATTTTATCGACCAATTAAGGGTGAAAAGCAAATCTAACCTCGGTGGTATTTGAACACAGAACGTAAAGAGCCGTAACTTTATACCACAAAGCATGTTGTCTGACGCTCTACAGATACTGGCAGTCCACCACCCGCATCTAGTGTAATAATGGTTTCTGATTTAGGCACAAAGCCAACAATTTTGGGGTGGGGAAAATCGAATATATCGAACCCAGTGCGTTACTGGTACTTTATTTTATCGACTCCATAAGATGAAAGGCAAAGCCAACCACGGTGGCATTAAAACTCAGAGCCGTATGTTACCCGATGCTTTACCGACACTGTCAATCCACCATCCTCATGATCTAGTGCAATTACAATAATATTTTTTCTGAAGAAGAATAGAACATTTTAGGGTCAGCTCTTTCACAGAGAATTTAGTCAATGTAGAATCGAAAGCAGTTTGCAGTCTTGATTGTTTCAACTCATTCCCTGTCTTAGTTTCAAAGCCATCAACTTAGATTGGTTTATCAACCTATAAAATACTTTTAAAAGTGCCGAATCTAATTGGCTCCTAAAAAGGAAATATGCTTATATAATTATGGTTTGGAAGAATTTCTATTTTATAAACTATCAAAACTTATTTTCTATTATAGAAAGTGTAACTATTAGAGTTGTGAGTATGTTAGCTTCACGTTACACCACCAGTGCTACATTATCTTCATAGTCAAGATTTTTAACTTTTCAAATATTTGAATTCATATAATATTATAAACGCAGCATGAGATGTAAGCTAGGATCGCATTAATATATTGTTGTTGATCGAGTCAGAATACAATAAATATCTCAAGTTCTTCCACTTGTCCGTCCTTGTTCTGGACATATTATGAAAAACTCTTCAAGTATTTATATGAACGCTTTGGAGGAAATCCTTTTCTTTTTCTCATCAGTATAGCAGGATTATTATACATTACATAGATCAATACATCCATTTTGATTTTGAGTTTCGTGCTAGACTCGCTTAAATTTAATCAGGATCTTCTCATTCTATGACACGCAGTAGTTGATTTTGCATTAAGATTTACACATTAGTATTATCACTTCGAAATATATACGTTAAAGCTATTTCTGAAATATCAGTTAATTTATTGAAGTTTACATTACTAACTTTAGATTTTGCCAGTAGATGAGAACAAATCGATAGAAATAGCGCCTGTATTATGACTATAATAACAAATATGTCCTATTATACAAGCAAAAGCGTAGAAACAAAATTATATCTATTTACATGCAGCAACTATATTATGAGAAACAAGAGGAGTATTTTTATTCTACTTGTAATTTTTCCGATGTAATGTGCGTGAATACACTCAAACAAATGATTATAATATGTGGCTATAAAAGTTGGGCAGTTTAAGTGGAAATGGTAACGTAATAAAACATTTGTTTGCTATATAAATATATATTACAAATGAAAGGTGAGTTTAGGTGAGAATGCTGAATACCGGACCGGATGATAGCTCTGTAGTTCATTATTCGGAGTTCAAATGCCGTAATTCATCTTTAGTTTTTCTTCCAAGATAGAGACTATATACTTGAGTGGATTAAATCTAATATGTCTATCCATTTCAAAGATCAATATTGTGTCTATTCGAAAGCTATCAAATCAAAATGAATGACTGAATACAATGTACACAAACGTTATGTTATGTTAATATCGTGTACGTTGTTTAATGAATGTGGTTAGGTATAAGTTCTCCTATAGGTATAAGTTCTCCACCATTAAACTCTCCCCTTCACTATATCTATCTAGACTTATCTCTCCCAATCCCTCTCTCTATATTAACCACCACCAAACTCTCTTCCACTCTATATCTACTACATGACATTCTCTTATTATCTTCCTCCCTATATCTGCAACCACCAAACTCTCCTCCTCTCTATATCTAATATACAACACTCTCTCTATATCAATCAATACTACATCTTCCCTCTCTCTATAACTACCACACGGAACTCACTCCCAACCCCCTCCCTCTTTCAATACCCCTCTCTATACCAATTGCCACTACACTCTCCCTCTCTCTATATATATCTACTTCACGGTACTCTCTTCTAAACCCCCTCTAAATCAATCGACACTAATCTCTCTCCCTCTTTATATCTACCACAACACTGTCTCTTTCATCCTCCCTCTCTATACCAATCACCACTACACTGCCCCCCTCTATATATCTACCATACAACAATCTCTCCCAATTCTCCTCTCTCATAGGTCTTGAATAATCGCCTCCAACCCCCACCCACCCAAGGTTTATTAATTTTTCAGATTCCCCTCTCCGATTTTATTCCACCAACACCTCCCCCACCCTGCTTATTAAATTTTGCTACTCTATCTCGGGCGAAATTTTATTGTAAGTGATTCATTTCGATACAGCAACTGGATAATCTAACAAAACTTTTATTGTAAAAAAAAAAACACTATATATGACAAAAAAATAACATTACAAGAAATCCCATATCTACGAAAGTACACAATTACCGAGTCCTCCCTCCCCTCTTGCTTATAATAATTTTAGCAAATATCCAACCCGTGCCCTATTATTAGGACCCAGGCGTGTGTATATATATATATATATATATATATATATATATATATATATATATATATATATAACGAAGGAAATGTGGTAAGGAACCAGGTGGACCATAACGCACCAAAGTACTTAATACTTGGGGTAGTAGAGTGGGTAATAGGAACCAGTAAGACCCCGACGGCTGAGCTCAAGCCGTTTCGACGGCTAATTCTGGACTCTGAGTCCAGAATAAGCCGTCGAAACGGCTTGAGCTCAGCCGTCGGGGGTCTTACTGGTTCCTATATATATATATATATATATATACAGTGGTGGTGGAAGCATTTCTGATGGAGGGTGGAGGAAAATTTGCTCAATTTAGTTGAAGTGATTAGTTTAGCTTTTTGCACTATAAAATAGTCAGAAAATACAATTTGAGTCCCAGCAGGTCCTATTACTTTACAGGTTTCAATAATTATAAAGTGATTATAACAACATGACATATGCAATCTGTCTCTGAATACTCATACTAGCAATTGGAAAATAGTGATATGTGGAGAAAAGGTTGTGACATGACAAAAATATTTACTATGAAGTTAAACATAATATCTTATCAAATATCAAGATATAAAAATCTTCAACATGCTATAAACATAAATTGTAGCGTATATACAAATAGGTGTGTGTTTTGGTAGCTTGGGGAGAAAAATATAATTATATATATAAATATATATATATATATATATATATATATATATATATATATATATATATATATATAGAGAGAGAGAGAGAGAGAGAGAGAGAGAGAGAGACTGCTGGGGGAGTCGGGGAGACCACTAATCGTGGGAAGGCTCAATGCATGGGGAGATGCAGAGTGAGTAGAGAAATATGTAAAATCCCGACCCCGGCGCCAAGCAGTTTCGGCTTGTGTGTCCAGTAAGACTTTTAAAATAGTATTACACCCTTGCAATAGCTTGCTGAACACACAAGCCGAAACCGCATGGCGCCGCGGTCGAGATTTTACATATTTTTCTCTCTCTGTCTCTCTCTCTCTCTCTATATATATATATATATATAGGAAAATGTTCAAGACCCCGACGGCAGAGCTCAAGCTGTTTCGACGGCTATTTCAGTCCAGAAATAGCCATCGAAACAGCTTGAGCTCTGCCGTCGGGGTCTTGAATATTTTCCTATTACTCACTCACTACCCCAAGTATTGAGTACTCTGGTGCGTTATGGTCCACGTGGTACTTTACCACACTTCCTTCGATTTATATATATATATATATATATATATATATATACATATATATTCCTTATATATATATATATATATATGTGTGAAAACAATGAAATAATTTTAATGTGTTATTGTTTTCCGAGATTTATCTTAACCTACAACATTAATAAAACAATAAATAAAAACAAAGAACAAGTTCCTTATATAAAAAATTCTTTATATTAAAAAATTCAAAAAATGTATATATATATATATATATATATACATATTTATACATATACTTCTGTGTTTATGCGTGTGTGTACTCTTGTGTGTATATATGGCTGTAAGTGGATGTGGATGTGGATGTTTACTAGTTTGGTATTTTTATTTAAGTATTAAATGTTAATAAGATACTCTCCAAAAATATTTTCTTTTTAAAATCAAATAACACGTGAAAAAACTGAAAAATAAAGCAATGTTTTTGTTTTGCTTATTTTTTTGTTTTTTTGTGCATTGAAGTTATATTGACTTTGAGCATACCTAATTTATCCAAAACTATCGAACCTCCGGCAAATGATTATTTTCAATCATATTTCGTGCTTGATACCTTCTATTGATAGAATCATCCAGCCACATGAGATAATAACAAAAATGTATAAGCATCATCAGGCTTGGTGACTATGCTAATAAAACAGAACTGAAGTTTCACGTGTTGTTGCTATAACGTATATGATTGGCTCTTCTATTGATTACTTTATATTGTTTACTTTGTTAGAATATGGATACGAATCGTTTAGTTATTGCACTATTAAATCCGTCCAGTGAGGCCACTATGTCAGCCAAATTTAACCCGTTCATTGCAGAGTGGCTTTAATTTTATACTCTATGATTTAGTGACTTCAATTCTATTCTGACTCTAGGACTGTATTTATTTACTGCAAGATAATTGGGATTGATTTAAAGAAACTCAAGTCCATTTAAGCTGCAAATATATGAAATATTTTAGTATGATATGCATACCCTCGTAAATTAAATTAGATTAATATTTGATGATTATTTTGATACACACATACCCACGCACGCACACACACACACACACACACACACACACACACACACACACACACACACACACACACACATATATATATATATATATATATATATATATATATATATATATATATATATAGTGTATTGGTGTATAACGTTTAGATACTTATGGTTCACCAATTTTGGTCACTCACTGCTAATGTTTGGATCCGACTACCGATGTAGTGTTCGACGTTAGGTTTTTCGCCATAGTCGGTGTCCTTAACAAGCAGGGTGTTAATAATAAAATCAATAATAATAATAATAATTATATATATATATATATATATAATATATATATATGGTGGAGATATAATCTATGACTTTATTCCGTTCCTAGACTTTTCAGAGTAAAAGGCAATCGTGTTAAATCAGCCGTAACTCAATCGGGCAACAATGAAAAAATAAATATAAAACAATAAAAAATAATAATATACCAAACCTGATACTGAATAAAAGCGATGAAATTGTGCTAAAGTAAAAAAAAAAACATTAAAAATCCACACGTATATTCATGACAGCAACACAATCTTTTGCGCTTATCATAGAATATGATTATTTCTTTTGCTGCTGTAGAATAGCAGGCATTTTGTATGCCACGTAGAAAAAAATTACCATTCAATACGAGATTTGATAGCTTTACAACGAAACCCATTCTATGCATTTGCAGCGTTCTAATGCTTTCCACGCAAGCAATTATGTTCTGCAAAACCACGAAATCATTCTTCGGCGTTCTTACAATTTATGCTTAAAATGTGTTCAGAATAAAAGGCCTTGCGGTAAATTCTTTGTGGCGGAAACAATCTCATAATTAGATTAACGACAGGAATACATTTGTCTGGTGCTGCGATGTCAGATTCGATGATTAACTAAACTGATCACGACT
>OZ024746.1:21017807-21070307 GCA_964016885.1 Eledone cirrhosa | reverse complement strand
TGTGTGTGTGTGTGTGTGTGTGTGTGTGTGTGTGTGTTGTGTGTGTGTGTGTGTTATACTTGGGGTGAGTCATATTGCTGTAATGATAGGGCCTAAAATAATAACAGAACACACACACTGTTTTGGTTGGTGGTTTTCGCTTCTGCATCTTTTATATCTGCATAGTTAATTCATTTGGCCATTAATGTTTATCACTGACTGACCAACGGTCAAAAACATAGATACATATATATAGTCTAACAAACTTCTTTCGTTGCACATCTGCAACATCATCAGTGGTACTATTATTATGTTTCCCCCTACTGTATTGTATGTATTGTATATATATATATTGTATGTATTGTAATATATATATATATAAATATGTATATATATATATATATATATATATATATATATATATATATATATATATATATATATATATATAATATATAATATATATATATATATATATATATATATATATATATATATTATAATATATATATATGCAATTTAGGCAGTATTAGGCTGCGCTTTTCTAGCAACCAGCCCACTCGCCGTAAGGCTACCAATCACATTCTTTCTGACTTGATCACTGCCACGTCACAGTTCTTAGCCATTATGAATTCGTTTCTGGCGGGGATCATTTAAGAAAAATCTTCGTCCAAGTGAGTTTGTTTCCTGATGATTTCGAAACTCGTGAATTTATCCTTGATCGAATATTTCCAAAAAGCGAATGAAACCTCATGGGGTAGAAACATAATTTTGGTATGTTTATATACATTTTTTTTCTTCTAACTTGATTTTATACCTAATTGTGTATGGTTGACGATATATTTCATCGATTTACACGTGCTATTAGAAATGCTGGGTAAATATTCTGTGGCTGTTGATCGCGGATAAATAGCTATCGTTTATTTATCTATTGTTTCTTCATGGGTGCCTTTTAATCTTATAGCCTTGTTTAATTGATTTTTGTGTGGTTGATTATGCTGATTGGGAGAGGAAATACTGTATATATTTTATCAAATGATTCTATGGACATACTTTATTGTATATATATATATATATATATATATATATATATATATAGTAGATTTTAGATCCAGAATTAGCCATAGAAACGGCTTGAGCTCAGCCGTCGGGGTCCTACTCGTTCCTATTACCCACTCTACTACCCTAAGTATTGAGTACTTTGGTGCGTTATGGTCCACCTGGTTCCTTATCATATTTCCTTCGTTATATATATATATATATATATAATATATATATATATATTTATATATATATACATATAACATATATATAACAAAGAGGGTTGTGGTAAGATACAAGGTGGACCATAACGCACCAGAGTAGTAGAGGGTAGTAGAGTGGGTAATAGAAAGATAGTTAGGACCCCGACGGCTGAGCTCCGGCCGTTTTCGACAGCTAGATCCTAATCCAGCTGTCGAAACGGCCAGAGCTCAGCCTTCGGGTACTGACTTTCTTCCTATATATATATATATATACGTGTGTGTGTGTGTGTGTGTGTGTGTGTGTGTGTGTGTGTGTATGTGTGTGTGTGTGTGTGTGTGTGTGTGTGTGTGTGTGGAGAAATTTAGTATTTCTAAAGAAACACGGTTTTAGGAAGCAGTAGCTATGCAAACACCGAGGCTATAGTTATATATATTATGTAACTATATTTATCCCATTACAGAAACTAATTAGTTGGAGTGAAAATTTTAGTAAGTAAGTTGATTTTTAATTTTTAAAATTTTCTTATTTTACGTCTTTCAAATAATTGTTCTGCATTCACCTGCATAGAACCACATAGGTACTAAGACATAACATATATATTTGCTAGCATGGGTTTACATCTGTACACATATGTTGGTAGATGTACTAATTCTCTATATTTATCTCCAAATTATTTGTTGTGCAAAACTCGCCAAAATTTACTGCTGTTTCATGGTAGTAGTAGGCTCTTGTCATAATACCACCCCGCTCCTAACTGATTAACCTCAGTGTCACGTGATTGATTCTCTAGAATCTGCCACTGACCAGAGGCAGTGAAACTTTTTCAGTGCTCCGGAATTTAGTCCACGCTAGCTTCTTTCCATCTACTCAATTATTATTTTTATATGGGTTCCTAGTGTCCGCGCATTGCCTGGGAACTTAGCTGAGAATAGACTCCCGATGACGTAATGAATTCTCTATAGTTATATATATTATGTAACTATATTTATCCCATTACAGAAACTAATTAGTTGGAGTGAAAATTTTAGTAGGTAAGTTGATTTTTAATTTTTAAAATTTTCTTATTTTACGTCTTTCATATAATTGTTCTGCATTCACCTGCATAGAACCACATAGGTACTAAGACATAACTTATATATTTGCTAGCATGAGTGTACATCTGTACACATATGTTGGTAGATGTACTAATTCTCTCTCTCTCTCTCTCTCTCTCTCTCTCTCTATATATATATATATATATATATATATATATATATATATATATATATATTTCGTTACTGAATTTGTTTAGCAAGATTCTTTATCTGAAAACGTGTGTTGAAACCGATATTGTTATACTTTGGGAGGGTTATGTTGCCAATAAGAAACACACGCACCAGTTGCTTTCACTTCAAATTTATTATAATAAATTTATAAATTTCCGGTTGGTTGGTTGGTTCCACAACCAGATGGTTGTTTATATATTCTCACATCACCAGATGTGAGAAAAATCACAGACCCTGCGAAACAGAACTGCGAAACCGGTAAAGGAACCAAATAAATATATATATTTTTTTTTAAATAAGACTCCAGTTGCATTTTCGAATTCATCTTTTTTTCTCTCTCTCTCTCTCTCTCTCTATATATATATATATATATATATATATATATATAGATATAGATATAGATATATAGATATGTCCCAAGGCTCTGAAACCATCAACACCAAAAAACACAGAGCTGGCATATCTAAGAACTGACTAACTGCCTGATGAGGTCATAGCCATTCAATGGCTATCATCGAAATATATATAGCAGTAAATAAAGGATTATGAGTTCATGCAATTGACTTATGTTTCGTCACTATATATATATATATATATATACATGGTGTGGAAGATATTTGTTCGCAATTCAATTTTCAACTGCTAATTTTATGCAATTTTTTTTTACTTCTGTTGTCACTCTTGTCTTCATAAAAAACAGTGACTATATTTCCATTATTTATTTTCAGAATAATTGATTATGAATAATTTTGAACCTCCAAATTTGTGGAAGAGACACGGAGTTCTTCTTGGAATCCGCGCCGGGAGGACAAATAAGGAAATTTCAGACTTTCTCAGCGTCAGCAGGAGAATGGTGGAAAAGGTCAGAAATGAATTGGAAGATTCAGGATTCGACTACGAAGCAGAATCAGAGAGGAAACACATGATCGACGATCTGACGCCTTCAGAACGCCTGAGTTTGTCGCTGAAGTTCAGGATATCATCAACAATGAACCTAGCAAGTCGATGCGTGCCATTGCAAGGGAGAAAGGCGTGGATGAAAAGCTCATTAGGCTGGTGGTACATGAAGACATTCGCTACGTTTCATACAAGATGAGGAAAGGACAATTTCTGTCAAAGGCGATGCAAGAAAAGCGACTTAAGCACGCAAAGAAGCTGATCAACAAGTTGAAACACCCACTGGAGCCAGACATGCTGTGTTTTTTCTCCGACGAGAAAATCTTCTGCCAAGACCAGAAGATCAACTCCCAGAACAACATGTGGCTCGCTGTCTCATCCAAAGACGTGCCCAGAGTCATGCAGACAAAGTTTCCAGCAACAACATTGGTCTTAGGTGTCGTAAGCAGTCAAGGTGACGTCGTGCCACCTCACTTCTTCCCTGGCTACATCCGCGTTCTGAGCGAGGTAGTAAAGCCCTGGATCGACCAGCTAGCTGCAGGTAGGCCGTACGTGTGGCAGCGAGACTCAGCGCCCTGCCATACCAGCCGAAAGACCCAAGCCTGGCTGTCAGAGAACTTCGTGCGCCTTTAGGGGCCTAAGTCGGGGGACAGTGACGAAGGCCTGTAGCCGGTTCCGAGGCCGCCTTGAGGCCGTCATCAAAGCCAACGGTGCGTTTATCGAGTGAGATCGAAAGAACAAGACATGAAGACAAACTGACCCAAGTTTGATAAATATATCTTAAAAAATAAAACTAATGTGTTATTTTTTCCTAGACAGTAATCTTGCGAACAAATATCCTCCGCATTCTGTATATATATATATATATATATATATATATATATATATATATCAAAATGAAAATCCGAAGGCAAGGTAAAATTCCAATCATTTAATCACGACACATGTTTCAATAAGAGATAGATCGATTGTGAAGTTATGATCGATTGTCACGGAGCTCATCAGATTTTCATTTTGATACTTATACTCCGTCTTACATCATCTAGCTGTTCCCTCGAATGGAATTGGAGATATACAAAAGCGTGGAGAACTTAATATTGCTAACATTATGTTATTGGACCATTTTACACAACCAATAATGCACCTTACTATATATATATATATATATATATATGTGTGTGTGTGTGTGTGTGTGTATATATATATATATATATATATATATATATATATATATATATATATATACATACATATATATATATATATATATATATATATATATATATATACATACATATGTATATATATATGTGCGCGTGTGGGTGTGGGGCGTGTGCATGTGTCTTCTGTTTGTTTGTATGTGTAGACAACGTCAAATAAGATTTATATTTGACACAAAATATATAACATAAATCTGACCACAATAAATTGCATACTAAATACAATAACCATTACGTGTCAAGAAACAGGACGAAAATCGACGTTAGACATTAAGTTGTCTAGTAATTATATTTGCTTTATGATTTACACATAGAATATTACAGAATTAGATTGGTTGTTTGTATACGTAGTTCTTACGATAACATTACTATAATGATTATCCCCTCTACTAAAACCGGCGAATCCTTGTCTCTTGTCTCAAGCCACCAAGTTGTATTTAAATAGATATCAGTTAAATCACCGAGTGTTGTTTTTTAAGTCTAGATAATGGTTTCTGATTTAGGAACAAGGCTAATAATTTTTTTTTTTTTGGGGGGGGGGGGGGGGGGGGAGAGTAAAGTCGATTAAATCGATCCCAGTGCGTTACTGGTATTTTATTTAATCGACCTCGTAATGATGATAGGCAAAGTTAACAACGACGAGATTTGAACTCAGAACGTAAAGAGACGTAATTATATATACCGCAAAGGATGTTGTCTGACGCTCTACCGTTATTGCCAATCCCTCTGAAGCTTAGATAATCACTATGGCAATATTGATTCAGGTTTTTATATTGTCCATTGTATTTTTCTCTTTTTTTAAACGGTACCATATAATTGTAGTTTGGTAATTATTAGCTCTGAACCTGGATCGTTAACATTTAAATAAGCAATCTGACGACAGATCTATTTCAACTACGTTGTCACCATTATTAACCTCTATAAAAGGAATCAATATAAAGTCGTCTCTGTGCATAAAATAAACAGAATAAGGAAGGATAGCTAGAAAAGCAAACGAATATCACTCTAAGTTTTTTTTTTTTCTTTAGTAAGTTAAGATAGCAAAAATCATTATTACCGGAAAATATTTGAATCTGTATAGATTTTAAATTAATTCCTTTTTAAAATATCAATTAAACACTGTTTTAAAATGGGTATTTTAGCTAAAATCTACTTTCCAGGTTTGGTAGTCCGTTGGATAGCAATCATCTAATTTAACTATCAATAACAATCGTATATTATACTGTCTAATAGCAACGAACGTATGTTTGTGGAAGTAAATCTATTCCATATGACACTACCGTACATGAAACTAAGGGACAATCCGCCTTGTGGTCCCGGCCTACAGGATGGAGACGACATTGCCTTGGAGGAGGTCGAGGGAGACGCACTGGACTGGAATAACCACTCCACCTCGAGAGGCTTGCACTTGCGGTTAGCCAGTTCCGCTACGATAGTCGTGAGCAGGGATTTGGTTCGGGGGCCAAGATTAATTAAGCTCATTAATTAATCGTTTACATTTAATGAGTTATTTTTCTCTTCCATTTGGCTACAAAGGTTTTGAGTTTGTCATTAATATTTGGTAATATTCTATGTCTATCGTATTCTTTTACAAGGCAAATATGTAATATTGCCGACGTTAGACACTATGTATCTAAATAAAATCTCGAAACCTAATGAATGCTAGAAACCTGACGTATGAAATCCATGGATATCAAAGTGCTTTACACATTTAACATTATCTACATTCCATAAGATATCTTACGAGAATGAAATATAATCTTTGAGCTGATATTTGTGTAAAACTTTTAATAATAATTTGGAGTCTTCACATTTTGAGTTATGCAAAAGTTTAAATTACACTCTGACCTTGTACCGTGGTATATATTTCTGTTCATTTACGTTCAGAATTTACTTTCCTCTGAGGTTGTCTTTGACTTTCATCTTTCCGATTCGACAAAATAGATACAAATAAATGTACTAAATATTTAATAAACATACGTCGTATGCAACGAAGGCAACGTTACGAATTCATCTGTAGTTAGTGGCTTTTGACATGGAACATTGGTTACATATAGTTTTTCTTTTCTTGCTTCCTATTGATTAAAACATTGGATTCACAATCATGAGGTTGTGAGCTCGATTCCCGGACCGAATGATCCATTATATCCTTGAGCCAGACACTTTATTCCACGTTGCCCTTTCTGTCAGGGGTTGTGACCGGTAGATAGTATCAGTAATGAATAGAGTAATGGAAACATCGTTTCCTTAGTCCGATTTCCACTCGGTAAGCGAATGAGGTCTTGGATCTTGTCGATCGGTTCCTTCTTTCTTCTATTGTTTATTTGTGCATTGTCTAGTAATGTTGTTTGTATGTTGGGTATGTTTGTATGGCAAAATATTGCACACATTCATTTGTCTGTATCTGTTTTAATATTTCCATGGCACACATTATTATAGGGATTGTTTCTATGTTCAATACAAATATATCCAACATATTTATTTCCATATCTCCATTTCTCTTCCTTTTAGAAATACGTTATCTTTTGTTGGAACTCATAATTCGATAAGGGAAAATTTCCTTTCCTTCCATGGCGATCCTTGACAACAATATCTAGTTGATTTGCTTTGATTTGCCGTGTATATATCGATTGGCATATGCTACAGTATGGTCACGTTGTCATTCTCTGAGGCCATTTACGGTTTATGCTTGTCATATATTTCAGTTTGTATTTCATAATGCTAATATAATTTCCAATTATTGAAAGCTACAATGTTGTCATAGCTACACATATATTCACCTTTTGTGTTTGGACAGCCATATACAATTTATTTCTGCTGTTGATCATGGCGTTCTCATTCGTTTGAGCCACTTCGTATTTCCTCTTTTTAACCAGGTTCCATTCACATATTCAATGTTTCCTCTCAATGTTATTGGTATATTTATATCCAATTATTTATTCTATTTTATTGCGTGTTACCACTATTACAACCGATTTTCCCGTGCTACTCATTATTTCATATATTTTACGTGCATAGGATAGCATGGCATTCGGTAACCTCGTTTATCTTTTTAGCTTTTTCACAACTTCTGTCGTTGCTTCTTATTTCCCTTCACAATTGTCTGTCACTTAAGCTTTTCTTCCATTTGTTGACTTTGTTGAAGAGAAAAAATAGATATTGAATTGCTTTTTTTGTAATTTGTAGCTATTTATTTTCGGACTTTTTAAAATGACACTGCATCAACAGGTGAAAAATTCTACAACTCTTGCAGCAATGTTTATGTCCTCTGACATTTTCTTATGGTTCAAAGTTTCAAAATTGCAAATAATATTGCTTTATTTCAACACTTCCCATATATGTGGTATGTACCTTAAAAGGTGGATTATTCGAGACATTTTGATAACCGAGCAATATAACTCCGCACTGTTAATTTTAAATTATACGCTATTTACTCAAAACAAAACTTACTTCGTCATTTAACACCATTATCTTTATTAAAGTCGTGAACCTCAGAAAATCGTTCGTCCACATCCCGAGTCTAATGCATAATATATTAGATTTGCAATGTTATAAATAAGATTGTTTATCATCATATCTGCACATATCTCAAATCCATATAACTTTCAGGAAAATTATAGATAGTAGTAAAGCATTTTAGCCAATATGACTTCATACAGAAGTGTATCGGCGTATTTTATTTGTCAGAACCTTGAAAGTCTATTTCAGCAGGAATTATTAAACCCGTCTACAAAACGAGGCAGTTTTAATCCGTTTTTCTTCTTTCTTTTTTTCAATCGCCAAGTGTATATTTTACTTCCTTTTATCGTACGGGATTATTGAAAGTACCAAACTAAATAATTATTTATTTATCGACTTCAGAAGAATGAAGTTCAAAGCTGACCTCTGTGTATTTCAAACTCAAAGAGTAAACTAGCAATAAATAAATGCTGCATAGCATTTCCTCTGATACTTAAAACATTCAGACATGTACATATTGAAATCTTTATGATTACGATTAGTTTATGTGTTGGAATAATAAAGAAAAAAAATCTTATTAAAATTAGCACAACACAAATATTAAAATATTTATTTAATCTAAGATGTTATGAGTTATATACATTCGTGTTCTGATTTTCTTCTGCATATTTTTCTGAGTTTTCCTTTCTTTTCTTTTTTCTTTCTTTTTTATTTTTGTTTTGCTTATCTCCTCCACCTTTCTACTTTCTACATCGCTTGTAGAAAATGTCCAAGTTTGAAAGATCAAATATAATAATGAATAATTCATAATATAGTGCTTTTATGAATTTTCAACGTTAAACATTATGGTAGTCCTGCTTCTTTTATTTTCTCCAGAAATTTTAAAATATACAACAATAAAATATACATCAGTAAGATATACGAATATATTTGGTGATTTTCTTAATATACCAGCGAACATTTGAGACCTCTTGTACAATGCTTTCTCTCCGAATTCAAATTCATATTGCGAGATACACAAAAGCGAATAATGACGAATGTCTGCTTACTGTGTATTTCATGTTACAAGTTTTCAATTGCATGTGTAATTTAATAATAAAAAATGTATGCACAGACAAGATCTAATTTAGAAAATTACATCGCAGACAAATATTTTTTCCTTTTATTCATTAATTTAACAAAATCTATATATTGTTACACACGAATGAACTTATTGTTTTTGAAAACAATCAGCAATGTAATTTAGATGATGTGTGTGTTTGTTTTATAACATAAAACATGATTATGTTTGATTGTAATGGTAATAATATACAGTAAACGAAGTACATAATTTAGCAATAATTGAACCATTGTTCGAAATTATGTTTCATATTACAATCTTTCTGTCTTTATTAATATGTTCTTTATGTTTACTTTCAGGATTTGGTATGTAATATAAACGACTAATTTTAGTGAATGGCGACATATAATGTAAACCACAAAGAAACAGCTGGCGGTATTAGTGATCTTTTTATAACTTTATATTTTATATATATATATATATATGCATATATATATATTTTTTTTTTTTAAGGCACGTAGCTTAGTGGTTAAGCGTTAGGCTCACAGTCGTGTGGTTATGAGTTTGATTCTCGAACCGGGCAATGTTTTGTATTCTTGATTTCGATGTTATTTCGATGTCACTGGTACAACTTACGATGACGTTTTGAGGCTGTTTGCTTGCAAACGAATCGAATATTAATAATTGTTTATTTTATCGACCCCGTAAGGATGAAAGGCAAAGTTAACCTCGGCCGGATTTGAACTCAGATCGTAAAGGGACGTAACTATGCTGGAAAGCATGTCCGACCCTCTACCGATACTGCCAATATTATTATATTATTATATAATATAATATTATTATATTATTATAATATTATTATATTATTATTAGAGGCGGTGGATTGGCAGTATCGGTAGAGGGTCAGACGACATGCTTTGACGCATAGAGTTACGGCCCTTGCCATTCTGAGTTCAAATCCCGCCGAGGTTAACTTTGCCTTTCATCCTTACGGGGTCGATAAAATAATGTAACAGTAATGCACTGGGTAATTGCTGGCCTTGTGCCTAAAGTAGAAACAATTATAATATTATTATTATTCACTCACAAATGCAATATATATGCATGAATGAGTGTGTATATATATATATATATATATATATGTATCTATATATATATGTATGTATATGTATATATATGAGTGTACAATCTAACACAGACATAAATGCGTATATATTTGTAGAACGTATCTGCACATATTATATAGATCCTTTCTTGCGGGTGTATGTGTAAAATTATATATGTGTGTTAATGCATATTGATGTGCTGGTGTACATAAATGAGTGTACATATATATGTGTGTGAATATGTGAGAGAATCCAGGCTATTCTAGTGAAATAACCTTCACTAACATTCTGTCTCCTGCAGTATGAAGTAATTCTCCAATATGAAATATATTTATAAAATGTTTATATAATGGAGTATTATCCTTAGCCTATATCAAACATTGACCTCGTATTTCATTTGGAAACTGAAAATACTCACTCTACCCAGCCAAACGCTTTCGTTTTATAATTTCAACGTTATGCCGCTATGGAATATTTACAGTGAAAAATATTTAGTTTGTTAGCAAGGTGTTTTTGATGATAACGTTGTCTATATAAACACTTTTTTCATATTTCATCTATTGTCAAATACTGATCTTTTGCTTACTATGTTCTTTAGCTTGTATTGTGCTTTTTGTTTATGCACAAAGAATAGTATAATATACATTGTTGTGATACGGCGTTGTAGTTTCTGACAAGATGATAAAACATGAAACAATATTTGGTTAAATATTTTACTAAGCTGGCAAGTACTCTAACGGATGTGCTAATCTCTCAGACAATCAAATTTTCTACATACACACAAACACACACACATATACACAGACAGACACACACACAAACGCACACTTATACACAGATACACACACAAACGCACAGACACATACAGACACATACAGACACATACACACGCACACACACACACACACACACACACACACATGTATATGTATATATATATATATATATATATATATATATATATATATATAGAAGAAATTAAAAGATGGTTAAAAAAGTTCCATATATTTTATTATGCGCATTTCGAAAACAACATCATGCTGGGACAAAAATTGTGTTCTCATCAAATAAAATAAGGTAACAGGATATGAGGCCTAAAAATACTTGTTCACAAGTGTTTTTAGGCCTCATATTATGTTACCTTATTTTATCTGATCAGAACACAATTTTCGTCCCAGGATGATGTTGTTTTCGAAATGCGCATAATAAAATATATGGAACTTTTTTAAACCATCTTTTAATTTCTTCTTTATATACTCCAGTTCTACCAACTATTGAGTGCTAATTATCTGATATATGCATAGTTGTATTGTTCTACAATATTACTCACCTCCTACACACACACACACATATATATATATATATATATATATATATATATATATAATTCCCGCCTATTTATGTGTAGGTCACTTTAACGGCCTGATCTCATACATTGGGCAGGAAGCAATATATTTACTACCACAAGGCTTTTGTGCCCTGTGGTATGGAAATAGCTGTCTGAAGAGCTGATTCTTTCCATTGGAAATTCTCTGAATTTCCAATCTTTTGATAAGCGAAACCGTCGGTCACAGCACTAGAACAGGTGAATATTTAAATCGTATTTTAATTTATTTAAAAGATTCTTTAATGTTTACTTGTTCCGCTCATTTTATAATTCTGGTATCTCAAATTAGTACCATTGAATAACCACTGTTATAGACACCATATATATTTCCGTGGGTACTTAGTACCTACTGGAATATTTATATCATTTATTTGTGTTCTCCTTTTATGTAGAGAAAAAGATGTATCGTGCTGCTATTTCTAGTAACATCAAATTTCAACAAGTCTATAATTCCCGCTTTTTCCTAACGGCCTATTTATGTGTACGTCACTTTAACGGCCTGACCTCATACATTGGGTAGAAAGCAATATATTTACTACCACAAGGCTTTTGTGCCCTGTGGTATGGAAATAGCTGTCTGAAGAGCTAATTCTTTACATTGGAAATTCTCTGAATTTCCAATCTTTTGATAAGCGAAACCGTCGGTCACAGCACTAGAACAGGTGAATATTTAAATCGGATTTTAATTTATTTAAAAGATTGTTTAATGTTTACCTGTTCCGCTCATATTATATTTATATATAGATATATATATATATATATATATATATTTTTCCCAACGATCGACTTTCGTCAAATCGGACCGAGGGAACAATGTTTCCGTTGGTCTTTCCAATTGCTAATACTATCTATTGGTCGCAACTCCAGGTAGAAGGAGCAACGTGAAATAAAGTGTCTTGCTCAAGGACATAACGCATCGCCTGGTCCAGGCGATGTAATAATAAATACAAAGACCAAAATCCGATGAAAGTTCGATGAGGATTGTATATATATATATATATATATATATTGGTTTCATGAGCAGTTGCCTGTTGATTGCCCCATTTATACAATGTTATATACTGTATGTTGGTTTTTTTATCATGCTATCCCTACGTATTTTTCGGTAGATATCTCAATTTCTCTTTCAAAAGGGCATTACGGAATTTTTTGGCGATTGATACGCTTGTCGAGAAATTGTCTTTTTCGTATGGGTGGGGGATTTCTGGTCTTCTCGATGGACAGTGTCATTGGCGTAACCTGAAAATATCAAATTTGTATTTTTTGACATACCCCCGTTTTTCCATTTGTTGCTATCTTGTCCATTAGTAACATGTGTAAATGTGTTATTAGTTCTTGCTGTTGTTCTTGATGCTACTGCTGTAAGTAGTGATCTTAATAATTCATATTACTGCGAAGCTATTTAATGTTTTCATTTTCACAACTTTTGTTTACTCACTTTCATAGCTATGGTACGTGTTAAGTGAAACATTTGCGATGTTTCTTTCTACAGATTTCTTCGACCTTTCTCCGACCTTTTCATCTTCTTTGTCAAAGACTTAAAGTATAGGATATTCACTGCCGTATGTGTTGCATCTGGCCTTTCTGATCTGAACAACTGATCATAAAGCATTTCTCTCATCACGCACTAGAAGTCTTAACTCCATATTAAAGTCACGTCAGCTTTAACTACTTTCCCATATTTTGCTACAGGGTGACCAGAAGCCAGGTGTCAATATTGTCAGTGATATCATATGTTAAAGTGACACACGTATCCTTTCGTTCAACATCGTGTGGGATAAATGTTTGGGCCGAGGCGGAGTGACCTATTAACTGAGCTTGTCTTTCTACCCCAACCTCAGTTTCATGAACCACACATATTGTTCTGATATATTCACCTTCGCCTGATATAGGAAATTTCACTTCACATGACTGACAATGGAGCCCAGCTACAACCTTTCTGAGGAGAGTACAAGTGAAAGTATTTTAATTTAAACATTACAGAAGACAATTCCCTGATCTCTTGCAACTCTGACAGCTTCGTACAAATGTGTGTACCTGTTTTACTCACACACCACTATCATGTGCTCCTTCTTTCATCAGCATGTTCCATGTCCGTAGATCTTCTATTAGAAATTATTTGCAAAAGACGAAAGCCCTACTTTACTCAAATTTCTATCCCTTTCATTTACACAACATTTCTTTCTGTGTGTTGGTGGTGTATAAACTGGGTTTGAAGATATCGGCAAAATGTGACTCATAAACAGGAGCACAAGTAAACAGGTATTGCTAGTAGAAAAAACAAAATTATTATCATTATCATCATCAACAACAATAACAATGATAAAAATAATAATAATAAACCATCATTTTAATGATAATTTCAAGAAAGAAGGTAATACAAAAAAGAAATTATGGCCAAACAAAATACAGAGATATAGATGATAGATAGATAGATATGTTTCTTTTGTTTGCCACCAGGGCATCAAAAGTGGGACAAGTACAATGGGGGGAGTTTACAAAACAAGGCGTCCTCAATAAGGAGGAGGCAATAACAATATATAAAACTAAAATAAAATATAACAAAAAATAAAATTTATAACAAAGTCCTCAATAGAGAGGAGGCGCCTTGGGGGGTCGCACACACCCCCGAAAAAAGTGTGCAACCCTTCTCCTCAGGAGCACAGAGAAGGGGTGCTCCCTTGGTCTTTCATCTTCCTCACCTATAGTCTGATGTAGAGTGAAGGCCCATTCACACGGGCCATTCTCGCCACTTTCACCCATCTTTCATAGAAACGGCTGGGGTGCAGCACCTCTCTCTCCATCCTGATCCTTCTTCCGAAATGATATCGGAAGAAACGGACCAGTTGTTGGCCAGAGAGAAAGGTGTCTGACCTTAGTCCTTTCAGACGCGTCCACCATACAACCTCTTTCGCCATGGCTATTACGCACAGAAACACCGCCTCTCCTTCGTTTTTGAAGAGGGGAGGCGGCTTGATCGTTACAATAGACTCGGTGGTCAACCGGATTGGTCCCACCCTTGACAGCAGTTGTTCGACATAACCCCACAGATCGGCAATGCCCGAGCAGTGTACCAATGCGTGTGCAACGGTTTCCTCGTCGCACACGCATCTGGGACAGATCCTTTTCGATGGGTCCCTACCCGGGCGCCCGTGTCTGTAGAGCCTTTCTCGAACGGGCAGAGCCCTTCTGTAGCATTGCCAGGCCAGGGACCTCTGGAAGTTATCCATGGGTCCCGGGCTGAATGTCCTACCGAACAGGTTGGCCAGTTCGTCTTCCTCCATGTCTAGGGCTTCTCCGAGGGCGTCGTCGCACCTGCTAACCACCAGCCCTCTATAGAATGACGAGGTGGATTCTCCACTGACAGCCGGGTCCGCCTGCCAGAGAGCCGTGAGTGCCTGGGCACACTCGGTGTGCCAGGCGCCCAGTTTTCTCGGTCTTTGCTTGACCCAGGATTGCAGCTCGGTGAGTGAGACGAGTCTCGGAAAGGCTCGCCTCACAAACGGGGCCCACACCGGTTGACCGGAGAGGAATACCTGAAGGTGCCGTAGCCTTAATGCGTGTTTACGTATCAATAGCCACGGCATCCCCAGCCCTCCTTTCGAAGGGTGTTGACAGCAGATGGATCTCCTCACCATAGGAGCCCGCCTCTTCCAAAGGAATTGGAAGAGATGATAGATAGATAGATAGATAGATAGATAGATAGATAGATAGATAGATAGATAGATAGATAGATAGATAGATAGATAAAGAGAGAGAAGGAAAGCGAGAAAGCGAGAGAGAGAGAGTGAGAGAGAGAGAGAGAGAGAGATAGAGAGAGAGAGAGAGAGAGAGAGAGAGAGATGGAATATTTGGTATCAAGAGTAATGTCTTCTGAGCATCAAAATATGTTTTACAAATAGAATAAAGTCTATTTCAGAGAATATGCAATTGCTATATTCGAATCCAATCTGCTGAGTTAGCATTTCGTTATCAAGATGTACTCTCTCGTATATTGATTATGTTGTACACAGTGTGTCCAGCGAAGCATTTTATACTGCCCGCAGGAGACATATGGATGATAGGCCGATCTGATAGTATCACGTTTTCATGCAAACAAATTCGCATTCAACGGCATTCGCAAAACCGATAGATAGATAGTGACACATACCATACCCCAGTGACTTAAGGATATCAGTATAAATATCAATATAGGTACATACAAAAATACACACACACACATACACACATAGCTCCGTGGACACACACATTGATATATTTATATATATATATATATATATATATATATATATATATATAATTCCCGCTTTTTCCTAACGGCCTATTTATGTGTAGATCACTTTGACGATATATATATATATATGTATATATATATATATATGTGTGTGAATGTATATATGTATATATTTGTATATATAAATATATATGTACATATATATATACTGTATATATATGGATATATATATATATATATGTACATGCAAACATACATTGGAGGTAGATAAACAGGACTATACACCCATATGTGTTGAACGTAGAGATACCAAAGTATACATACATGTATATGGACAAAATCACTTAGACATGGGACAAGCATATAGGCAATCAACTGAAAATGCGTATTAAACAATATATATATTTATATATATATATATATATATATATATATATATATATATATACATATATATATATATACATATATACGGTGTCTGTATATGTATATAGGATTCGTATGTAAATGGCGCCAGATATGTCTATGAGAATTCTTGCATGAGCTGAAAATAACATCCGTTTGGAATGTATTCCAGTTTTCTTGTAAGTACCACTCATATAACCAGATATATATAAGAACTAATTTAATCCTGATATTTTTTACTAAAATAATCCTTTTTCATCCGTCTCTTACCTCTCTCTCCTTTTCTCTCAATTTCCCTTTCTCCGTATATATATATATAGGTATATATATTCACATATCTTTATATGTATGTATAAGTATATATATATATATATATATATATATATATATATATATATATATATAATATATATATATATATATATATATATATATATATATATATATATATACATGGTACCATGGGCCCAGCACTATGTGTCAATAATTGTCACAAGTGTAGTGTTTGTACCAGAGTTTTCAA
The DNA here is from genome assembly GCA_964016885.1 of Eledone cirrhosa. Lineage (NCBI taxonomy): Eukaryota > Metazoa > Mollusca > Cephalopoda > Octopoda > Eledonidae > Eledone > Eledone cirrhosa. The sequence goes on along the minus strand of OZ024746.1, from coordinate 21,053,527 downwards.
GTCGCTGGCTCGACTAAAAAGTTACACTCGTTCAGCGCATCGGTAGGAGTTCTCCTACATGGATATAAAGTAGTGGCCGTACTCAAAAACGAGTTGGCAGCCACCATATATATATATATATATATATATATATATATATATATATATATATATATATATATATATAGGAACCAGTAAGACCCCGACAGCTGAGCTCAAGCCGTTTCGACGGCTAATTCTGGACTAAATGAAAATTTATCCTGGTATTTAAATAGCCGATCTTCTCAAGGGGTAATTCCATATATGGTCAAAGTGATTGTCAAAAATCAGTAGTAATTCTGTGGTTGCAAATTAGTAGGGGAGATGGTGGCTAAACCTGCCAGAAGGAGAAAGAGGGGAGGGGGTGGAGTAGACCCAATCAAGCGTTGGTAGTGCCAGCTACAGCTGGGCATGAGGTCAAAGAAGATACAGGGGAGGGGGAGGGGGAGGAAGTCGGAACGGTAGGCAGAACAATGGGGGGTAGAAATAGGAAAGAAAAAAATACTGAGAGTGAAGAAAAGCAAATAAGTGTAAAGAAAAAGAAAAAGTAAAGTAAATTAAATTCAACGACCTAGGTGTCAGGCTATTGTTAGGCGAGAATAAAATAAAGAAAGAAAGAAAGAAGTAAATAAATAAGTAAATAAATAAATAAATAAGGAAATAAGTAAGAGAACTAGGTGGGACGGATAAGGCAAGGACCCTTTTAAGAGGTATAAGTACGTAAATGATACGGTGACGGGTCAACAAAAGGGGCCAAAATACTAAAGAGACTACCACGAAATAAACAATAAAGGTTTCCATCCCGGGCCAGCAACGACCCAGTGCAGCAAAGTGAACTTGTACGAGATAATAATTCTGAGTCTCGGGAAGATTTGGCGGACTCCGCCCTTTATAGCAGTTGGCTTAGACCCCGGATACTTTACCCCTTTTTCCGACCGCTCCCACTATTCTCTGTGCCCTCTATATTTCTTAGTGGCACTTATGCCTTATTTTTTCGTTTCAGTATTTCTTGCTTCGCTTTTCTTCTGGGCGGGGTGGATTCTGAATTTATTTCTCCGTATTCTACCTTTATTTCGTACGAACTTTCATGTAGCTTGTTTTAGATCTTTTAGAGTTAGCATTAGTATATATTTTTCCCGGGACTCAGAATTATTATCTCGTACAAGTTCACTTTGCTGCACTGGGTCGTTGCTGGCCCGGGATGGAAACCTTTATTGTTTATTTCGTGGTAGTCTCTTTAGTATTTTGGCCCCTTTTGTTGACCCGTCACCGTATCATTTACGTACTTATACCTCTTAAAAGGGTCCTTGCCTTATCCGTCCCACCTAGTTCTCTTACTTATTTCCTTATTTATTTATTTATTTATTTATTTATTTACTTCTTTCTTTCTTTCTTTATTTTATTCTCGCCTAACAATAGCCTGACACCTAGGTCGTTGAATTTAATTTACTTTACTTTTTCTTTTTCTTTACACTTATTTGCTTTTCTTCACTCTCAGTATTTTTTTCTTTCCTATTTCTACCCCCCATTGTTCTACCTACCGTTCCGACTTCCTCCCCCTCCCCTGTATCTTCTTTGACCTCATGCCCAGCTGTAGCTGGCACTACCAACGCTTGATTGGGTCTACTCCACCCCCTCCCCTCTTTCTCCTACTGGCAGGTTTAGCCACCATCTCCCCTACTAATTTGCAACCACAGAATTACTACTGATTTTTGACAATCACTTTGACCATATATGGAATTACCCCTTGAGAAGATCGGCTATTTAAATACCAGGATAAATTTTCATTTAGTCCAGAATTAGCCGTCGAAACGGCTTGAGCTCAGCTGTCGGGGTCTTACTGGTTCCTATTACCCACTCTACTACCTCAAGTATTGAGTACTTTGGTGCGTTATGGTCCACCTGGTTCCTTACCACTTTTCCTTCGTTATATATATATATATATATATATAGTAAAAAATTGAACGGGAACAAAACAGAGAGGCAGTACGAACAAAGGTTTATTAGTTTCACGCTCTTGAGAGTGGGGTGGAGAATGATGTTTCGGGCATAAGCCCTTCTTCAGGCGAAAAGTGTGTGGGAAGAGAGTTCCAAGGGTGTGTAGTGGAGTGGTGGAGAGACATATAGAAAAAAGGGGGTGAGAGGAAACGGTACAAATGAAATTAAATATAAAGGCATGATAAAAATAAAAATAAAAATACACGTGAAGTAAAACAGGTGGTGGAAGGGTGTGGGGGTATAGGGGTGGTGGCGGGTGGAGTGGGGAGAGGGCGACGGGGTGTCCGAGCGGGGAGGGCTGAAGGTGGTGTGTGTGTGTAGGTGTACGTGTGTGTGTGTGTGTGTGTGTATGTGAAAGTAAGAGTTGGGGGAAGAACGGGGTTGCATGTTCAGGAAGAGGTGTGTGTGGGGTATACATATATATATAAACATAATTAAAATAATTGCTTATATATTTATATATATATATATACTTATATGTGTATATGTATATATATATACATATAAATATACAACTCACATGCTCTAATAATCTCACCCTTCCCCTCCACCAGTCAACTGTCAATCACATATTGCCTTTGCCTTTGTAAATATTTCTATTTCTTTCGTTATTTCCTTGTTGATGTCATGTTTCTTCACAAATTATTTATTTCTCAAGAGAATCCATATCAAACAATAACAATAAAGAGAAATGTATCTTCCTATGTAAGTTTCTAATATATATTCTAGTTTATTTATTTCTCTTTAATGTTACTGTTCTATATCCGCATTGTATCATTACTGTTGTTTAGTTTTGTTGTTTTATTCATAGCAATCGTTAACATCACCTATATAAAAATATGAAATAATATTGTAGTTGAAATGGAAACATTAACTGTTGTTGTTGTTAGTTTTCCTTACTACTGCCACAAAAGCCTCGGAATTATATTCAGCAAAGAAAATATATTATGCATTGTTTTAAGCTCTCAAGAACATATATAGTATTATTAAATAGACACATCGTATGTGATATTTTTCTTGTAAATATTAACGCTATATGGTGATGTAGACTTGCCCACTTAAATATTGAACCCATGCTAGTTACAATAATATTATTGTTTAAGACAGCAACTATCTTTCCACATAGATAAACATTCTGTCCATTCATAACGCACACACAATTAAGACTCGAAGTAGGAAATCCCCAATTGGTTATGTGCAGCCGTTCAGGCAAAGTATATCACCTACGACGCTGTGGGGAAAGCATCTACTATTATTACAAACTGGATAGAGCGGTGGATTGGCGATATCGGTAGAGCGTAGGACAATATCTTAAAGTTATGACCCTTTAAAGTTATGACCCTTTACGTTCTGAGTTCAAATTCCGCCGAGGTTAGCTTTGCCTTTTATCCCTTCGGGGTCGATAAAATAAAGCACCAGTAAAACACTGTGGTTGATTTAATCGACTTTCCCTCTCCCAACATTGTTAGCCTAGAGCCTAAATCAGAAGAAAAACTTATTACAAACTGTATGCTTTTATCTAGTACTAGCATTAAAGCCCGGCGTTGCTCGGGGTCAGTAAGTTACCAAAGTTAGGTTGCACCACCCATTTTATGGCAGCACTTTTTTGTCTGCCAGACACTGGGTGAATGAATTGCAGACCAGGACTGCCGAAGCAGGAGCTGCGCCAGCAGTGACAATTGTAGTTTCGCCTATGAATATTATCTCTGTGCAAAGAAGTGTTGAAATTTATTGTTTCACAGTACTTGCGCAACAGTACTGTGAAACAATATCACAGTACTTGCGCAACACGCGCGTAGACGATGCCAGCCGAACAACAGAGCTGCGATGGAGTTGTTCTGCATGGTTGTCTAATGTGTGTTTTCTAAATTTAAGACAGTAGGGAAGGGTGTGATATGGGGGAGAGTTAGCTTCTGTTTCTAACTGGTTTAGTGACCTCATAGAGGATATGTTTTCTAAATTTAAGACAGTAGGGAGTGGTGTGATATGGGGTGAGTTAACTGTTGTTTCTAGCGGGTTTAGTGACCTCATAGAGGATATTATTGTGCATAGTAAATGAACTGATACTTCTGTCTTCCACGTTCGTTGATAGATGTTTTAAAAAAGATTTATCGCTATTTTTTTTGTTGTTGAATAAATTTATCTGTTGCTTTTGAATAATTGTTGTTTCGTATGAAATGTAATAAGTTCTCTTTGTCATTGAAGTAAATAAATATTTGACCGTTCCACACTCAAAAACAAACGTTCTCTCTCTCTCTCTCTCTCTCTCTCTCTCTCTCTCTCTCTCTCTCTCTCTCTCTCTCTCTCTCTCTCTCTTAAGGGGAGTAGAGAGAGGTAATTAGATTCTATTAGAGGGTTAAAGCGTCATGTATTTAGTTTTATCGATTATTTCCGTAATTATGGGTAAGTGTGAATGAAATAAATAGTCGTTGACCTAAGTTACACCATTTACAACATTCTTACAGACATTGAGTCGAATCGGTTTGAAATTGTGCAAATGTATAAACATGGAACATGCACACACACACACAACAACAACAATCTGCCTTTTATAGATAATGATTCATGCCAGACCATCATGCTCAGTGCGAGGATACATCCGTGAAACATACAGCGTGCAGGCTCTCTTTCTTCCAATCTGTAGCCCACTTTTTCTTCCCATACCAAAACAATTTCCACCATGTTTTCATAATGACCCATTTCTAACCGTCGAATGTTCTGTAAGCTGTACTCTTCTCTTTCTTCTTCTTCTTCACCCACTTATTCCTGAAGGGTTGTGGGAGAAGGATCCTCAAACACTCCTTCCAGCGGGTCCTGTCAGAGTAAACCGTCTCCAACTGATCCGGCTGGAACCCCAAGAGAGACCAGCCACGGTCATGGATGTTATCCGACCATATTGCTCGTGGTCTACCATTGGATTTTCTGCCAGTTGGTTTTGCCCGTAAAATCTGTGCAGCGATTCTTTCCCATAGTATTGAAGCTGTGAGCTCTCAATTCGGAGAAGTAGCGCCTCTAACTAGAGTGACTCTGATCTCTTTCCAGGCACTAAACCAGCCACTAATTCTAGACCTTCATGCCCTGAGATCTGCTTTCAGGAATCACCAACGTGCAATGTTCTTCCTACAATCATCCAGTTTCTGATATCCAACAGGGACTTTAGACATTAATCACATATGTCTATGTTGAACTGTGACGGCTATGGGAATAGCCAACCCATCCAAATCAAATAACTAAAAGAAAAATTAATATAATACTACTTTAGAGACAGGGTTGATTCTATTGTTTTCCCTTAAATGTATGGAACGCGAAGAAATGGAAAGCAAATACAGCTTTTATCAAAGAATATCATATATGATCGGCTCATAAATTAGATGCCTATTTAAATCATTTATTTGAGAAAACGATTATATTGTAGAGGACTCACATTAATTTTCTTAATTATTCACGTTTATATTATCATTCATCGGATTCGTAAAAGCTATAATATAGTATTGTATTGAAATCGAACATGCGATGAATGAGACAACGGTATTATTTATATCTATTTAACACTATATGCTTCATGTTTTGAGTATTTACTGTTTCTAAATCCTTCATGTTTCTAGATCTTCAAAGCCAAATTAAGATATGTCAAACCACTTGAAATAGTAATAAAATAACTCTCTTCAAAAGGTATTCAGATAAAAATGTTCATCAAATATTGTTTTCCTTTAATATGTATTTTCTTAACATGTCCTTATTTAGACAGAAAGCAATAAATCTTTAGCGGTGGGAGAGGGGTTGTAATTTCCATGTTTTCCTCAAGATTATTGCATTTATTGCTGAAAGGGAATAAAGAATTTCGAAATAAAGAAGAAAAAAAACAGATCGCATCTCAAGCTGAGTTGGAAGAAGTTTATAGCAATATCAATATAATTTCTCATCTTTATTGCAATTATTTGTTTGCGAGGCGCGTGGTCTATGGGTAAAGGTGTTGGATTTACGATTATAATGTCGTGGGTTCGATTCCTGGGCTAGGTTGCGTGCTGTGTTCTATAGCAAAACACCTCATTTCACGTTGCTCCACTACACATAGCTGAAATGAGTAGCAGCAACATCTGGGGGTTTACCCTGCGATAAACTGGCATCCTGTTCAGCGGAAGTATTGTACTCTCAGCTGCTTAACACCACAGAAAGTGGAATAAACACCGGCTTGATGAGCCTCTGAGCTTGAGACAGACTTTATACTTTTAAGTTAATAGGTTTTGAGTTTTATAGAAGTTGTTTCATTCATCCCTTTTCTCGGGACTTAGTGACGTAAGTAGGGCGAAATTTAAACCAATAATTGAAATGTTTTGATGGTCTTAATTCACTAGAAACTTATCTCTTGTTCAATATGGACCATCGATTTCATTCGAAAATATTGCTTCTTTTAGAATAAACATAACAGTCATCTATTTTGAGGAGATACTATGACATAAATATTCATTAAGAGAAACATTGTAAAGGAGCATTGACAATTAATAATAAAGCTAGTACAATAAGTATGGATAAATGAGAGAGAAACTTTCCCATGGCAAGGCCACACAATATTATCCATTAAATTATACTTCTTCGATTTATAGATATATACGAGGGTCGGCTGAAAGGTTTATAGGGTGCCCAAGATACTCTCATGGAATTACCATATGAGGCTTATTTTTCAACATAGTCCCTGGAAAGAAACAATGCAGTTGAAATTAAGAAGAGTTGAAATTAATGCATGCAAGATTTTACAGCTCTAACATCATTCCTTCATAGACAGCCTACGAACCTTTCAGTCGGCCCCCCTGTTACGTATACATTTTAGATACATTATCTGTTTCCTATAGTACTCTCATAAATACCAGGAAATATTTTGCTTATGAACAAGACTAATCAGCATGGAATGGAGACCGACGTTTAAAACTTCAGACAACATTGTAGGATAAATAACTGCTAGAAATAGTAAGGAAATATACGAAATGTCATGAAAAGCTATTAACATTATATGAAAATAATTGAGCAATATCTAATAAAAGCTAAACACATCATTAAAGGAAAAGGAAAAAGGTGAAATAAAAGAAAAGGAAAATGAGAAAAAGAAAGAAGGATCAAACAGTAACAGAAAGGGAGAGAGGGTGAGACAGACACTACACCCCAGTCTGAACGATACCTCAGTCGCGCCTCACCAACAAAACGGGAAAAACACAAATTAACATTTTATGAAAACAAAAGACATATTTGTATAAGTGGCGAATTTTTTTTTTTCTTGTTATTGTTACAAGAGTTTATAACTTTGGCTATTAATCCGTATGGTGAGCAAATGGGGTCCCACGTGCTGGCCTCCCCACAGCCCCGGCGGACAGGATGGAGAAGGCGTTTCTCAGGAGGATGGTAAGGGAGATGCGCTGGAAGAGCCATTCCAACTCGCGAAGCACACACCTGCGGCTGGCTAGCTCAGCGCCTATGGTGGTAAAATAAAATGGGATATTCAGGGATAGAATGATTTGATTAATGTGTTCCTTGATCAGAGTAACAAAATTATCTCCTATAATTCTAATTATTAAAATGGTTCGAACACAAACTATTAAATAACAACAGCAGCAATGATACCATAAATACCAGCAGAACATTTTCATAAGAAATGCACACATTGTTTCCTCTTCTCTCTCTCTTTCAAAATTTCTCTCTCACTCTTTCTTTCTTTCTTTCTTTCTTTCTCTCAGACTTTCTCTCTCGCTCTTTCTCTCTCTCTCTCTCTCTCTCTCTCTCTCTCTCTCTCTCTCTCTCTCTCTCTCTCTCTCTCTCTCTCTCTCTCTCTCTATCTATCTATCTATCTTTCTCTTTCTCTCTTATTTGCCCTTTGTCACTCCTCGCCCAGCAAATTCCCTCGTTCACAATTATGTATACAACTTCTACCTCAGTTTACATGACCAGTGAGTGGCACCGATTTTATCTTAATCTGAAGACCTATCACACAATTTTAATCGTCCATCAACTGTGGAATTCCTACAAGATATACCACAATAGTAAAAACGACAACGCTATTAAACAAATCAGATTCGAAAATCCATTTCAAACTTCTCTTCCGTTATATCTGTATATTAAATGCATTTTCTCATACACTCTTTCTCTCTCTTTCTTTCTCTCTCTCTCTATATATATATATATATATATATGTGTGTGTGTGTGTGTGTGTGTGTGTGTGTGTGTGTGTGTGTGTGTGTGTGTGTGTGTGTGTGTGTGTGTGTGTGTGTGTATTTGTGTGACGGTGAATTTGTTTTGCAAGGTTTTTAATATGAAATCGTGTGTCGAAACAAATATTGTTATACTTGGGGAAGATCATATTGTAATAATTGTTTCTACTTTTGGTACAAGGCCAGCAATTACCCAGTACATTACTGGTACTTTATTTTATCGACCCCGTAAGGATGAAAGGCAAAGTTAACCTCGGCGGGATTTGAACTCAGAATGGCAAGGGCCGTAACTCTATGCGCTAAAGCATGGCGTCCGACTCTCTACCAATACTGCCAATCCACCGCCAGAAATAACAGAACACACTCATTATTACAACAATATGACCCTCCCCAATTATAACAATATATATATAGAGAGAGAGAGAGAATAGAAAACGAAAAATCAGTGATGCATCGGAAGTCAATTTATTGCGTGTTACAATTGTTTCCCCGGCGAACAGCTCGAGGTGTGATCTGTGTGTGGATCGACCTGACTCTAGACTCGCAGTTTCCTCGGACACGTCTATTGATTTCGGAGCATATCCTCTTTCTGGGGTTTCTGACCCTACAGGTCTGTATCGTCCACTTTCATCCGCTTTGCGCGTCCTTGGGTTGGTCACTGGTTAGTGACGTCATCATTATTCTGACCACAGGTAGCAGCCTGCTGACCGTCATGGCGTGAGCTGTCACTCACCCACTGTCCCCAAATTACTGCTGTTTGTTAGCTCACACTCCCACACGCACGCACACACACACACACACACACACACACACACACACTCACACACACACACACACACACACACACACACACACAAAAAGATACTGACAGATACATACAGAGTAGCTTGTGTGCTTACGTTCACACATGCCCGCGCAGAAGCGTACACACATATCCATGTGTACACACACACATAAGTAGTCACACAAATATACGCATACATGCACGCAGAGAGGCACACACACGCGCGCGCGCGCGTGTATATACGCACGCATATACACAGACACGCACCCGTATGCACATACATGCACACACACATACGCATTCGTACATATACATACACATACACGTACAGATATATATATATACATACATACATACACATACATACACACATATATACATCTACACATATATATGCATATATACCCACATACATATATATATATGCACACACCTCCCCACACGCCCACACACACGTATACACACATACGTCTAAACACATGTATACATATACATACACACACACATATACATATATATATATATATATATATATATATATATATATATATATATATATATATATATATATATATATATATATATATATATATAGAGAGAGAGAGAGAGAGAGAGAGAGAGAGAGAGAGAGAGAGAGAGAGGGGGGAGAGAGTGCTCAACCGGCATACTGCCTATGGAAGCATCTTAGACTTCTATATATATATATATATATATATATATATAACCGGATTGAAAGCTTAGCTAAACGTAAACGATATATTACCCTTAAAGACCATAAATCAGAATTTACTAATCGACCTAGCTGTAGACTAATTAACCCTGCTAAATCTGAAGTTGGCCTTGCGAGTATAAAAATCTTAAGAAAAATTATACTTCAAAACTTCAAATAAGGACTAAGACTGACTTATTACAATGGTTAAATACATCCTCTGTTATTTCTTGGTTTAATAATATACAAGGAAAAAATAAGTGTAGATTTACCCAATTTGATATCGTTGATTTTTACCCCTCTATTACTGAATCCTTATTAACAAAAGCATTAGATTTTGGTAGACCTTTCATTAATATTTCTAAATTAGAAGAAGACATTATCTTTCATGCTAGGAAAACACTACTCTTTGCTAATGAAAGCGTTTGGGTTAAAAAGTCAAGCCCTGAAAACTCTTTTGATGTTGCGATGGGCTCATATGATAGTGCTGATGTGTGCGACTTAGTAGGGTTATTCCTCCTTCACACCTCTAAAGAGAAATTTCCTTGCCATAATATCGGTTTATACCGAGACGACGGTTTAGCAGTTTCTCATACCACCAACGGCCATAACCTTGATAAATTCCGAAAAGATTTAATTAATACCTTTGCTAACCTAAAGCTTAACATTACTATAGATACGAATCTTACTAATACTAACTTCCTTGATATTAATCTTGATCTACTTACCGCCTCTTTTAAATCTTATCATAAACCTAACGAGAATTTAAGATATATACACAAAGAGTCTTGCCATCCCCCTATAGTTTAAAAAATCTTATTCCTAACATTAGCCGTAGGATTTCTACCTTACCTTCGTCTATAGACATTTTTAACAAAGCCGCCCCTTATTATAATAAGGCCCCCCATCATAGCGGTTTCACTGAACATATTAAATATTTACCTACTCCTCTCTCTAACACTAAACACAATAATAGGAAAAGAAAAATTATTTGGTTTACACCCCCTTCTCTCTAACTTAAAACTAATGTAGGAAGGAAATTCCTCGACCTCCTAGACAAACATTTTCCCCCTAATCATAGATATAATAAAATATTTAATAGAAATGTAGTCAAAATCAGTTACTCTTGCTGCTCATCAATGAAGACTAAAATTACCAACTCTACGAGAGTGAATCCAGGATTTAGTTGCAGGAAGCCGGAAGAATGTCCATTACAGGGTAAATGTAATACCAAATCCATTGTGTATGAGGCCAAATTGAGACCGATGATTAATAACCAGCCAGCCAGGAGTGAACGATATGTTGGCATGACTCAGGACAGATTCAAAACCAGATATTATGCACATGTCGCTTCTTTCAAACACCCTGATAAAAGAACAGCAACGACGCTGGCAAATAAAGTGTGGTAATTTAAAGACAAAAACATTCCGTATACTATTGATTGGTCTATTTTAGACCATTCAAGCGAATACCAAAGGGGCACAAAGAAATGTTCTTTGTGCACCACGGAAAAATTTAGAATTCTCCAAAACTTGAAAGCCCCTTTCACTTGCCTCAACTCTAAGACTGAGATCTTCAGATGTTGGCGGCATCTGAAATCGCATCTACTTTTTAACTGGATTAACATTCCTACGATTACTCAACCACCTTGAGCTTCTTCTTTACTCATCACGCCTTCCACTCACCACGAATCTTACGAACTCATACTTTCTACCCATATATACTTTTTCTCCCTCATAGAGAGGATTTAAAGAGAGGGAAAGATAAAGGGGAGTAATATATGCAGAAAGAGATTTTTTTCCCAAAAGCTAAACGGATAAGTTTCAAAATATTTAATTTATGTTATTTTAAATCCTCTTTTAGCGGCCCTCGTGGACAGTTATAATTCATGAGATGTTTTCCTAGATAACCATAACTTGTAGTATCCTACATTTTAAAATCTCTATAGCTGTCACATTAACCAACGTTTTTCTTACTCACACATTCTCTATTGAATTTATTACGTTTTCGCATTTTCTCATTATTAGGGTATAAATGTTGAGTTTTCTCTTAGGTTAATCACTACCTTGATTAAATCTTAACCATTTAACATCTCAGGGTATGTCATGTATCATTATATTTTGTCTGGTGAGGACGTACTGTTGTACCTCCGAAATATGTATAATACAATTTAATTGATCAAAAGAACATCTATTTTATTAATATTTTTATTTTAATATTAATAACTCTGGAAAATTATTTTCTGTAGAGTGCTTCCAATCTACTGTAAAACTCATTCTTTGATGTACTCATTGAATCTTTAATATATATATATATATATATATATATATATATATATATATATATATATATATATATATAAAGAACTGTGATAATTATTGCTATTTGCTGAACTCCTTTTGTAGAGTTTTTTTCAGAATGTATTTGACTGCTATTTCTCGTAAATAAACATTCACTTCCATCCTGACGTCACTAGCCCCGTTTTTTCCTCATGTGCTTTTTCATAATTACACATGATGGCGAACTAGCCAGTTTTAGAATTCCCTTTTTCGGATTATAATACTGTGAGAGCCCTGGTTTTCTGTTGAGCTCTGCTGATGAATGAAATCCAACCGTGACCATCTCCACTGAAAGTTTTCATGAAATAGTCTTTTAAGACTATACAGAGCATTTGATGTTATTCCAAATTGAAGGATAAGTGTTTTAAACTTTATTTTATCATGAGTTAAAGGTCTATAGATTTTTCCCTGGATTTCACTAAATTCTGTGGATGAATTTATATCCTGATTCTCTTTTGAGATGAGTTTGAATTATTTTTCCTAAATCCTACGTTAACTACTTTTCCCATCTTGACGTTATAGTCGCATATATGTTATAGAATGCTGTTAGCTTCTCGCTAAAACAATCTCTATACCTCTCATTTATATATATATATATATATATATATATATATATATATATATATATATATATATATATATATATATATATATATATATATATATATTACTTTCATTCTTCTATCCGTTTAAAAAAATTTTGGTTGAATCCTGATGTCACTTCGTTCATTTATACTTGTGTTACTTTGATTCTATTTTGTTCTCTCTCTCTCTCTCTCTCTCTCTCTTTCTCTCTCTTCACTCTCTCTCTCTCTCTCTCTCTCTCTTTCTCTCTCTTCACTCTCTCTCTCTCTCTCTCTCTCTCCCTTCACTACCCTATATATTTCCTTTTCCTATCTTTCTCATTCTCTAAGACATTCAATCTACTTCCTCTGTTCTTTTTAACTTTCACTCACTCACATATTATATCTCTCCCCTCTCTTTCTCCACCTTTCACTATTTATCTATCTTCCTTTCTTCCTCTCTCTCTCTCTCTCTCTCTCTCTTCTTCTTCTTCTTCTTCTTCTCTCTATCTAACTCCCCTCTCTCTTCCCTCTCTTTCTCTCCTTCTAATTCCCTTTCTTCTTCTCTCTAACGCCTTCTCTCTCTCCCTATCTCTCCCACGTTCTCTAAAACTTTGTTTCTTTCTAAACAAGTGAATATGTACATTCATATAACCATTAAGCATTGTTACATAAATACACTAAAATACACGCATGGGATAACATGTAAACCAATGCACAAAGGCATACAGTTAAATTCAACACGTTGACTGTCAGATGCAGCGTTTAAGTTTGAATCAAAGATAATAATGTGGAGCCATTAAATACGATTATATGGTCTTGAAAACTGAAAAACCAAAATAAAATTCAGATTTGCAACGTTTTGTCTCTCTATCCATTCTCTATCCATTCTCAATATCAACATATTTCTATGCATCAATATCTTTATCACTATGGGACACTTCCTCTTTTGTATGTGTTTCATCGTCTATCTCCCCATATAACTATTCATACATGTATCTCTCTAAATGATAAATATTGTCCTGTTTTTCTTTTTAATCTTTTCATCTCAGTGTTTATCAGTCTATCTTTACTTATCTTATTTCCAATCACTCATACAATTTGCTCACTTATGCTTCAAAAGTAGTATCCTTTCCACGTCTCTTTCTCTTCCCCTTATGTAACTAATTCATCGTTTTATCAGATATTTATATATGCACACCAGTGAGTGTGCGCCCACCACGCTCACACAAGGACATAGACGCCCACTGACATGCATAAATATATATAACTATATTTCTCTCTCTCTCTCTCTCTCTCTATATATATATATATATATATATATATATATATATATATATATATATATATATACATGTGTACATGTATCTATCTATCTCTTTCTTCTCTCTTTATCTGTTTCTCTCTCTCTCTCCCTCCGTCTCTCTCTCTCTCTCTCTCTATATATATATATATATATATATATATATATATATTTATGTGTGTGTGTGTATGTGTGTGTATAATGTTCAACTATTACTATATATATATGGGGAACTATATATAAATATATGTGTGTGTGCACGTGTGTGTGTACGTGTGTGACCTCGGCGGATAAATTACATACACGGCAGGCTATATAGAAATGTATATATCAAACGATTTTCGTTCGATACTCTAAGTCTGCCAATCAATATTGCAATAGTTACATTCATCTGTTAATTTGTAAATATATTCCTATAAATTTTATAATATCTCCGAATAGAAAGATGAGAAAAAGTATTATCTTCTTCTTCTTCTTCTTCTTCTTCTTCTTCTTCTTCTTCTTCTTCTTCTTCTTCTTCTTCTTCTTCTTCTTCTTCTTCTTCCACTTATTCCCGGGAGGGTCGTTGGGGCAAACGACTTCAAACATTCATTCCAGTGTCTCCAATTGATCAAGCTGGATCCCTAAGCAAGACCAACCGATCTCATAGATGTTATCCAACCATCTTGCTCGGTTGGTTTTGCCCATAAAATTTGTCCAGCGATTCTTTCCTGAGACATTCTGACCCTATGCTCATAGTTTCGATGCTGTGATTTGTCAATTCGGAGAAATAGCGACTCTATCTATAGCAATTCTCTGGTCTCCGATCTACACACTCTAGAAAATATTTCGCAGCGAAATTATATACCTCAGAAGAATAACAAATATAGGTAAATTATATGCTGAAAAATCTTGAACATTTTCCAACACAATACATAGATAATTTATTTGGAGATGTTATTTTTACAATTTAACTTGTATTGGAACTTTTGTAACTGCATTATGTAACATAACATTTTCATAAATGTGATTTTGGGGAAATATGTATATTTAATCAACAGCATATAATTGTTTCTACTTTGGGCACAAGGTCAGCAATTACCCAGTTCATTACTGGTACTTTATTTTATCGACCCCGTAAGGATGAAAGGCAAAGTCAACCTCGGCGGGATTTGAACTCAGATCGTAAAGGGACGTAACTAAGCTGGAAAGCATGGCGTCCGACCCTCTACCGATACTGCCAATCCACCGCCATCAACAGCATATAATGGAGGTTGTTATGACTTAAATGTTGACGTCAGAACTTCACGTGAATATCTCTAGGAAAAACTATACCGAAATAGCATTAGTAATTATCTATTATTAAACATTATTTCAGATGTAGCTTGGACATGCATCATTACTGAAAATAATATATGAATTACTAAAAATATTCGTTGAACTTGCGACTCATTATACAAAAGAGGCAACGTCGATTTCAAATTTCTTCTTCTTCTTCTTCTTCTTCTTCTTCTTCTTCTTCTTCTTCTTCTTCTTCTGCTTCCACTTATTCCTGAAAGAATCGTGGAGACAGAATCCTCAAAAACTCCTTCCAGTTGCTCAAGTCAAAAGCAACCGTTTCCAATTGATCCGGTTGGATCCCCAAGCGAGAGAAGCCGAGCTCATGAATGTTATCCAACCATCGAGGTCTAGCCCTGGGCCTCCTGCCGCTTGGTTTATCCCAAATAGCATTAATAGTTATTAAATATTAAACATTATTTCAGATATTAGTGGTATATGCATCATTACTGAAAATCAAGCCAAATTATCTATAAAAATACATTACCAATAAAAATAAATATTCTAAAACTAATGTTCTAAATATACTAAAATTAACTTCCGTATACTAAAAATGAAGAAGAAAATCATTGATACGCTTGAGCATGTTACAAACTATCATACAACGTTTGATTAGTAACCTCATTAATATTCATGACGTTCTGAAATGTTGATTTTACTTAATTCATGTAGATTTATAAGTATATTATGAATATGTAATTAGAAAGTTATGCTTAACATTGTTTTCAGAATATATTATAAATATGTAATATAATATATTATATATATAATATATTATATATAATATATTATATATATACAGAGTGTTCCCCAAAAATCTATACACACATCAACAGCATTCTAATAAGTATTGCCTGTACAGGTAATCAAAGTGTGTATACATTTTTGGGACACACTGTATGATATATTATAAATATTTATTATAAATATTCAATTAGAGAATTCTACTTAACGTTATTTTCAGAATATATCTTTTTATTATGAAATATGCGGGGTTTTTTTGCCAAAATTATCATACCACATTTGCATGTTAACTGCATATTTAATCTATATATTTTCTTTATAAATTACTAATATACTTGAGTAAATATACTTGAGTAGAAAGTTGTTATAATTGTTTGGAACCCATCTTCATTTGACATTATTTATGATTCAATAAATACTCATCGTGTATATAGGAATGAGAATCAAATCACTCCCTCGAAAAATACTAAACTCCCCGAAGAAATGATTGGTCTCTGTCCGACCAGTTAATAATAGCAGTCAAACACCATTTTATCACACTCGACCATCATGAAAAATGGAATGACGCACATCTGCTTATATTTCCTCAATTAGTGTTGACAGTGGCAAAAACACCTTAAAACACATTATACATGACAAAAGAGTACATTCCTATAGGATGAGTTGGGGTCTCAATATATAAAGTAAACGACTAATTCTGGGAGATTGTTTAAATCAACGGTGACAACATAGAAAAATTACCGATTTTCCAACCCCTTGTTTATTCGAAAACCCCCGCTTATTCCAACTCCCCCGCTTATTCTGATCCCCCGTTTATTCCAGCCCCACCCCTATTATTTGGGACCCGAGAATAACTAGGAACTCTTCCACATAACGTATTTTACCGAAACCTTCAAATGGAGGATATTCTAATTATATTTTGTATGTTTTATGATTTTGATATTAGAATATTATCAGCATTCATTCTTCACTTAAGTATTCAGACCACAGAGAGGATAAACACGTAGTATTTATTTAAGCGTATTTGAATTCGTAAAACGATATATTTCAGTATCAATCGATTATACACGTTATCTAGTACTAACGATTGTTTGTGCACTAAATATTTTCGAAAATTCAAGCGTATGCATACACAATGACACACATGGAAGGAAGATGATCCAACAAAACTGCATAATATGCAGTAATGTATTGTAATCTTTCGGAATGATTTAATATTATTTTGGCCACAGATAAAATCCAGCTGGCATAAAATTTGTGTTGTGATAATATATCGATTTTTATTTGGTCTCGTTATGGCAATCGCCATCACATATTTTATAACTTCGTTTATATGACTTCCCAATACAAAATAAAATCTCAAATAATTAGAATCTTATTGTAAAAACAATACCCGAAATGACATTCTACTGTTTTTGAGATCAACGCATCACTTAAATGTTTTCACGTCCAAAGATTCATTCTCGAAATTATGTTTGTCTAACAAAGTTATAGTCAAATTTACATACAGCGTCGTATTTGATATCGATATAGGGATAATATTGCAACAGAACTATATTTCTGAATCCACAAATCAGATCTCTATGACCAAACATAAAATTACTGCTTTCCCTGTAATGTTGCTGCACTGGGAGTCATCAATCATAGTATAAAGGCTTTATGCATCACATGAAGCTGCAATATCAAGTTAAATATAAAAGGATATCTAAACACGGTTAAATATGTACGAAAACGAGAAACTGAAGTTGAGAAAATAAAACCCGTTGTGTCAATTTGAAAACATATGTATCTAAGGGACATAATATTCCATTTGAAAATATTTATTTCCAACAATTCAAATTATCGTTATTTCCTGTTATGCTGTCTTGTTTTGTTTGTTTTTTCTCTCTCGCCATCTCTCTCTCTCTCTCTCTCTCTCTCTGTCTCACATTCTATCTCTCTTTCTGTCTGTCTCACATTTTATTTCTCTCTCTTTCTTTATCTCTATATTTATCTTCTTCTCCCTCCCTCTCTTTCATCTCTCACTCTGTTTATTCTCACTCATCGTCTTAAGAGATAACATTTCTAGAGGTGATACAGTGAAATTGTTCCCTTAGCCTTGGAAAGGTTGGCAAAGATCGAAAGCAGCTCCTGATTCTGATTCACCTTGAAAAGACGCCAATATTGTGTAAGATGTGTAGTTCACATTTCCACTTTCAATACATATCTGTTTTCATCATAGACCAGAACAGCGTGTTAAAGAAATATACGCCACATCTAATGACTCTTACTGAACTCAGAATATAAATAACCAGAACAAATACTGCAACATTATTTTATCCGACGCTCTACTAATTCTGCCAATTCACCGCCCTCATTTATGTTTCCTAATATTAAAATATAACAGAAATCTAATTAAATGACTTAAAACACAAAGAATATTGTCAACATTAGTCAACAGAGGAAAGGGGGAGACTACTCTCCAATCTCATTATTTGGTTGACACTGTTTCATTTCAAGGGAAGTGCATATTTTACTGGGGAAAACAAGAACATATTTTAGTTCTACTTTCCTAATATATATAGAATATTATGAGTGTTCAAACAGTTATTTTCGTCAAATCTTGAGAACAATGTTTGTACTGGTTGAATTTGCTGCTAGTACTTCAATAAATTCAATCCTGAAATGTCTCTAGCTGCTCCCTGTGTTAATTAAAGTCAGAAGTATGAAACACCAAACTATATATCTTGAAACATCTAAACCATAGAATTAGAATTATCGTCTGCAACAAATCTACAACAAATCATTGTAGTAAATCCGATATATATATATATATATATATATATATATATATATATATATATATAACGAAGGAAATGTGGTCAGGAACCAGGTGGACCATAACGCACCAAAGTACTCAATACTTAGGGTAGTAGAGTGGGTAAAAGGAACGAGTAGGACCCCGACGGCTGAGCTCAAGCCGTTTCGACGGCTAATTCTAGTCCAGAATTAGCCGTCGAAACGGCTTGAGCTCAGCCGTCGGGGTCCTACTCGTTCCTATATATATATATATATATATATATATATATATATATATATATATATATATATATATATGATAATAAGGGCGCTGCGGAGTTGCAAATGGGTTACATATGAAAAAAGTTTGTCCTTCATCAGTGATCTTCCAACCATCATAAGCATTTCATCGCTTTAAAGACCATATATATATAGGAGAAGAGCCAGGACCTCGACGGCGGAACTCCGGCCGTTTCGACAGCTAGATCCGAACTCAGTTCGGATCTAGCTGTCGAAACGGCTTGCTCAGCTGTCGGGATCCTGACTCTTTTTCTATTACCCACTCTACTACTCTAAGTATCGAGTACTCTGATGCGTTATGGTCCATCTCTTCCTGCTATATCAAGCGTTAACTTAATATATCCCTTCCATATACTGAACCGATTGTGTTGTTATTTCTGTTTACCTCTTACATACACACACATATATATATATATACACATTTCTTTTTAAATATATATATATATATATACTTTTTAAATATATATATATATATATATACTTTGTAAATATATATATATATATAAATATATATATACTTTTTAAATATATATATATATATAGTTTTTAAATATATATATATATATATATATATACTTTTTAAATGGCTTTCTAAACTACATATTTTATATATATATATATATATATAAGCAAGATGTATGGTAGGTCGTATGTGAATCGCGATGATCACGTCTGACCTACCAAATATGTGACGGTAGCTAGTTAAGCTCTGTGCGTATAAGCGGAGCAGAAAGGTGCTTCTACGGGATCCCAAGTCTTCTAATTTAATCTTTACTTTTAATGCGTAAATTATATATTATCTAATTCTTAACCTTCAATCTCTGACCCCGACAACTAATATAAAAGAGCCCCCTTAGAATATAGACCCCAACTATACAAGCGGAGCTGCTGATGTATACCACAAATTCAAACTGCTAGTCTTGAGTGATACGTTGATGTAAATAATGATCTTACAATCACATGTTATATGCCTTGAAAAGTCCCACCATATGGTCGGACGAAACGGCTGTCGGCAATACACTTGTTATAATGTCATAATAGTTCCTTTGTTTTTTTTCACTAATATATATATATATATATATATATATATATATAAAGAATTAGTATATCTACCAACATATTTATACAGATGCATACCTATGCTAGCAAATATATAGGTTTTGTCTTAGTAACTTTGTGGTTCAATGCAAGGGGATGCAGAACAATTATATGAAAGACGTAAAATAAGAAAATTATAATCCTCACTGATTAACCTCGATGTCACGTGATTGATTCTTTTGAATTTGCCACCGACCAAGTAGGCAGTGATTTTTTCAATGTCTTGGAATTTAGTCCACGCTTGCTTTTTTCCATCCACTGAATTATTTTTGTATAAGTTCCCTGTATCCACGCATCGCCTGGTAACTTAGCTGAGAATAGACTTCCTGATTACGAAACGGCTTCTCCATGCTTTCCATTTGGAAACCATGTTTATTCCCTTTCAGAAACTAATTAGTTGGAGTGTAATTTTAGTAAGTAAGTTAATTTTTATAATTTTCTTATTTTGCGTCTTTCATATAATTGTTCTGCATCCCCTTGCATTGAAACACAAAGTTACAAAGACAAAACCTATATATTTGCTAGCATAGGTATGCATCTGTATATATATGTTGGTAGATATACTAATTCTTTATAATTATCTCCAAATTATTTTGTTGAGCAAAAATTTGCCAAAACTGCTACTATAGTTCATAGTAATGGCTCGGCTACTGTCTTTTTAACACCCCACTCCTCAGTGATTAACCTCGATGTCACGTGATTGATTCTTTTGAATTTGCCACCGACCAAGTAGGCAGTGATTTTTTCAATGTCTTGGAATTTAGTCCACGCTTGCTTTTTTCCATCCACTGAATTATTTTTTAAGTTAATTTTTATAATTTTCTTATTTTACGTCTTTCATATATATATATATATATATATATATATATATATATATATATATATATATATATATATATATATATATATATATATATATATATATATATATATAACGGCGATGAATTAGTTTTGCGAGGTTTTTGATATGAAATCGTGTGTCGAAACAAAGATTGTTATACCCAATCACGAACACACATCAAACAAAACACTATACACACGCGCAAATGCATGCGCAAAGAAGACAAAATAAAATAAACAAATAAATAAATATATAAACAGACTAAATAAAGATGGCGTAGAAAATACAATGCAACGGGAGGAAACAATAGCACCACTGACGATGTTGCAGATGTGCAACGAAAGAACTTTGATAAACTATATATATGTGTTTGTGTCTATATTGTATCTGTATTATTTTTGACTGTTGGTCAGTCAATGAATAAATTAGATTACCGATATAAAAGACACAGAAGCAAAAAGCGAAAACCAACCAAACAGTGAGTGTGTTCTGTTATTAATTCTGACAATATTACACAAATATGACCCTCCCCAAGTATAACAATATATATATATATATATATATATATATATATATATATATATATATATATATATATATATATACACATTTCTTTTTAGAAAAAGCACTTATTTATTCAGTCAGCCATTTTGGAGAAATAACTGTTTCTACGTTTGGCACAAGGCCAGCAATTACCCAGAGAATTACTGGTACTTTATTTTATCGACCCCGTAAGGATGAAAGGCAAAGTTAACCTCGGCGGGATTTGAACTCAGAATGGCAAGGGCCGTAACTCTATACGTCAAAGCATAGCGTCCGACCCTCTACCGATACTGCCAATCCACATTTACTTCAGTATATGTCTCATGTTTATTTCATCAAATGCTGAATTGTGAAAGTTTGGATTATGACAGTGTTTGATCCCAATATAGGAGATACTAAACACTATAATGTATTTACTCCGGTAATTTATCATTTCCACACATTCAAAATAATTAATGATCATTTGTCCCTTTAAATCAAAGCCAAAATTTCCAGAAGATAAAAGAAAAGTGTATTTGACTAAATCAATCAATTTCAGTAAGTTATGATACTCATTTTATGTGTTTGTAAGGAGAAAGAAAAAATCGACTTGCGTAAGATTTACGATGAAAACGTAACATAAATACTCACAGGTAGCTGACTGACCCGCAAAACTTTTGGTCTCGATAATTATAGTAGTAATGATTTCAAGATCACACGTCTGAGAAAAAGTGAGTTATCGATTATACTGATTACATTACTTGGTTTGCATCGATTTCTATTGAACCTTGGATGTTGAATGACACAATTGATACCGTTGGATTTGAGATAAGGACGTGACGAGACAAATAGTATACCCTTTAGTAAAATAATCTACCGATTTACTTGTAATGCACCGCTCTATAATTATACTAATATTACTACTACTAATATTTTCTACGAATGTTTGAGGATTTAGATTCTTAAGAGGTGAACAGAAAAGTGAAATAACTCTTATGCTTATATTTATGATGTAAAAAGGTTTTTCTGATTTAGGCACAATGGCCTAACATTTTGGGAGAAGGGAAAGTCAATTAAATCTAACCAGTGAATTACTGGTACTTTATTTTATCGACCCCGTAAGAATGAAAAGCAAAGCTAACCTCTGCGAGATTCGAACTTAGAACGTAAAGGGGTGTAACTCTATACCACAAAGCTTTTCCAACGCTCTACTAATACTGATTATGATGTATAATAAAAATTCTTTTAATTCACGATTTAATTCGAAATAACGTAAACCTCTCACTTTTATGTATAGCCCGGTAATGTTAACGTTTTCATAATATATTAGAGACGAAGCATTATAAAATATGAAAAAGAAATATGTAAATTAATCGTCCATAAAAGAAACACTAAAGGGCTCTTTATATTCCCCTAAACAACTCCCCTTTCCCCATTGCCAATCACCCACTCTCTTCATATATTTCCCTCATTAATCATCCCATTACGACTACTATGTCATACGTTATTTATTTTAAAGCTGTTCAAGACCTGCTACATTGTTACAAAATGATTAAGTCATTCATTATTTTGTGAAATGGGGACGTGCATAAGTATAATTGTGTTTTGCAAGGAATGCTGAGCAAGTTTAATTCGTTATTATCCGTTCTTTTTTAATCCATTTTTAATTATTTTATTAAATAACATATATTTTAACTAACTATATTTTATACAATATCGTCTCCTTTCTTTTTAATATTTTCTCAAACACTAATCAAAATCTATTCAATAAATATATGTTAATTTCCTTTTCAGAATGGATATGGTATGAAAAACAAATGCGCTGAAAAATTGGAAGAAGAAATAAAAGATAAATATAAGGGAAAGGAGAGAAAATGCTAGAGAACAGCAAAAGAAGAAAAGATAACAAGATGGAATGATGGAATCAATGTAAAGAAGAAACATTAATAGGAATGATAAAGTATTTCCAACTTTGTATAATACATTTGATTGATTGCCTCTGTTTTTTTTCTTTTTTCCAGAGAATATCCAATGGCATGCGTTTGATTTATATTGTACATACATACATACATCCAGCCATACATACATACATGCATATATACACGCATGCACACACACACACACATATATATATATACACAAACATACACAAACACTGACACACACACAAATACAAACACATATGTATATATACATACACACATATATATACATTCATATATATATATTCATTTATTTATAGTTAACAAGTAGCTTGGATGAATATCTAGTTAACAGTCGATCGTCTGTCGCATAACTAAGGAAATTACTATTTGCTTTACTTTTTAGTTGCCTGCAAACTTGTATTGCTATTTACTAAATAGTCTAACTATTCTGTCTGGTAAATCCCCCGCTATAGTATATATCTATATCGGTTGGTATAGTTGTTTCTTTTGCTTCTATGGCAACAATATTCATGTGTGCAAATGTAAAAATGCATTCTTGTCGTATTCTGTATTCCCATGGAGGGTCAGCGGTCTTGAAATAAGCTAGCGAAGAAACGTTATTAAGTGGTACAAGATATATTTAAATGTAATCAAGAGTGAAATGAAGTCAAGAAAAATACATAGGGATTAGATTAAATCATGAATCATGAATAGAGGGAAATTCAGATTAAAGGGAATATGTATTAAAGGTTACTTATTTATGCAAATATTTTATTTTCTAGCTAGTGTTCCTTGGTTTCATATTCACTGTTCATCTATAAAAATTTACATTTTTATAGATTGGTTCCTACTTGTTTGTTGACGGGTGGGATAGTTCCCATCTTTTAGATTTAAATAATGGTTTCTGATTTAGGTTCTAGGCCAACAGCATGGTTTCCGACTCTCTATTGATACTGCCATCTTTTCTGATTTAGGCCTGACTGAACCAAGCATTTTGAAACAATTTAAGACGCTGCAGTGGGAATTTACTTTGTCTATAAACTAACTTGTTGGTAGCAAGAGATGATTCGAATTTATTATATAGATATAGGAAAGTGAGAAGGAATATATGATTACGTACATCAATAAGGAGTGAGATACTTCAGGGGCTTGATCTGCATAAAGTGTAGACATATAGAGTCTAATAATCTGAATAAGGCAAGTGGAGAAAGAAATTCAAACAACATAGGCTATCCTGATTTCAGGATTGAAACCCCATTTAGGGGTTTAAGAAAACACGATGGGGTGGGCCTTTTCTATTAACCAACGTATATATATATATATATATATATATATATATATATATATATATATATGTACCTCTCGACCAGGATTTAACTAGACTGGGGTCTCCACCGTCTCTAGTATCTACCGCTAGTCCACCGAGACAGCTACGAAATTCTACTGAAAAAATATATATATATAACCAGCCCGTCCCCTCAATCTTTCTTATTTATCATTCTTTCTTCTGATGAAGGACTAGCATCCGAAACGTTAAGACCCTCTTCCAGCTATATCAAGCGTTAACCTAATATATACCTTCCATATACTGTACCGATTGTGTTGTTATTTCTGTTTACCTTTTACATATATATATATATATATATATATATATATGTAAAAGGTGGAGGCACATGGCTTAGTGGTTAGAGCATTGGCCTTGCAATCGAAAGGTTGTGAGTTCAATTCTCAGACTGGGTGATGTGTTGTTTCCTTGAGCAAGACACTTTATTTCACATTGCTCCAGTTTACTCAGCTGTAGAAATGAGATGATAGGGACTGGGGTCCCTATCATTCCACTGCAAAGTGGTCGTGGAGGTGCCACGGCAAAAAAAGCACCCAGCACTCACTGTAAATGAGGTTGGTGTTAGGAAGGGCATCCAGCTGTAGAAATCAAGCCAGAATCAGTTCCCGTCCCACCCTTGCAAGCAGGGAAAGGTGGACGTAAAATGAAATGAAAATGATATATATATATATATATATATATATTTTCAGCGGCGAACTGGGTCTAAACATATTGGTTGCCAGATGAAGGGGGATATATATATATATATATATATATATATATATATATATAGTAATAATAATAAATTTGAAGACTAAAATCCAAAGAGGGCTCGATAAGGATAAATATATATCAAATATATTTTACCCGCCCTAGATAGATAGATATATATGGGTGATGTTTGGGTTTGTGTGTGTGTGTTTGTGTGTGAATATATATATATATATATATATATATATATATATATATATATATATATATATATATATATGTGTGTGTGTGTGTGTGTGTGTGTGTGTGTGTGTGTGTGTGTGTGTGTGTCTATTAATGTCAAATGCGAACATACAATTAACACTTCAATTCTAATCAAGGCTCATCATGAAATAAAGATTCTTACATTCCATTCTCCAGGAACATCTATTTCTATATTCACCGATGAAGAACTAGATAAAATCAGCCACCTTAAATATGTAATTGATTAATTCAGATTATAAAATATTTCATCGAAGTGAAGAAAACAATTTCTTATGTAAAATGAATGAAATAATTCATATACTGGAATATACCGAATTAGAGATTTGAATTTTTGACAACCAACAAAATTTATTGAAATATAAATTAGCGGCTCAAGCCATGCCACAATAATGCAAAATAGTAGGAATGTTGATGCTCTCTAAATGAGTGACACTTTGTTTCAGAATACATATTTGTTTCCACAATGACAATGCATTCTACGAAAATAATTCAATGAAATCATACTAGACATTCAACAACTAGCATGAAGATTAAAATTTTGAGTTTTCAAGAGCTAAAAGTATAAAGAAAATTATGCATCGGCCGGGAATCGAACCCGGATCACACGCGTGGGAGGCGCGCATTCTACCATTGAACAACCGATGCTCTCTTCATCGACTTCAAGTTATTTCACATTTAATGTGATATACAAAAATGTCTTAGTTCTCTTACGATCTTTTACATATAATATATTACCCGTATATAATGTATTATCCGTATAGAAAGGCGAATGATACGCTTAATTACATAAGTAAGCATTCCAACCATCCTGCCAGCATAACGAAGAACCTGGTAAGAAACGTTTCGTTGAGGCTTTCCCGTCTATCTATTAACGAGCATATTTTCAACGACCATTCCACTTATTACAATGAAGCTCTTGCTCGGAGTGGATTTGTCGATAAGGTAGCCTATACAGAGTACCAGAATAGACCTAGAAGAAATAGATCCCGTCGCATTATATGGTATAACCCACCATATAATATGGAGGTGGCCACACCATTAGCTAAGATCTTTCTATCCCTTATTACGAAGCATTTTCCCCCTACACATAAATATAGGAAAATTTTTAATAGAAATACTATTAAAATTTCTTACTCTACGACTCCTAACCTTGCACATAACATCACAGCTTCTAATTTAGCTAAACTAGCTAGCAGTAGGAACACGTGCAACCCTGTAGTTAGTACTAACTGTAATTGTAGGAATCGGGTTGATTGCCCCCTATCCGGGAAATGCCTCTCTGGTAACATTGTCTACAAATGTAAGGTTGAAACACCCACGTCCCGTAGGGCCTACATAGGGTTAACCGCCAATAGAGTCAAGCAGCGTCTTTACATGCATACCCATTCTTTTCGTTACCCTCTAAGAAGGAATATGACGTCACTTTCAGCTTATATTTGGAGTCTAAAAGTCAACCACACCCAATATAAGTTACACTGGGAGATCCTAGCTAGGGCTAGATCGTATAACGCCGCTGGGGCCCTGGAAATACTCTACGCCACAGACCACATCTTAAACAAAATATCTGAGGCAATTTCGGCTTGTAAACATAAATTGCACAAAACTTTCCTGTATTACAGCCCCAACGGATAGTACGAACTATACGTGGATATTTTACGTCTTGATGTGGTAGCTAAGTATATGTTATGTTTATACCATTACTTATTTGCATAGGTAAGTATATATTACCTGTATGTTTTCTGAAGGGAACGTTTCCACGAACCAAAGTATCGTCTTCCTGTCTTCGTCCGGTTGCAATGTTTTTTGAAATATCCACTTCTGCGTTTACAGATTGACTTTGTTAGTTTCAGAAAGCAGCGATTCTTTGCTTAAACTTTAATCTGTTATTTTAATAAATATATATATATATATAGCGACAAGAATTAATTATATCATGTAATCATAGAATTAGAAAAACTTTAAAATATTATAAACCTAATTAATATACACTTATATTTTACAAATTATTATAATAAAAATTTTTTTAATTTCTTAACCTATAATTAATATTCTACTACTAATGAACTGCATAATTTTATTTCCCTTTTACAGCTATCTTTTTCTAAAATTTATACCAATAAGTATACATATAAACTATTTTAATTTCAGGTTATGAATCTATATTCCTTGTAATCTATATAAGTTTGTTATTTTTCACTAATACATTTATCCCCCCACAAAAAAAAAATTTTCCTTCGTTTTTAACAACATTCTTTAATTACATCTAACTCTTATTTATCATATCTATATGAATTAATATAAATTTATCCATATAAATATACCTATCAATTAAATTAATTTATTTTCTTTTTATAGATCTAAATTCCTTATGTTTTAAATAAGATTGATATTTTTCACTAACACATTTATCGTAAAATTTTATTCTCCTTAGATTTTAACATTAGCATTATTCTTTAATAACATCAAATTTTCGTGTACCTTTCACCGGCTTGACCTATTTTCATCCCCAAAGTAATCTTTTCATTCAAAATACTCTTTCCATTCAAAACTGAAGTCTGCATACCCCTAAATTAAATTTCTACTACTACTATTCTATCAACTTGACCACTTACTGCCTTCCTATTGGTCAATTCAAAACCTGTTCCCAAACAGACCTATTATATTAAATCTTTGTTGGTTTTTTCAATAAACAAATATCATTATTTCTGATGTCAGCATATATATGTGTAGGTATGTATATTCTCTCTGATAGTTTGTAAAAAATTTTACATAGATCTATATGATATACATACATATATATCCTAGAAACGATCGTAAAATGATGAATTTTTTAATATAAGGCACTGTTTCTTTGTTTTTATTCATTATTTTTATTAATTTATCTTGACTCTATTTTCCTGTGTTTTTCATCGAAAAAAATGTTGAATACATCTTCTCTTTTCATGATATTTGGATTACATTGAGTTCTTCATACGGATTGGACACTACCGTATGTTTTGGTAGATTTATCTACATATATATATATATATATAAATATAAGTTATTCCGGGTTAAATCGGAGGTAACCACAGTAAGTAAGGTACTCAATACATAGCAGAGTATAAAAGTTTTAATATAGAAGAGCTTCTACAGGACTAGAACTGTTTCATTCGTGAGAAATCATCATGAGCTTCCTGATGATTTCTCACGAATGAAACAGTTCTAGTCCTGTAGAAGCTCTTCTATATATAAATATATATATATATATATATATATATATATATGGGAGTGAGTGTATATGTGTGCATGTATATGTGTGTATATATATAGATTTATATATATGTATATATAACATGTTTTCAACTTGTACAAAAATCCCTAGGGATTTAATTGACATTGTATACATATATATATATATATATATATGTGTGTGTGTGTGTGTGTGTGTGTGTGTGTGTGCAGATATATATATATATATATATATATATTTATATATATATATACAGATGTATATATATATATATATATTAAATAAACATGTTTTAACGGTCTATTCTCCGATTTTTCACTTTCCCACGTACTTATGCTCTGCTCTAGCCCACTAAATATTAACACTTCGAATATTTAATACTGCCGGCACTAGTATCGAGCACCTTTGGCATACGCTACTTGGCAAATAACTATATGTATCACCTATCCCTCCTTTTTTTCTCTCTTTCTCGATACGTAAATACTATATATATATATATATATATTGTTTGTTTGTTAAAATAATCAAATTAAATTAATTCAACAGTTAAACACACATAGGAATAATAAGGTTGTTACCAAAGAGCCAGATGATTGACAAGTCGACCCTAAATATAACTAATAGCTCTAGGAAAACCATGAACGACACCACATCTTTTTAACTTTTGAAAGTAGGTCTATAATTATTAATTTTCATTGCAGTTTTGTGTCTGTCTCGGCGACCTAGTTGGGTGAATCATAAACGGTGGTGATCCTCGTCTGAAGTTCGATCCTAGTCAGGAGTAGGGTTCTCAGTAAACCTTTTCAGTTTTTTTCTATGGGATGTGAAATAAAAACTGAAAACATTACATGTACCTCTTGACTAGGATTGAACCCAAAACCGGGATTTGCACCGTCTCTTGTATCTAACGCTAGTCCACTGAAACAGCTACGAAATTCTATTGAAAATTCATACTTATAAACCTACTTCCAAAATTTTCGAAACAAAATGATGCGGTGTCGTTCATGTCTTTCTTAAAGTTATTTCTCCTACTTAAGGTCGACTTCTAAATCATTTGGGTGTTCCATAAACTACATCCTCGTTTTTTTTTCTCATTTATCTAGACTATATTTTAACCTGTTAACACTTGTTTGTACACGTATATATACATAAATATATATGTGTCTGCGTGTGTGTGTGGTTTTCTGTATGTAAATATTAAATGTGTAAGTCGATTTAGATGGCTTGACATCTAATTCTGTGGTTTTATGTCATATATTTATAAATGTATCAAATATGTTATGAATGCGTCATTACAAATAATTAATAAACCCAGATTAATATATGTATTTTAATAGCTACATTGCCACTTAAATTTGTAATACATTTATTCCAAATATAAGATATTTGAACAAAACGTTTGTCAGATAAATGACATTCAAGAAAGCAATGAATATCTACCTTAAGATAAATTAACAGAATCTGAAAGTTACAAATGGAATATCGCCTAATGCACTTTATAATTTATTATTAATTGAATAAATCACATATGCACAAACCTATAGACATATGGATCATCTAATTGGACATAGAGTCCATTTAGAAATTTTCAAAATCTTGTTGTCTAGAAAGTGAATAAATACACCCATTAGTAGCTATTAGTATGTGATGGATAACCATTAATCGGATTTGGTTATTGGGAAGATTTACATGAAGCTATGGAATATGTAGTAAGCATAAATGTGTATCAGTTTTATTGCCACATGTCTATTTTTCTAATAACGTTTAGTTAAAGATGATGTCTCTGGAAGCGTAACACAAGTCTAAATTATATAATCTATATGAGCAACACGTTACATAGCAACTAAGCTGAATTATCTCGAAGCTGTTTTGGGGGTGAAACGCTCTGTTATATTACATGAATTACAATCAATATTTCTTATTTCTATTGTTGAGAATAGCTGTCAGAATAAGACGAGTTAGAAAATGTTTTGGGCTACTGATCAATACAAGAGGTCAACTTCACAACAATGAATTTGCAATTTTCCCTTTTCTAACATCAACTTCCTATTTAAAATGAAAAAAAAAAAATCACCATTGTAAATAACGAAAAATCTATATAGTTTCCACCAGCTGTTTTAGGACATATTTAAAGAGCATTTTGAAACAAGAATTATCCTCTATGAAAAGTGGTTTCATGACTGGATATTATTTCCAAAAGGAAAGGACTTCACGTCATTTCCATTGCTATTACCTATAATGAAGCCCTCAGTCCCCATAGAAATATCATGAATAGCACAGCCCCCTAATTTTCCAAACGATATTCGCTCGATTACGACTGACAGCTAGAGTTTAGTTGTTTAGTTTTCTTATTTGTAGAAGTCGTGCTTGCATGGTTTTCGTTTGGATATTAATTCATGTACACTGGAGTGTTTGTTTAAAATCCGAAATCAAGCCAAGAATATGAGTTTTATATATATATATATATATATATATATAGATAGATAGATAGATAGATAGATATACATATATATACACACACACACACACACATATATATATATATATATATATATATATATATATATATATATATATATATATATATATATATATATATATATATATATATATATTTATATACATATATATATATATATATATATATATATATATATATATATATATATATATATATATATATATATATATATACATATAGCAGATGCCAATCGAATTATTTATATATAAATATAAATAATATATATAATAAACGAGTGCTATCTCACACTAATGTCAATCTTGATTTTCAATTGCATTCATTATTCACCTCATATCACTATTACCACCTTTTCATTATCAAGTATATTCTTCATTTTTCTGCTGATCCCTATTCCCATTCTCCTTCCTCTTCTTTTCTCGTTTATTTATTTTTCTTTCCTTTCATCTTTTCATTTTTTTTCTTTCTCCATTTCTCTCCCTTTCTTCATTTTCTTTTCTTCTGTACTTTTTCTCCCCTTTGCTTCTTTTTACTTTTCTTTTCCTATTCCATTTAAGTATATTGCTTAATTACTATTTCTATCTTGCCAAACGTCAGCTCAGGTTCCTCTTCATTTCTCTATAACGTCACCCATTTCTCCCTCAATGTCTCTATATCATCTGAAGGTTTAGTTATGTCTGATGAGCCACTGAGTACTCGTGGGGAATCCATGAGTAACAAGAATGAAACTTAGCCTTAATCAGGGAATATTTAAACTCTTCAATGTTCATGAACGTCAATACTATATATATATATATATATATATATATATATATAATTAAGTTAAAGTGTACATCTACATATGTATACGGAAGTATTAGTATGCATATAAATACACACATGTATACATATGTACATGTACTGAGTTTTTCACTAGACACTTTACAGTGAGTGTCAGCTAGTCTGTACGTAACCACACAGACGGACCGGGTTTTAGAGTCATACGAGTTTTCAAGGAAACACATTTCCTCTATTCTCCAGAGGGCCAGACAGGAATATTGGACTAGTTTCGATGTTATTACATCTCATCAGCAATATTTACCCATCTTCCGGCTTCTCTGGAGAATTGTAAAAGCACAAATCGTTATATGCTTTTTCTATGAAAATTAGTAGTGGGTAGACTAATTTGCATAGAACGTGAGTCATTGTATGCACCGGTTCAGCGGAAACGATAAAAACAAATAACGAAACGAAATTAAATTTCGTTTCGCTTCTAACTCACTTTTGTATGACTGACGCTTAAACAATTAAGTTAAAGTGTACATCTACATATGTATACGGAAGTATTAGTATGCATATAAATACACACATGTATACATATGTACATGTACTGAGTTTTTCACTAGACACTTTACAGTGAGTGTCAGCTAGTCTGTACGTAACCACACAGACGGACCGGGTTTTAGAGTCATACGAGTTTTCAAGGTGCGTACAATGACTCACGTTCTATGCAAATTAGTCTACCCACTACTAATTTTCATAGAAAAAGCATATAACGATATGTGCTTTTACAATTCTCCAGAGAAGCCGGAAGATGGGTAAATATTGCTGATGAGATGTAATAACATCGAAACTAGTCCAATATTCCTGTCTGGCCCTCTGGGAAATAGAGGAAATGTGTTTCCTTGAAAACTCGTATGACTCTAAAACCCGGTCCGTCTGTGTGGTTACATACAGACTAGCTGACACTCACTGTAAAGTGTCTAGTGAAAAACTCAGTACATGTACATATGTATACATGTGTGTATTTATATGCATACTAATACTTCCGTATACATATGTAGATGTACACTTTAACTTAATTGTTTAAGCGTCAGTCATACAAAAGTGAGTTAGAAGCGAAACGAAATTTAATTTCGTTTCGTTATTTGTTTTTATCGTTTCCGCTGAACCGGTGCGTACAATGACTCACGTTCTATGCAAATTAGTCTACCCACTACTAATTTTCATAGAAAAAGCATATAACGATATGTGCTTTTACAATTCTCCAGAGAAGCCGGAAGATGGGTAAATATTGCTGATGAGATGTAATAACATCGAAACTAGTCCAATATTCCTGTCTGGCCCTCTGGAGAATAGAGGAAATGTGTTTCCTTGAAAACTCGTATGACTCTAAAACCCGGTCCGTCTGTGTGGTTACGTACAGACTAGCTGACACTCACTGTAAAGTGTCTAGTGAAAAACTCAGTACATGTACATATGTATGCATGTGTGTATTTATATGCATACTAATACTTCCGTATACATATGTAGATGTACACTTTAACTTAATTGTTTAAGCGTCAGTCATACAAAAGTGAGTTAGAAGCGAAACGAAATTTAATTTCGTTTCGTTATTTGTTTTTATATATATATATATATATATATATATATATATATATATATATATATATATATATATATATATATGCGTATACACACAAATTGTATATACACACACACACACATATATATATGTGTGTTTGTGTGTATCTATCTATCTATATATACACATATATATATATATGTATGTGTGTGTGGTGGTGTGTGTGTGTGGTTGTGTGGTTGTTTGTGTGTGTACAATCATCGGCGGAATTTTGATACTAGAGTTCAGATTCGAAATTATAATACTTCTATTATGAGGTATTGACGCATTCAATCGTATATAATATATCGTTTCCAATATGCCCACAGACACGTATATATAGTATATACGTGTGTGCGTGCAGGCATACACACATACACACACACTCACATATATATATATATATATATACACTCGAATGCACACAAATATATATATATATATATATATATATATATATATATATATATATAAATTGAAAACGAAAACAAAAATGATTCAGATAAAGTAAAGGCGAGGGGGGGGGGGGGCTAGAATGTGGGCGAATAAATTGTAAATGCATGTAAATGTAGAGTATTTGAAAGTTTGAAAGTGTAGAGAGTGGAATTAAATTGATTAAATGACTGCTTTATCTTTTCACTACCTCCCATTAGGTAGTTGGCGAAATTACTACAATCTAGTCTATATCTCTTGCTGAATGGATACACATGAAACATTAAGTCAATCTAAATCTAAACAGAGACATTATAACTGACATTAAGCTAAACTGCCTTCTCGCTTAATTCATACAGGTTAATTATTATGAGTGAATATATCCATTCATGATGCTGCTATTAATTATGGTTATATGTATACCACCCATAATAATCACAGTTAGCTGATTTGATAAGTTGACTTGATTACTATCAACTGTTGTCTTCTGTCCGTGGCCAGAATAATTATATAATAGATTCTGGTTTAGGCACAAGGCCAACAATTTGGGGGCAGGAAAATGTTGATATAAATTGAACACAGTGCGTTACTGGTATTTTATCATTTTGACCCTGTAAGGATTAAAGGCAAAGTTGACCGTGGCGTGTTTTGCACTCAGAATGTAGAAGGTCGTCACTGAATACCGTAAAGCACTTTGACCGACACTCTACCGATTCTGCCAATCCACCGCCCATATAATAATACCTATAATAATAAGGGGAAGGTAACGACAGGATACACTTTATATTACATAACAAAAAGTTGAGTCATTAAATAGTATAAAATAATTGAAAATAATATATTTGATAGCTAATGGGGGCAAGAATAGACATAGCAATTACACAAGGGCTTAATACTTGGGTGATTCATCCCGTTTAGCACGTGGCAACATTTGGACGAAAAATTACCAGCATCTTGTTTTGTTCAGTAATTTCAGTTTACATGTGTTTACTCAGTTGATGAGGATTCCCCAAAGAGGGAAGTTTTTATCTTCAGCCCCTTTAATCGCATCTACCATACAACTTCTTTCGCCATGGCCACCAGGCATATTAAAACTGCCTGCCCTTCCCGGTTATAGAAAGGTGGTGACGCGATATTCTGAATCGATTATATATATATATATATATATATATATATATATATATATATATATATATATATATATATATATATATATATATATATATAACAAGGCATTCAAACTTAGTGTCTGATTTACCGGTCTAGTTAAGTACGTTCTTTTCTATGTATAATGGAATTGTCACGATATTATGAGGCCTCATTCTTGAAATTCTCTCTACTCATATTCTTGAATATTTTCTATCATGTCTCTGAAGATACGGACAGAGCGAGATAAAGGCCTAATTCTTCGTGAATTATCTCTTTGTAATATACACACACATCTCGATATATTATTACTACA
>OZ024746.1:21010307-21015307 GCA_964016885.1 Eledone cirrhosa | reverse complement strand
GATAAGAATTTATTCATATTTCTTAGCATATGACAAAGAAAGCCCACATTTTATTCGACATCTAGAAAAGAAATCAATACTTAACAATGCCATAGCATACGAGTTATTACTTAATTTGCTGTAGTTCTATTGATTTCTAATATGAAAATAAAATGAAGATAGCATAGCTTGTTACCTCCTATCAGATTTTCTATTCGTCTTGGCCATATATCAACTTTAATAATAGCAACCTGATTGCTTTTGCTGGCGTTATTCTAATCTATATTTACTTTAACTGCAACCACCCAAACTCCAATTTATATTAATGGCTGTTCTATTATTTTTCTAGATATACATCCGAAAAGATACATGACATTCCAAGTTTCCTTGACATTGTTTGAATTAATTAATGAGCATAGATTACAAGAGGTGAAATAATCTAACAAAACCTTTATTTATTTCAGGACTTAGTTTTGAACATTACGAACATTTTGAAAGAAAATGTTTACTATTTTTCATAATATTTTATCATTTCTTTTTCTTCGTGAGTTTTCCTTTTATTAAATAGAGTTATTTTGATTGTCCGTCATTAATGCATCTTGTTAAAAGATGGTGAATTATATTTACCTCAATTACGCTAAAGTAATACAGTAATAAATCTTATTTGTTCATTTTTATTCAATTTATAGCCATGCTATAACCCTCAAATACTGATGTGTGTCAACGTTCAAATTTGTTATTTCATTCTTCTATCAGATATTATATCGTATGTTATCTGTTTGTAATCATCATTTTATTGGTTCTAATTCATATATGATATAACAGGAATATATTTTTCCTAAAACTGTTACTGAATTAATGATAAGATGTCTATCTCAGATTCCTCTTATAATGCTCATTTGAAAGGATGGGTTTAGAAAAAATAGACTATTACCTTGTAAAAACAGGAAACACAAATTATAGAACATCGATTTTCAATGAATAATACAAAATTCATATAGTTTAGGATAATACTTTCTATTTGCAATTTCAAAATCCTATTTCATATATATGTCGTGTAATTTTGGGAGTTTGTCAGGACATATTTCAAACTTTTTGGCAGTTCAAACGTGTTCTTTATAGTTTTAGTTATTTGTCGAAGAAAGAAATTTACAATACAATTCGTTTCGGACAACCATATTTATTCATCGGTTTAAAATGTTCTACTTGCATAGCTCCGTAACTCCTGAGGGAGTCGTATTGACATACGGATTTTCTATGTCATATTTAAACCTGGCAGAGTCCACAGCAGATTTTTTCCACTGAAGGATACTGAGTGGTAGATAATTAACTCCAGTAATAGATTGGTACATTTTTTTTATCGACCTCGAATGGATGAAACGCAAAGTTGACCATGGCATGATTTGAACTCAGAGAGTCGAAACATATACCGCAAAGTATTCTATCTGGCGTTCAGACGACTCTGCTAATTCGCCACCTATTTATCAGACATTAAATATGCATTTTATATTAAATCATTTGAGGGGGGGGGGGAGAAAGTATACGCACGAACAGTATATAATTCCATTCTTCTAGATTTAAAGACAAACATTATCGATGTGTTTTTTATGTGACCACGGCCAATAAAGTAAGTTCCTGTCAAATGTATTGATTCTATACTTTTCTCATAACACATTACCTTGTTTCAATGTGAGAACTCTTTATTGTTAAGAGTTATTCATATTCCATCGGGCATAATTATGCACAGCTTGTTATTCTGACGCTTGGAGTATTGCCGTCCAATTCATACAGTTAACCACAAGATGTTCTATACTTGTATTATGGTGTAAGTTTGTGTTTGTGGAGGGGCTAAGATGCTGTGGAGATAATCTAAGCATTGATAATAATATTCCAAGAGATTTTATGGGGCAAGCTTATGTCGAAGGATAGTGGTAATTTCCAATCATCTTTAACCTTGCTATTCTACCGAGAAGACTGTTGCAGGTTCGGAATAAGCCCTACAGGCATTGTTATACAATTAGCACAACATTTCTGAGATGCAAAAAGAGTGAGAGAGTAGTCTCCAAGTGCACATTCTGAATAGGTGGATCACGAACCAGTAGCTTTCGGTCAGAAGCCTGTTATCGGATTCATAAAAGCTCCGTAGTTCCGCCTAGTAGATTCTGAAGATTGCATTCGTTTGGTACGGAGAGTCAGACTAATAAAGAAATCATCAATTTAATGGCGTAAGGGCGTTGGATTAGCAGTATCGGTAGAGCATCGGACAACAGGTTTTGTGACATATAGTTAAGTCCCCTTCCGTTCTGAGTAAAATCGCGTCGAGATTAGCTTTGCCATTTCATCTTTGCTGGATCGATAAAATAAAGTACCAGCAACATACTGGAGTCGATTTAATCGATTTTCCGCCCCACACAAAATTGTTGGCCTTGTGCCTAAATCAGAAACTACTATATAGTCATGTGACACTGGCCTACGACGACTGTATAGTGTAATTTTAATCGTTGACTAGATATTCACGAAGTGTATCTAAATGTATAATTCTAAGAAAGCTGCTCTCTTCCCTCATGACCCCATTGCACTGCTGTATAATTGCAGTTATGTATATATGCAAATATATACATAATAGCAGAAATCAAATTAGTCTGGATAAATATATTTTTTTAATTAGGATATATTCATTATTATTTTTCGAGCAGTGTCAACTTCGTGTCTGAAATATATATTGGACTTCTCCGTATTATTATTATTCGGGTTCGGTGGATTGGCAGTATCGGTAGAGGGAAGGACGCCATGCTTTCCAGCATAGTTACGTCCCTTTACGATCTGAGTTCAAATCCCGCCGAGGTTGACTTTGCCTTTCATCCTTACGGGGTCGATAAAATAAAGTACCAGTAATGCACTGGGTAATTGCTGGTCTTGTGCCTAAAGTAGAAACAATTATTATTATTCGGGTTTTCGGTACATTTAAAAAATTTTGCCGATGTTCTTAAAAGTGAATTTCTGGATACCAAGTCGATTCCTATAACTATTTAGGATAAATAGTCTCACTGCTTTTGTCATGCAAGTTGTTTGAATCTTTCCCGACAGAGTCACATCTCACCAACATAGATGTCCATAGGGTTTTAGATCGTTGAAACACTTGGCTTTGTGAAGAAAAAGGAAGAAAGGAGAGTATATAAAGAAGAATTACAGATAACGACTGTCACGAATATGTAGGACGGAATGTGAATTTATATCTTTAGCAGATAAACAGAGAGGCAAACTGTACGACGGTGTGCTGAGAATTTCATTGGCTGATTATGAAGGAGTGATGCTAGATTTGTGAAATATTGCAAGCATTACTATCAACTCTTCGTATTGGCAATATCGGTAGAACGTCAGACACCATATTTTACACGATAGAGTTATGACTCTTTGCGTCCTGAGTTCAAATCTCGCCGAGGTTAGCTTCGCCTTTCATCTTTCCGGGGTCGATAAAATAAAGTAGCAGTAACGCACTGGGGTCGATTTAATCGACTTTCGCTCCCCCAAAATTGATGGCCTTCTGTCTAAATCAGAAACCATTATTATTTCTTTCCGGCGACTATGTTGAAAAATAAACCTATTTGGTCATTCCCTGAGGTTATCTTGGTCAGCCTATGAACATTTCAGTCGACCCTCGTATATTGAAAGTAGCAAAAATCAGCATATTCGGTACAATATAAACAGAGCGATACAACCTTTTATTCCTGTTGCATTATTTCAATTAGTTGATTATAATTTACAAATTTGTAACTAGAAGTTATATCCTATTGATAATTAGAAGTAATTGTTTCTTGATAATTGCATGCAATTGTGTTTGAATAGGATTTCATTACTCACACCGCCAGGTAAACAGAATTATACTTGACATCTCTCTCTCTCTCTCTCTATATATATATATATATATATATATATATATATATATATATAGAGAGAGAGAGAGAGAGAGAGAGAGAGAGAGAGAGAGAGAGAGAGAGAGAGAGAGAGAGAGAGAGAGAGAGAGAGAGAGAGAGATGTATATAGACACACACATACACACACATTTATATATATATATATATATATGCCCTTGCGCTGCAAGTTTTTTTAGGGTTGGAATTTTAAATTTTACGAGACCAGAATGATGCATTAACTTTTTATTCATCTATTGCTGACAAGAAAATTGAAGAGGCAATTGTTTTTTATTTGTCTCCTTTTACATCTCATTTCAAATATCATTTGATTCTTTTAATTGAAATATAAAGACACGAAATTTCAAATATACAATTGGAATACCCTGTGTTTGAAATATAACAATGGCATCAATGGAATCACTTATCATCATTTATATAATATACTACAATACATTAGCTGTGAATGCTTTATATATTTCAAAGAATTCACGTTTTTGAGGTAATTCAAAAAAGCTACATTTCATCATACTTTTATATGCATACACACACACACACACGCACACACACACGCACATATATATATATACTGTGTATATATATATATACATACATACATGCATACATACATACATACATACATACATACATACATACATACATACATACATAACAAAGGAAATGTGGTAAGGAACCAGATGGACCATAACGCACCAGAGTACTCAATACTTAGAGTAGTAGAGTGGGAAATGAGTCCAGAAATAGCCGTTGAAACGGCTTGAGCTCTGCCGTCGGGGTCATACTTTTTCCTATATATATATATATATATATATGCACACACATGCAGACAGGTGCTCCCGCAGACATACATAAATACTACCACAGTTCCGTAAAACATGACGGAACGTATAGTAATAAATACCGTATACATATATATGCATTTATACACACACACACACACACACACACACACACACACACACACACACACACACACACACACACACACACACATGCACACTCACAACCACATATATATATATATATACGTTATTATTAGTATCATTATTATAAACAAATTCTCAACAGCGTTGCATGCTAACTTCAGTT
>OZ024746.1:20985307-21005307 GCA_964016885.1 Eledone cirrhosa | reverse complement strand
GTACACATTGTTATGTTAAACCTACGTTTGTTACAGTGTGCTACCGACGCAATTTATATAGTTTAATTGAAATATTTTAATGAGTTAGGGAACAAGGCAATTTTGATTAAATTTCTATTAGCTTTAGAAAGATGATCGATGGCATACATCTCCCTACACCAATCTCCATATAGCACAAACGGCGATCTGTGTTATACTATACATACATTAACATTACGGTGGAATAATCTCATATTCTTGCTGGTTAGGAGATTTTGCTGCACATGTTTTCAGATATATTTTCCCAGAAAATTTTAATTGATATTTAGGCGATCGATGTATCGGAAAAAATAATGCTTCATGTCCAAAACATACTAGGAGCGAGTTTGTCATTGGCATTATTTTAATTAAATATCGATACTAACACATTCATAAATATTGAAGTGCTTGTATAAAAACCCGGACCTATATAAATCAAAAGATAAAAATACACTAATTAAAAACAGCCGAAAATATCATTGTTGATCGTAGCTATTTTCGGAAAATAAACGGTAATAATCAAACTTCGATATTAAGTTGTATAAAACTGAAGACAAGATAAAGCGATGCAGATGATATCAAATGAATACAGTAAAGATCTCCTAATGTGACAAAACAGTCACGGGATCATTATCCCTCCTCATGGGACTAAGCTATGAATGAAATGAATGTTAACCAATACTACATGAAATGGCTGAGATGACGAAATAAATAAGCAACTAATTTTTTCTGTTTATTGATTGTTTTAAATTAAAAGACATCATTAATAAACAAGGGAAATCATGAAGTGTTTGATAGTCCCAGTAGA
Organism: Eledone cirrhosa; assembly: GCA_964016885.1. Taxonomy (NCBI): domain Eukaryota; kingdom Metazoa; phylum Mollusca; class Cephalopoda; order Octopoda; family Eledonidae; genus Eledone; species Eledone cirrhosa. The sequence goes on along the minus strand of OZ024746.1, from coordinate 21,004,481 downwards.
CAAAATGCTGAATTATTTACCCCGCATGATGATGGCGAAGATATGCTAAAAATATATATATACACACACTATATATACATATATACACATACACTGATCGCGTCATAATGACGTAATGCAGACAGCCAGACATACAGACAGTAATGCACTGGGTAATTGCTGGCCTTGTGCCTAAAGTAGAAACAATTATAAGGGCACAACGTTATATCTATGTATTTATCTAAAAAGAAAGACTAAGAATTATAGAGAGAGATCGCTAAATCGCCTAATGCGGGCGGGCCTAGGGCATAGAAAATTTGAAATTCGTTTTACTCAAAACACTCACAGGACCATAAGTATTACATGTGTAAAGTTTGAAAACAATCGGTTAGATGGTTCTCGAGTTTTAGGGAATCAGACAGACAGACAGACAGACATTCTCTGTTTTAGATATATAGACTAGCAGAAAACCACCCGGTGGGCGGTTTTCTGCTAGCAAATCTAGTGTATATACTGATATTGTTGAGATTTGGATGAGAAATGTTTTCGGCACCACATGTTCACCGTCTTTCGGTGTGTCTTTTATGCATGTATAAATATATATGTTATCTATTCGGTGAAATCTTTGAAATAAATATATGTTAAAACGAAAATGGAGAAAATAAATAACTGGCGGCTAGAAAAAAATATTCCTATGAAATTTTAATCATACCATTAGGTGTGAATAAGGAAATATTTTTTTATTGTCAAAACAAATGTTCAAAAGTTAAACTTCAATTTTTTTAATTATTTCCAATTTTTTCATGAAAATGAACACTGGACATTGGCTGCTAAAAATGTAAATTAAATCTTATTTAATTGTATTTAAATTTCTAACCTTATTTTATTATTCATTTTTTTCAATAAGAAATTTTTAAAAAAAAAAAAAATTGAAGAAAAAAATTGAACAAATCAAACGTAGCTTATGGAACTGCGCAATCTGATTATTAAATTACCTCATCAGCAGCAACCTTCTTCAAATGGTCCTTATTATCAGCAGCAACAACCTCAAATTCAATGGCAACCTTCTTCGCATGGTGTCAAGTCAGAACCGCCTCGAACTGGTTACTTCTGGCTTGTGCAAGGTGTCTCTATAGCAACCAGCGATTCCCTCGGCCTCAGTGACCAAAGTCAGTGGAGAGGGGGAAGGTAATATTTCTGTAGCACGTTGTTTAGCGTCTATTCACTCTCTCTCTCTCCCTCTCTCCCTCCCGCTATCCCCCTCTCGTAGTCTGTCTCTTTCTTTCACTCTCACTCTCTCTCTACGCACGTGTTTACACTGTCGGACAGACAGACAGAGAAATTGCTGGTTATATATTATAAGGAGATAATGAAGTCATCTTATTACGAGATGTAGTGACGTTTACTGACTAAATTAACTTTAGTGCAAAAATTCTGCTTCCCATACATACTTTATTAATTTCAGTAAATGCCATTTGGTTCAGTAGCTTAAACGAAATGGTGGTTATATTATCAGCAGTGTACATGAAAGATATTTAACGTGAACAGATAGTTTAAGCGTTGCGTTTATGCACTGATAATTTAAAGATTATTACTAAAGTATAGCAATATTTGAATCGATAAGATATTGACCTAATAATTTATGGGTCATTAGTTCAATTATCTTTAGACGCATTGTACTATATCAGATGTCACTTCCACAGTCTGCTGATATATAAATTAATAAACGAATGAAAATCTAACATAAAATTCCTGTAAGTTTTGATAGTTTCTAATGATAGTTCATCAACCAATAATTGAAAAATAATTACTTTTAATCATTTTCAAAGGTCTTTTTCTGACTTAAAATAATCCACAAAATTTGATTGCTAAATAGTTATGCTATTTTGCCAGGCAATATAAACTAAAATATTGGTTTCTGATTTAGGAACAATGCCAACAATTTTTTTTATTTTTTGGTGGTGGCGAGGCGGGGGCTACTTTATTTTATTGAACCTTTAAGGGAGAAAGATAAAGCCAACCTCGGCAGGATTTGAACTTGGAACGTAACGGGACGCAACTCTATGCCACTAAGCATCTTGTCCGATGCTCTAAAGATACTGCCAATCCGCCGCCCAATAGATTAAAATGATTTCTACTATAGGCACAAGGCCAGCAATTTTGGGGAGTGGAAAGTCAATTAAATCGACCCCAGTTCATTACTGGTGCTTTATTTTATCGCCCCCGTAAGGATGAAATGGAAAGCTAACCTGCGCGGGATTTGAACTCAGAACGTAAAGGGCTATAACTAAATACTGCAAATCATTTTGTCCGACGCTCTACCGATTCTGCCAACCCTATAAATTAAAATAATGATTCACCAATATGGTTCCAAAACTTTATACAAATGAAAAAGTCACGATGGTAGTCATCGCATTTTACTTATATACTATCATTCAAACCTAATTCCAAACTATATCCTCGTAGTAGTAATCTTTATAATACACGTTGTATTTGTAAATCTATGAAATACTAGTGTTTACGTTTACCACTTTTTATGTTGTAACATAAAATTTAAGACATTTGAAATCTACGTGTGCAACACTAGCACTCACGAGTTGGCTGAAATGTTCATAGGCTGTCTATGAAGGAGTGATGCTAGAGCTGTGAGATCTTGCATGCATTAATTTCAACTCTTCTTATTAATAACTGCATTGTTTCTTTCCAGAGACTATGTTGAAAAATAAACCTCATTTGGTAACATTCCATGAGAGTATCTTGGTCAGTCTATGAACTTTTCAGCCGACCCTCGTACATATATTGTTGGGAAACGAAAATAATCCGCCATTAATAAACACTGTAGAGTGAGAAAATGTTCATTCACCTAAGAAATACCTAACTGTATGGAGAAGAGTTTAATGATATTTTCATGATATTTTAATGAGGTTTTAATGGCGGAATTAAGAGTTGCTAGTGAAATAATAGTCAAACTAAGCAAATACAACGCCTTACGTACATATATATGTGTGTGTGTGTGTGTGTGTGTGTGTGTGTGTGTGTGTGTGTGTGTGTGTGTGTGTGTGTGTGTGTGTGTGTGTGTGTGTGTGTGCGTGTGTTTAAATAGAGAAGTATATCTAGAGAGAGTGTGTGAGATAGAGATAAAGTAATACAAATTACAGGTATTTCTTTATGGTTCTCATACTTTTAATTCATAAAACGCATTTCACGTGTTACTGTTAATGATATAAATAAGGAAATATGAGAATGTGACAAGTGAAAATTCAAATATAGAGTCCTCAAGCATGCCTTCAAGCGAGTCCTGTCATAAGCAACCGTCTTCAACTGGTCCGGCTGGATTCCCATGCGGGACCAGCCGAGCACTTGGATGTTATCCAACCCACTTGCTCGAGGGTCTACCAATGGGTCTCCTCCCTGTTGGTGTTGCCCCTAAAATCTGTCCAGTGATTCTTTCCTGAGACACTCTGACCACATGTCCGTAGTATCAGAGTTGTGATCTTTCAATTCGGAGAAGCAGCAGCTCTACCTGGGGTCACTCCCCCGGCCTCTCAGTCATGCATGCCGTCGACAGCGCCACTTTAAAACCTTTTCAGAGAAATCCATACAACGGTAATATCACCAACAACCTCTTTCTAGAATCTATTTGGGAAAGGATATAGTGTACCAAATTACAGTTACCGTTAATAGTAAATATAAATTTTACATTGATATGAACTCAAAACTTTTATTCTAATACACATTCCTTTAAAAATCAAATAACATTATTTTACTTCATATATTTCGTGATTTCTTGCTCTACATCGTAACTGAATTATGTTTTAAAGAGACACATGCGTTTGGAACAATACTTTTTGCGATCTCTTCAACACAGAGGGCTACCACGCGGGTTTTGCTAAAGTCCAGTACAACACGAATGTCCCTGCACCTCATCACAGGAAATCTCAGAAACATTGTTTATGTGAGATGTCTCAACAAAACAAAAATGTCGTGCCTCAAGCTTGTTTGAATTTGATAGTGTTCGTAGCCTAAGCTTGTTCGAATACAATCGAATGCAAGCTCGTTCGAATATAATCGAATACAAGCTGATCGAATATAAGCTGACACCCTATTTTGTGTCTAAAAAATAGGAAAAACTCCAACCCCCGTTTATAAATTGAGGCAAGTAATCAATACATTATGATGCAGTTATGAAATTATCATACGTGAAGAATATATTTATGAAGTTTTAATATTTTGATATTTAAAATGTTTAAGTGTCGTTTAGAGTATAGGTTTTGTTTCACAGCTCCATTAACCAATGTCTTCTACCAATTTCTAGCCATTTTGAAGGTCATATTCATTCAAAACACATTAAAAAAAATAGAAAATACGAATTTCATGTCGAAAGTGAAACCGGTGGTAATATTCACATCTAAAGTGAAAATATTTCAGCACCTCATTTACATAGAATTTTCGTGAAGTTGGTGAAAATCTGTAAAATTTTGACCTCGAAAATAAGTCGACCCCATTTTACCATCGATTTTTTTTTTTTTTGTCACATACTTTTCGTCTTGTATAGGAGTGTATACAGTAATACACTTGTTTACTGACATTCAATTGACAATAAAAGGGATTACCAGTTAGCAATAGCAATCATGTCATAATATTACATTTATCACTGAAGAGTTAATAGAATAACTATCATCGATATAGCAGAATGTATACTATCGATTATATATATCACTAACATATAAAATTATCCTTGTGTCATAGAAACTAATATATATTTAAGATTCGAAAGCATTTCTTTGTTGGAAATATATCCTTCAAGCAACCGTCGCCTACTAATCAGGTTATTATGCATGCAAACTACATTAATATCGTGAGCTTGTTCTCCATACATTCGTGTCCATTATGTCTCTCTCTCAATAGATAGCATGTCTAATAACGTTATGAAATCAACTCACCAAATCATATCAGTTGATTTGCCATTTAACCAAATTTATGCACACCGAACAAATTAACGAAATATTCAAAACAGTTACTATATCAACTTCTATGCAAATTTATCTCATATACATATCAATGTTCACTTTTAAATCAATATTATATTGATTAGTATGTTCTACCTATGCATAATAAATATTTAAGTAGTCCATTGGAGATTGTCAATCAATATTGTAGGATTTTAGAACCTAAAACTACAAAAACAATTAATTCTAACAGTATTTTGAAACAATCTCGAACAGGGTAAAATAAATATAACTAAAATGTATTACCATGATAATAAATTCTAACTGTTTGGATTTAATATTGTTTTACCGTACATTAATATATTTCTTAATAACTCTATCCCCATGGCATTAATGCGTCTCTCCTCTTCATCTGATCTGCCCTATACACCTCACCCTGTATCCTACGTTATCCACACGCCCACACTGAAATACTCACGAACACGTGCACTACAACAGAATACTCTAACATACTTATTAATAAACGAACACGTAGAAACGCACACACTCACACACTTTCTTTCATTTCAAGATTAGCTTCCACTTAAGCTACATGTCGTTTTAATACTTCTTTAATTCTTTTCATCTGTCTTCAAATTCTTTCTCCATCTCTCAATACTATAATCAAATGGGGTTCCCATGCGCCGGCCGCCCTACGGCCCCGGCGGACAAAATCGACAAGGCGTTTCCCCGGAGGATGGTAAGGGAGATGCGCTGGAAAAGGCATTCCATCTCGCGAGGCTCACACCTGTGGCTTACCAGCTCAGCACCTATGGTGGTAAGTAGGTAGGTAGACCTAGGGCCAAGGACACCAAAAGTCTCCACTGCTAGGGACTCGACTGCAAACCTGTCGGATGTCCCGCCAATTCGGTGTTATTGCTGTGGCGAGCCTTGTTACGCTCGAGTTTCACTTGCGCACTCAGAGGATCATCAGACAAGACTCTTGTCTGATGACCCTACAAGTGCGCAAATGAATCTTCAGAATAACAGGGCTTACCACCTAGCTATTAAATTGGTAATAATTGTTTCTACTTTTGGCACAAGGCCAGCAATTATCCCAGTGTATTACTGGTACTTTATTTTATCGACCCCGTAAGGATGAAAGGCAAAGTTAACCTCGGCGGGATTTGAACTCAGATCATAAAGGGCCGTAACTCTTTGCTGCTAAGCATGGCGTCCGTCCCTCTACCGATGTAATAATTGTTTCTACTTTTGGCACAAGGCCAGCAATTATCCCAGTGGATTAATAATGGTTTCTAATTGAGACGATGAGACGAAATGATAACACGCCACCACGATTATCGCTGAGTCAAAAACAAAAACACACCTTTTTTCTGTCTTTTCTGTTTTCTTCTTACTTTTCTCCTTAAAGCCTCTTCGAATGTGTTTACCATCATGTGTGTGTGTGTGTGTGTGTGTGTGTGATTGTGTCTGTGGCCAGTGTATACAGGTCACAGACACCCCCACATAAATATATATATATATACATATATATGCATACACACACACATATATATACATACACGCGCGCGCATATACATACGCATACCCATACACATATACAACCACACAGACTCACACACATATATGTGTGTGTTTGTATGTGTGTATGTAATACACACACACACATAAACACGCACAGACATATATATATAAACACTCATACACACACACATATAAATAAACACACACACACACACACATATATATATATATATATATATATATATATAAACACACACGCATATATATAAATACACACACATATAAACAAACATACGCACACATATATATATAAAAACATACGAACACGCACCATATATATATAAACGCACACACACACACACATATATATATACACACATATATACATACACACACATATACATATAAACACACACTCATATACGCAGCCACTTTACTTTGAAACCAAATATTAAAACATTTTTCTTCACTCTCTATCAAACTATTACCCCTCTCTCACTAAAACATACCTTTCTCACCCTCTCTATATACCACTATATGCCTCACTCTCTCTCTCACTAGACCAACATTCTCCCTCTCTCACTAAACCACCAAACTCTCTCCCCCTCTCTCTATCCCACTACATACCTCACTTTCTCCCACTCTCAAATTCCAACTCTCTCGTTAAACCACAAAAAATTCTCCCCCTCTCTATATACCATTACAAAACTCACTCTCTATCATTCTCACGATTTCCCCCTCTCTCACTAAAACAGCAAACTCTCTGCTACCCTCTATATCCCACTACATACTTCACTCTCTCAGAATTCCTCCTCTCACTCTAGATCACCAAATTCTCTCTATCACTCTCTTAATTCCCTCTCACTCACTATACCACCAAACTTTCACCCCCTCTCTATGACCCACTACATATCTCACTCTCTTTCACATTTACCCCTCTCTCACTAGACCACCACATTCTCTCCCCCTCACTATATTCCATTACATACCTCACTTTCTATCGAGCCTGGCTTGGACCAATATCGCGTCGTTTGCCTCCGCTCCGCTTCTCAGCCCAACGATGGTGCATGACTACATTCGGTGCCCTTCTCATCAACCGATACCTTACTTGGTGATGAGTACCCTCGCATCGAATTAACCCAACGCCTCCGCGCGTGTGAGGCACATACATGCCGCTGCGGGGCGGTTGTTGACAAATTCGGCCTACACCCTCTGACTTGACACCAAAGCGCATGCCGGTTTTACCTTCTTCCCATTCGAAGGAGGTAGATTCCTCATCTGGGACGCCACCTGCTGCGATACATTCTCCGCCTCCAGCTTAGTCACTTCGGCCACAAACCCCGGCATCACAGCCCGCCTCGCAGAAGAACGTAAAATAAACAAATACCGGGGTTTGTCCGGCCGCTTCCTCTTCACAGCGGTCACCGTCAAAACCTCAAGCGTACTTGGACCCCGTACTGCCGAGCTCCTCCGCAAGATCGGAGCGTCGGTGGTCCGTCTGAGGAGTGATCCCCGCGAGGTTGGGTGGCTGTTGCAGCGGGTGTTACTGGCCATCGTCCGGGGAAATGCTTTTGCCGTCTCGTCAGCGGGGCGCAGCACTTCTGCCCTTTTGCCCTAGGCCCAAAGCCCAATCACCCTCCCTTCACCCCCTCCCCTCTCTTCTGCGACACCAGAGATCTTGCCACTCCCGCCCCTTCCCGTTCTTTTTCTTCTTTCTTTCTCTCTTTTTCTTCTATATTTCCCTATTCTTTCTTTCCTTTTGTTTCCCCTTTTTTCTTACTAAATCTTATTTCAACAATAAACAGATATGTAAATTTAGACATTTGTTTTTTAAATCTAGCGTTCTAATGATTTTAACGGTTCATTGAGCACGGATATCATCTTCCGTTATCAGTATGATATTGTAATATTTGAATGTCTCCTCTATATATGGCTTACATCTCTTCAATTTTATGTGGATTTTTTACATGTTTAAGTCTCTCGGGTAAAAACAAAAAATGAAATGCAATTAATATGTGCAGGGAATTTTTTCTTAATTCTTCTTTTAATTTTTCTTTTGTTTTAAGCCTGATGATTAGCACATGTATTTATTGGCAGATACAGGAATCTTACTAACATGAAAAATATTAACCATCACTATCATTAATTCGTATGAGGGTTAACTGAAAGTTTCATAGGCTAACCAAAATACTCTCATGGAATGACCACCTGAGGTTTATTTTTCAACATGAAGTATAGTTTTCAACATAGTCCTTGGATTCGTTCGTAGGACTGATAAAAATGTTATGAAATCCCTCTGAACAGTTGGTTGGCTATTCTTTATTATTAACGCTCTGTGATCTTACACTCGTACAATATTCGGATTATTTTGCCCTATGGATTACACCTTAGAAGAATCGGTTTGTTCTATTTGCGGATTGTAGGAACGCATTGAGCTTTTAATCTTCTTGGCATATCTCAACTAAGTTTGTTCTCTCAACATATTATTCTTGTGTATATATATATATAAACCTGTGTGGGTTGGGGGATATATATGTTTCAGAAGATCCCGCTTTAGACTGAAAGCAGAAAATGGTTGCATAAACTTTTAATCTGCGCTAATATTATATGTATATATATATATATATATATATACATATATACATATATATATATATATATATATATATACATATATACATATATATATATATATATATATATATATATATATATATATATATATATACATATATACATATATATATATATATATACATATATATATATATATATATATATATATATATATATATATATATATATATATATATATATATATGGCGGGGGTGTACATATGTACATATTTGAGCGGGGAGGAATTACATGCTGCATACGATGTAATCATAAATGTTTTGGATTTCTTTGCTGTTTTGCTGTATGTAATACGTGTTCGTTTTTCGGCCGTCATTTATCAGGTACAATTCGTTTGCCGGTGAAAACCTTACACTGTTATTTTATTAATTAGTCTTAACGTAAAATTATTCCATCAATTTAAAGCATATTTCTTTTTTTTTTCTTTTTTTTTATATAGAACCACAAACATGTTTATTTAACTCCACTGGGATGAAAGAATGGTATTTAACTAATTTAATGTAATGTAATATTTCTTATAGCTACAATATTGCATAGTCCTCATATTAATATGGTTAATTCTGATAGATTTACTTACTTATTCTGTTTACTGTATCTATATATACTCCTGTAATATGCTTCAAATACAACAAATTATCTGTGCTGTATAAGTTATATGGGGAGGATATTTTTACAATGATTATCAGTATTTTCTGCTTTTTTGTGTCGTTCATTACCATTATTTCTTAATTTGTTATATTAACATGATTTTAAATACGACTCTAATAAATGTGTCGCATTTGTAATTATATAGCAAGGATTCACTTGGCGTCAGAAAATAGTATAATGTAGTAGTGTCAATAGATATAGGAATAAAGTTCTTTATTAAACTATAATTACTTTTTTTTAACGTTTTCAAAAGAATATGTTCCGAAGCTATCTGAACAACGCAAAAAATATTTTGAAGATTTAAAAATTATTTTGCCTCGAGCAACTCGACCTAAGAATAACATTTTCTAAGCTCAAGAGATATAAATATATTTTATTTTTGGTTTTTGTTGAATTTAAAACTTTCGTTTAAGCGGATCATAGATCTCAGTTTTCAATGAATTCACATTCAAATGATGTTAAAAGTTGATAGAAATCTAGTATCATAGCAGACTCACAAATGAGCAATAGTTTTCGTTCAACGAAAAACCCGTTAGGAACACTTTACATTTACATTTTAATATGTAAGTTCCACGTTCAGTATCGGTTAAAACAGATTTTGTATATTTCATTTGTAAATTATCTGCATATTTTATACTCGTCCATAGTTTTAAGCAAGCTAATACCTCTGATAGCTATAACTCTAGGCATGAGTCTTCGTTTCCTGATATCTCTACGAGTATAATTTAAAAGAGAAGGGATATAATTAAAGCACTATAATCCCATCAACTTTATTAAATAAGTAGATGTCCAAAAATCCTTAAGTAAGACATTCAATGTCACTTGTTTTAAGCCTGTGTATAAGACAACTCTTATTATTGTTTTTAAAGGGGTTTATAGTTAAATGACTAAGGATAATATTAATCTGTTTTCAAATTTACCTATATATATATAGGGCTAGTACGTATCTATGTTGCCATTCTGTTAACTGGAATTGAATGGAAAGGAATGCAAAGGGTATTTTACCTTTGATGGAGTCGTTTGGGCGCTATCCTGACACACGCCGGGTCATGAGCATGCTGGAACCTAGCGGAGCCTATCTCTCTCCAAATCGAAGCACACTCGATTTCTTCTAGACAAGAAGTAAGAGAAGGGGGAAGAATTAATCCCAATACTGGACTAGTACTTTATTTATTACCCTCGAAATAATAGCAGACAAAGTTGACCTCTGTTGTTCATTTGAACTCAAATTTCATTGAGCCAGAACAAATATCAAGACATTTAACCCGATGAGTTAACGTATCTGCCAATTCGTCGCCTATTCTTAAGTGAATGAGATACAAATCCCTCGAGATTGAACATAGCTCTATCGCAAGTAGTGTTTCTCACCAAAATAATATTGTAGGAAACCAAGTACTTGGTTTTAATCTCAATCATATGATTTCTTATATTTAGTAAGCCTGTTATAATTCTATTACAGATTCATTATCACATAATGTACGAGTTATCTTATAGAGGTTATCACTTGATTATAATGAAAGTTGCCGCAATACATTATTTCATAATAAGAGTATTATTACGATGTGGCAGCATGAATAATTCCTCATTATTATTAATTACTATAAATATTTATAATATTTATGATAATTAACGTCATAGGAATACCGTGAAGTGTTAGATAGGTGGTTTATATATGAAGTAGTACTTCATTTACTTCCCCCTACCTTTCTAATATAATGTTCTGAAAGAGTCAATATTTGTTTTATCTCATACATAGGATAAATATTATTATTGATAATCACGTTCTGGTTTCAATTTAATTATAACTGTATCCTTCGCCCGGAATATGTATAAAATAATCCAGATACAGAACATAAATTACCTTTCTACAAAGTATAAACCACCAATTACTGACATGCTCGCTGCAACTTAACACGTGCAAACATTCTGAACTATATCTAAAAATGACCACACGAAGCACACACTCAAATATTCACTTATCAAAATGCCGAAAATGCTAACCTATCTCCTTCAGAGAATCAGATGTATGATATGACCTGATGACAATAAAACAACACCAGACATTCATTCCTTCTCTATTCTACCGTTACTACATGTTATTTTTTCCCCACTGAAATTTCAATCTTTGAACCATCTTCACCGAAGCTCTCTCAATGCACCCACTTCTCTTACTCTACAATTCATATATGTCTTCCTCTCTAACTTGGAATAAATGTTTCACCAAATGCATCCCTCCGCTGCCCACCTTCTCATAACAATTTGTTTTTAATTCCGGTTAAATATCCATGACATCGTCGGTTCGGAAGCATTTTCTTTTCCCGAAACAAAGTATTAGTTTCTGATTTAGGCATAACACCAACGATCTGGGGAGAGGGAAAAGTCGATTAAACGGACTTCAGTCCGTTACTGGTACTCTATTTTATCGATACCATAATGATGAAAGGCAAATCTAGCATGGCACATCGGCTTAATGAGCCTCTTGGCTTGAGACAGGTTTTTTTTATAATGAATATTATTGCATTTCCTTAATGGTGCTTTATCGCTTTCACTACATAGTTTTATACATATGTATTCATTTGAAGTATAATTTTTTCATCTATAGCTATTTGCAGTGGAGTGTTTTCTTGTCTATAGACGGGGAATTGGCGGAGTCGTTAGAACGTCGTATAGAATGCTTTGTGGTATGCGTTTCGGCTCTCTGCTCTCGTCGAGTTCAAATCTCGCCGAGGTCAACTTTGTCTTGCATTCATTCGAAAATTACTGAGGTCGATTATTCCTCTATATCTCACTCTATATCTTCCTCTATATCTCACTCCCATTTTCTCAGTCTTTCTATCCTTTTCTGGAAATCATCTACTGTATTGAGACCTGGGGAGGAGATGAACTCTGCCAGGCTTAAAAATGTCTTCGAAACGCCGTATATGAATACGGCACTTCTACGACTCCCTCGGGAGTTACGCAAACATACATCCAATTCTCTTGTCTAAGCAGGCTTGTGCGGAACACCAGATAGTTGAACAAATTATTTTAACGTATGTGTTACATTTGTTATAGACCTTATACTAAAGGCTGAATAGTCTGTTATGTTGCTTTCCACTATTAGAGTTGTATGTTATAATTATTAATTTTGTCACAATGGGAATGGAAATGAAACACCTGAACCATCTGTCTACAATGAAGAACTCGGCATTTCATTCACGTTCACTTATTGGTAACATGCCTGGCATAGTTTCATAGTAATCAGATAATATATTCATCAGAATGTCAGAATCAATTTCTGACCAATTTTCTCATTCTTGATCATTAATTCTATTAACTTCGCATTGTTATTTACTTCACAACATATATCCTTGGGGTTAATTAACTCATGGACGCCATCCATAGGCTTGCGAACATAATTACCTAATCCGTGCGCTATTTATACAGGTATCGCACAAGATACCTGTAGTGTTGCTTCATAGTTTTTGATGATTACAAGATACCTGTAATGTTGCTTCCTAGTGTTTACCTGGTTACAGTGGAGCAATGTCAGGTATTAATTATATATTAAATTATATATTTAAATGTGCTAACTTTTCACACCTGCTCGTGTACAATATAACAGTTCTACCTAGTAATTTAGTGATTCTCTCGCAACTAATTCTTTACGTGCAGTGACTAATATTTATTCTGCAACTGTTTATGCAGGTGTTACTTCCTGACTTACTTTCTAATTAATATTGGTTTCTAATGAGTGCACAAAACCTCAATTTGTAAGGTGTAAATCGATTATATCGAATCCAGTACATAAAACTACGACATCGTTTTATGGAAGCCAGAATGACAAAAGCTCAAGTTGATATCAACGAGATTTTATTTCAAAACAATATTATATCGACCTCTGTGGTTAACAGGTATTCATCGAGCTCTAAAGAATGATAAACAGCAACTCTGACTCAGACCCTAAAGAGTTTGGAAAATACCAGAAGTAGTTTTATCTGTCGCTCTACCTGTTCTACCTCATCTATTATATAATAATGGTTTGCTCGATAAATGAATAATAATAATGATTAATAATTTCTTTGTTAACCACACAGAGCTCACATTAAGGAAACGTTAAGACGGTACAGAACGAACAGTGTAGGGGGTTTTATGTAAAATAAAATGTATAACAGAGACTAAGAAAATAAACATTTAAAAAACAAATATAACCAATTCCCCAAAGGAGAGGAAACTCCAAGGATTACTCGTGGAGAAATCTCACAAAAAGGCGCGGTCACCCTTTCCGCTAAGGTAAAGTGCCCTCTACCAGTTGTTCTCCTCCAATCTTCATTGGATTTTATATGGAGAGATGTTTACGGATAACATTAAATAAAGATACAACATATATGTCTGTTTGCGTGTCTGTTTCTACTTACATGTATGGCTATATGATATATAATATACTTGCATATATATATATATATATATATACATACATTCATAACATATACATATGCATGCACGCCCGCACACACACTCAATACGCACACAAATACGCATATATATATATATGATTTCATACAAATATCTATCTCTATATCTGTGTGTGTAAATATATATGTATATATATATATATATATATATATATATATATATATATATATATATATATATATATATTTATTTATTTATTAAAATAACAGATTAAAGTTTAAGCAAAGAATCGCTGCTTTCACTCTTAACGGGATCTTCAGAGGATCCCGTTAAGGGTGAAAGCAGCGATTCTTTGCTTAAACTTTAATCTGTTATTTTAATAAATATTTGCTCTACGGTTCTTATATATTTGATATATATTTATCCTTATCGAGTCCTCTTTGAAATTTAGTCTTCAAATTTATTATTATTACTATATATATATATATATATATATATATATATATATATATGCGTTGGGGGATCGCATGTGAGCTTGCTTACTTTAAGAACAAATGCAATTATCGAGAAGTAATCATAGGCAGCCTATATATGATTCAGATATTTTTATTTTCCATCAAAGAACCTAACTTTGTTTTACCGTACCAGTGAAAGTCGGCGATAATGTGTTGTTTTGCATTAAAACTAATTATTGACGTTAGATGAGATTTGTGTTTACTTTGTTTCACTCTTTGTGTTTTCAATATCGTAAAAGGTCTTACGATGATCTGCCTGTTGTATCAGTCAGAACTTTTGATGTTCACATAGAATTATTTCACCTACAGAAATCAATATATTTTCTTTAGTCTGCTTGTAATGATGTTGCGTTTTATTTCCGATAACATGTGCTCTGTGTCGTTAATGAAAACACTTAACTTTCACAAGAACTCATCAATTAAGCAAAGATTTCAACATTAATTTGACATCTAAACTATGTGTATAATCTAGAAAAATAACTTCTTTCAGTAGTTGATTATTTCACAGAGTAATGATTGTAGTTGGAAAGGTTAAGGAATTTAATCGTTTTCCAACTGTGTGCGTGTGAGATATATTTTGGTAAATTGTTTTTCACTGAATGACTAATATAATTATTATCATTGATTAATTGATTGTTTGAGCTATTGAATTGATTAATGGCAAAAGTTTCGATTTTGTACATATTAGCAATCGTACAGTCGAGTATGGCACCATGCGTTTGCTAAATTTCAAGATGTTCATACAATGATGTGCAAAGGGACCTGTTTGATCTTATAATCTTCCGGGGCTTGTTATCTGGACGTGAAAGTTATGTGTTTGGGTTGTCGAATACATTTTCTTTAAAGACGCTACAGAAATATGAGACCACCTTTTCAAAGAGAGTAATAAGTGAGATACACACTAATAGATAGATCTGAATACAACAGACTGTGTGTAGTCATTGGTGAACTTTAATAAAACAAGCCAATAACTGTACACTGTAAAATTATCACTATATTCTATCAATATATGCTATACATATTTTACCTGTTTAATTTTTAATACTATCGATTATGCGAAGCTTACTGTCACAAAATTGTCATAAACGTATTACAATGAATCTACTTTTGGTAAAATCTTTAATTAATATATTCATAGATATAGGCCTTTCTTTTTAGAAAATACGCTTTTCTTTTGGAGGCTTATATTCCAGTGGATTCCTGTAATTATGTAATTCAATTTTATATTCTTATTTACACACTGTTATTATTATTTTGTTATTCTTATCGACGGATTGGCAGTATCAGTAGAGCGTCGGACACCTACCTCGTGGCATAGAGTTACGGCTCTTTACGTTCTGAGTTCAAATCCAGCCGAGGTAAACTTTGCCTTTCATCCTTACGGGGTCGATAAAATAAAGTAACACTCACGCACTGGGGTCGATTTAATCGACTTTCCCCTCTCCCTCAAATTGCTGGCCTTGTGCCTATATAAGAAACCATTATTATTAGATTGGCAGGGCGGTGGATTGGCAGTATCGGTAGGGCGTCGGAAAACATGCTTTTCAGCATAGAGTTACGGCCCTTTATGATCTGAGTTCAAATCCTGCCGATGTTAACTTTACTTTTCATCTTTACGGGGTTGATAAAATAAAGTACCAGTCACACACTGGGGTCGATTTAATCGACTTTCCCCTCCTCCAAAATTACTGGCTTTGTGCCTACATAAGAAATCATTATTATTAGATTGGATTGGCAGTATCGATAGAGGGTCAGACAACATGCTTTGCAGCAAAGAGTTACGGCCCTTTATGTTCAGAGTTCAAATCCCGCCGAGGTTTATTTTGCCTTTCATCCTTACGGGGTCGATAAAATAAAGTACCAGTAATACACTGGGATAATTGATGACCTTGTGTCAAAAGTAGAAACAATTATTAGATTGGCAGTATCAGTGGAGCGTCGAACAATGTGCTCTACGGCATTTTTGTCCTTTACGTCCTTATACGTTCTGAGTTTGAATTCGCCGAAGTTCGCTTTGCCTTTCATTCTTAAGAGGTCGATAAAATAAAACACCAGTAAGCCCCTCCCCCAAAATTGTTGGCATTATGCCTAAATCAAAAACCATTATATATCCTCTCATGTAACATTGGATTCGACTATATCTCTAAAAATTATCTTCCCGACCGTCCCTTATCTATATCTACTAACAATGAAGTAGAATCTATTCTTCTAACGAAATATGATAACGGCAATGCAAATATAATATGCCTGCTATCTAAATGTATCAGTTCACTTTGATGGAATAATTCAAAAGCTTTATTTAAAAGCCAAGTTCATATTAAAATAAATTTGTCGATTTTTATATTTGAACTTTCTTTTGTCCTCGTAAAAGTGCAGTGATATCAAAGGAATTAAAGTTAATACCATTTATTATATAATTATTCTTCACATTAACTTGTTTAAATGGTCTCTTTATTTGTAGTCTCGTCTCTTCCATAATTTTAACCTACTTTTCAACTTTGTCTTCTATTCATCCTCTTTAGTTTTATGTTTCCAATAATCCTTTTCAATACTTACTCCTCTTATGTAATTTTATAGTTCTTAAATAAATAATAAACTTTCCTCTGTGCCGTCCTCATCCCTAAAAGCATCACCGTTTTCATCATTATCCTCATCTGCATCATCGTCGTCAACACAGACTTCTTCTTCTCCTTTTTCTTCTTGAGATTCATATTTTCTTCGATTACTACTTTCTAACAACCAGCTTCTGGATCTTCTTTGCTTCCATCATCTTCATTTTACCCAACAATGGTTTCTGCTACACTTTTTTATTACTTACCAAAACAACATATTCTCGACGACATCTACTTTCAACAGATAATTAATCGTTTTATAATACACCATTTGAAACTTTCTTTTTCACACGATACAACGTTGCATATTTCCATTTTTATTTGATAGTCGGAGTAGAAGTATCTATTTTATAGATTCTTATTTTATTAACTACTTAGAAGTGAAGTGACAGTGAACATGAACTTTGCAGGCCATCCGAAACTCGTATGATCCATATATTTTGTGTTTGATGTGAACTTGTATTGATCGATGCTCACTACAGTTCTGGGGAAATGTGCTTGTTGCGAGTCTGGGAATAATACACGGTATCTTTTAACCGGAGAAGGTGTGAAGGTGAAACATACGAGGGTTGGCTAAACAGTCCTTAGACTGAAAGGTCCAGAGGATGACTAAGAAGGAGTGATACTAGAACAGTGAAATCTTGCATGCATTAATTTCAACTCTTCTTATTAATAACTGCAGTTTCTTTCCAAGGACTATGTTGAAAAGTAAACTTCATTTCGTCATTCCATGAGAGACTTTGGTCAGCCTATGATTTTTTTCAGCCGACACTCATATATGTAAACAATACTCCAATGTGAGTCACACTTTAGTTTGGAGGAAATTTAGTAACTATTTAGAGTCGAAGTATTTGCTAGACAGGTAGAGCAAGTCTAGTTTTTGAGATATATCCTTCGTAATTTAATCAAGAGATTGCTATACAAGATTATAGAAAATTGTTATGTCTAGTATTTGCAATAACTTTGATTGGTTTTATCTGCGTCTTATCCATTCGTAGGGAGGGTATATAGCAATATTGTATCGTTAACATGTAAACTTCTCGCTCATGAAACAGATGTAAATACGTATCGTGGTATCTAGATTGCCTCAGGATGATGCCTGTGTGCGGAATCTTACGAAGGTGACATATGCGATGCCATATATACAGGGGCCTATGTGACAGCAACAATTCTTTTAAGATAGAGAAATAGGAAAACTAGATATATAAAGCAATCACTCAACTGGAGTTAATAGGGCTTGAGTTGCATATTGTCTCATCAAGACATCTGCAATGGAGCAGTCCAGCAGGTCATTTCTGACCCAGTAGATCTGAGGTAGATTAAGACACTCCTCAATAACTGTTTACTAAACCTGAGCTGAAATAAAATATAAGTATGACAGCTAAGATGAGAAAGAGTCTCTAAAATTAACGGTTTATAGATGTAAATTGTCAACATGGTGACTCATTTATTATGTTTATCAGTAGTTATTGTAATGCTTCATTTCGATAGCCATGTGTGCGTGTGTGTGTGTGTATGTGTGATTATATATCTTTTTTAAACAGGAATATATTTGAGCAAAAATCTTCGTTGTTCTTACAATGTGTTTATGTCTATTATTAATGTAGCCGAGGTTAACTTTGCCTTTCATCCTTACGAGGTCGATAAAATAAAGTACCAGTAATGTACTGGGTAATTGCTGGCCTTGTGCCTAAAATAGAAACAATTAATGTAACAACTCGTTTCTGTCAGTTGCTTTTAAATGCAATATTTGCAATTAACGTCGGAGATTCTAGTGCCCTCGTATAGTAATTTATAAACAGAAAAAGTTGTTACTGATTTATTGCTATTTCTATCTCATTCATGTATTTCTAGTTTTCAGCTTCGGCTTCACTCTTCTGTATATAATCTGTATAAGTACACTAAACTCTTTAAGTTT
>OZ024746.1:20969436-20979436 GCA_964016885.1 Eledone cirrhosa | reverse complement strand
GGGTGTTGAACTTATGTCGTGGGTTCCATTCCTGGATTCGCTTGTGTTTTGTGTTCTTGAACAAAACACTTCATTTCCCGTTACTCCAGTATACTCAACTAAAGATGAGTATCTGCAATAACTGGTGTCCTGCCCAGGGGGAAGTCTTAACGCCACGGAAACCGGGATAAAGACCGACCTGATGAGCCTACTGGTTTGAGACTGAATTTAACCCTGCGATGGACTGGCGTCCTGACCTGGGGGAGTTCTGTATTTTCAGTCACTTCCCGCAATAGAAACCAGGATATGCACCGGCAGGTGAGCCTCCGGGCTCCAGACAGACTTTAGAATTATTTTTCTTTTGTTTTTTTTTTGTTTTGTCATTGGAAAAGGTATAAATGTCGTGATAAACATTTTTATTGGTTTAGTTGGAAGAAGGAAGTGTCACCAAGCCCACATTCGAAGATTGGGGAAATCGACAAAATGCACGAATGAATAATGAGTTTAAGAGAGATAAATGAGTCGGAATGGTTTCATATAAAGATGTGCTAAAACAGCCAGCTTTGATGAGCAGATGCCACTGTAGTGGCAAAGAGAGGAGACAGCATGTCTGTGATAATGAGACCAACATCTATATTCTTGAGTGACTTCACACCAATCAAGAATGTTAGTAACTTCATACTTGTTATTGTTAGATGATGTGTGTGTCTATGTCTGTGTCTGTGTCTGTGTTTTATTTGTGCGTATGTGTCCATGTGTGTTTGTGTGTGCGTGTGCGTCAATGTGTGTCTACGTTTGAGTGTGTGTGTCTATGTACGTGTGTGTATTTGTGTGTGTGTGTGTGCGTGTGCGTGTGCGTGTGTGTGTGTGTGTGTGTGTGTGTGTGTGTGTGTGTGTGTGTGTGTGTGTGTGTAACTTCCGCGTCGTCTTAGATCTGGAATCTAAGCTTAATAGGTTTTGAGAATGAAATAATTTCCGACTCTGAATGAGGAGGCCACCTTATCTTTTTTATGCAGTGTTAGCTATGTTAAATAAGTACGTTTGTCAAGAGAGATATTCACTGGTGATTAGTCTCAGCGTTTGTAGAAATCTAGAGTGTTATTTATCCTTTTCTTGTGTGATGGATATATTTAGACCATGATGAGAAACGATAAGCGTTTGTTGGTATGTTTAGTGATTATGTTTGTGTACTGACAATGTTTATCGCAAGCGAATATTTTATTTAGGCTCTCTACAATCTTGACTCAAATTTCTCTGTGTCAATTTAACCTCAAATTCTTCGAAAGTCATTAAAATAAGTAGTAATCAAGTACGTGCGTTACTTCTGTCATTAATTTCAATCAAACATCATTAAGATGGCGATGTTAGCTCGAGAGGAAAAGAAAATATTCTGTGGAATTGCAAGCTTGATGCAAAATTCAAGTCAATTGATTGGTGGGATAATGAATATCACGAACCCGGATTACTCAGTGTCACAAAAGTATGAACTTTTTATTACACATGAAGAAATAATGGTATAATTTCAATTTTTTTGATAATTAATGCTTTTATTATAAAAATAGTTGAGGGCAGTGGATTGGCTGTAGAGTGTCGGATAACATGATTTGTCGCACATAGTTATGGCCCTTTACATTCTGAGTTCAAATCTCACTGAGAGAAGAAGAAGAAGAAGAAGTGTGTGATATTCAATATCAGAAATTTAAACATATATAGTTGTTTCTACTTTTGGCACAAGGCCAGCAATTATTCCAGTACATTACTGGTACTTTATTTTATCGACCCTGTAAGGATGAAAGGCAAAGTGAACCTCGGCGGGATTTGAACTCAGACTATAAAGGGGCGTAACTCTAGGCTGCAAAGCATGGCGTCCGACCTTCTACCGATACTGCCAATCCCCCGCCCTTAAACATATGTAATAATAGATTATTACAACTGGTATGGCCCTTACCTAAATTTAGAGAGAAACTAATAACATCGATTACTATGGATACTTTCTGTCGTAGTGAAGGTGTGTGGCTCACCGGTTAGAGAGTTGCATTAACAACTGTGAGAATGTGTGTTCGATTCCCAGACCATGTGATGTGTTGTATCCTTGAGAAAGACAATTTATTTTACTGTGGTCCAGTTCACTTAGCTGTAGAAATACGTTGGGACATCACTGAAGCTGTATCGGGCTTGACAACATTAGTGGCGATAGTCGCGACAGGCCTAGCAAGCCGGTGATAGAACTGCTACCAAAAAACAAACAGAATGCCTCGTTCTGAAGAAACATCTGGTCTGACGAGCAATAGGCCTACCTGGTATTAGATGAAGATGAAGATTGTCTGTCGTATGTTCATGTGATATTCCTATAAACTGAAAGCATTTTTTTTTATTTCTTCTTTTGTTGTTACTGTTTCGTTTATTACAACATCGTTTCCTATATCTACCACTACAGCATTTCTCAGAATTATTTTCTCTCAATTTTTTTGTCATGTACGATTTACCAGCCTGTAATTTAGCATAGAGAAGAAAAAGTTAGCCCAGTTATGTTATCTTGAAGTATACACGAAGGAATATACCACAGAAATATTCAGGATAGATAAATAAACGAAGAGACAGCGACAAATATGATCAATATTAATCATATCTCTGCTGGGAGTGATATTTCAAACTTTGAAGTTGTATGTAGGAGAGAAAAAAATATATTTATACTTAAAAAGAAATGCAAACTAAACTAGTTTTGAATATAAATCAGCTACACGATTCTCTGAACATTCATGTTAAAATGTACAGAGAGAGAAAAATATGATTTTATTCTGTTTCATCTTAGTTTCATTTATTGAGTAAATTTATGTTTGTATAGATGCATGATGCATGTCCATATACATACGCAAAAATACCCACATATATCCGTCCGTACATGTACGTATGTTGATGATCATAGGTATTAAATAAGACATTCAGAAGCATACAGAAAATTCATACTTATTGTGGAAAACCGCTTTTCAATATTTCACGTTCCAGTATCTTTGTCTGGACACATTTAAGTAATTTATTCAAATGTTCAAGTTTGACAACAAAAGAAGAAGAGGTTGCATATTACATGCTATAGAGTATATATAATAATTTTTAACCTCATCACGGCACTACCATTCATTTTCAAGCTAGAATTATGAATATTTTTGTTCAAATATTCATTCTGATTATATATATATATAGGAGTAGGTTTCTTCGTTTTCTGGGGTTATCGTTTGCATAACTAATCCGTTGACTCCTGCGAACAGGAGTAAATAGAACATCTGCTTTGTAGGTTATTAAAAAAAGAACCCCGTAGTTGTAGCCCTGAAACCAATGAAGGATATTTGGTCTAACCATATATTGTAAAACTCTACTCTAAATGACTGAAAATATATTAACAACGTTTTAATATTTTATTTCTCATTCTTTCTTCTGATGAAGGACTAGCGTCCGAAACGTTAGGACCCTCTTCCTGCTATATCAAGCGTTAACCTAATATATCCCTTCCATAGACTGTACCGATTGTTTTGTTATTTCTATTTACCTTTTACATACATATAGCTATATATATATATATATATATATATATATACGTGGGAAAGTGAAAAATCGGAGAATAGACCGTTAAAACATGTTTATTTAAAATATCACCTACGTACGTTTCGCCCAGTTGGGCTTCTCAAGGGCATAAACAATCACAAGTGTTCCTTATAAGGTGATATTTTAAATAAACATGTTTTAACGGTCTATTCTCCGATTTTTCACTTTCCCACGTGCTTACGCTCTGCTAACTCTCTAGCCCACTAAATATTAACACTTCGAATATTTAATACTGCCGGCACTAGTATCGAGCACCTTTGGCATACGCTACTTGGCAAATAACTATATGTATCGCCTATCCCTCCTTTTTTTCTCTCTTTCTCGATACGTAAACACTATATATATATATATATATATATATATATATATATATATATATATATATATATAGAGAGAGAGAGAGAGAGAGAGAGAGAGAGAGAGAGAGAGAGAGAGAGAGAGAAAATACTAACCGCAGAGCCAGGCGGTTTCGGCTTGTGTGTTTAGCAAGCCTTTTCAAGGATGTAATAATTTCAACACCCTTGACGACCCTTAACGTTCTTAGTTCAGATTCCATCGTGGTTGACTTTACCTCTTATCCTTACGGGAGTCGATAAAATACAGCACCAGTAAGGCACTGGAATCGAACTCCACTGGGGTGTGGTTGTGGGCACACATATGTGGTTGAGATGTGAAAGAAAGTTTGTACTTGGATGCTGCTCTTTATATATGTTTTTATTCTTATTTCATGTGTTTGTATTTTACTCCATAATACATGTTTCTTATTTTAAATCCGCTAAGCCTTTTTTAGATTCTATGTAATTATCATATATATACCGAACTATCCTCTATTGTAGAGCACTAATTATATGCAATTCTTAACCGTAATATCTAAATGGAGAAGTCGTAAAGCTAATTTAATAGCGACAGCCTTCTAAGAAATGTGATAAACACGAAAAAATTCAAAATCTTATAACAATATTCCTACTGCATATCTTCTTCCCACAATATTATATTTCACATCTTGTTATCTTTATTGATTGGCATGCCACAAGTGACTGTATTGAATAGATGTAACTAGTCTGTTCGTTGGTTTGATGTGTTATGCGTTGTAAAATTAATATCTATAAAAATGAGACTAGCTCTAATTGGCAATAGAAAATACCACCCAAATGTTTAGAACATTGAGTAAATAATTAACAAGTGCGATACGTAAACTAAATTTGTGTGTCAAATACATACGAGGGTCGGCTGAAAGGTTCATAGTCTGACCAAGATACTCTCGTGGAATGAGGTAATCAAATGAGGTTTATTTTTCAACGTAGTCTCTGGAAAGAAACATTACAGTTATTAATAACATTTGAAATTAATGCATGCTAGATTTCACAGATCGAACGTCACTCCTTCATAGACAGCCTATGAACTTTCCATCCGAGCCTCGTATATATATATATATATATATATATATATATATATATATATATATACTCATAGCTTTATTCCCTTCTTTCAGTCACTTCTGCGCACCAGCGCACTTGTCCATCTTTTCTATATTTCACCTGCCTGTCACCTATCTTCTGGATTGTCTTTCTGTTGCTCTCTATCTTCTGAGGGATTTTTGCCCATCGCCGTCTTTGACAGCATTTAGCTATTTTAACGCCTATTCTAGCGATGAGTTTTCTTATATATATATATAGTATATAGTTATATAGTTGTATATATATATATATATATAGTTATATATATATACATATATTTATATATATATTTATATATATATAGTGAAAGACAGACAGGCAGACAGACGATAATCGTGTATGAGATATACAAACATGTTAAATATCGAGATTAAAGGGGAAAAAGTTTCATTTATTTTAAGTCCGCTGAGTTTTCTCTAGATGCGATGTAATTATCATACACAAATAGAATCAATCCTCTATTCTAGATCACTGATATTTCAGAGAAGTTTATATAGAATTCTTATCCGTAATGCGTAAATGGAGAAATCGGGAGGCCAACTCAATTGCTACAATTTTTTAAGAAATGTGATGAAAACCAAAATATTTCAAAATCTTATAACAATATTCCTACTGCATAACTTATTCCCATAATATTTTATTTCACTCCTTGCACTGTTTATCGATTTCGATGCCACGATTGACTTTATTGAATAGAAATAATCAGTCTGTTTGTTGGTGGTTGATGTTTTATGCATATAAACGGAATTAATCCTTTCGATCAGTTTCTATTTCTTTCTAGCAATTGTCCATTATGCATCGAAACGTGATAATTTGCCATTCTGACAGCAGTTCAAAGTCTTTAATCTATAAGACGCATTAACATGACTGCTTAATAATTGTTTCTACTTTAAACCAGCAATTATCCAATGTATTACTGGTACTTTATTTTATCGACCCCGTAAGGATGAAAGGCAAAGTCAACCTCGGCGGGATTTGAACTCAGATCGTAAAGGGACGTAACTATGCTGAAAAGCATGGCAAATACAAGTATATTAGTCCGAATGAACTAAGAATATGATTTTCTAGAAAAGTATTCTGGAATCTACAGTCAGACATGTAACTGAAGAGTAAGATTTACTGTGTTACATGTTAAGAAGTAAATGCAATTTCGACTGGTTGTTTTTGTTGTTAACTCGCCATAGTGGCACCCTGATTATACAGACCTATGTTTAGTCGGCATTCCAGTCGTAAGCATGAACATCTTGTGCTACGACTACAGAATACAAATTATTTGTGAGAAATTGGCAGCTATTTCTAGCAGATCAAATATGCTACATAAAAACCTCTCACTGTCTTGGCCAGGCTTACGAGGGTCGTCTGGAAAATTCATAGGCTGACCAAGATACTCTCATGGAATGACCAAATGAGGTTTATTTTTCAACATAGTTCCTAGAAAGAAACACTGCAATTGTTGATAAGAAGAGTTGTAATTAATGCATGCAAGATTTCACAGCTCTAGCATCATTCCATCATAGTCAGTCTATGAACTTTTCAGTCGACCCTCGTTAGAAATAGCAGCCAATACACTCTCAAATCAGGTTCAATTGACTTATATATGGATGTATATATGTATGAATGTAATGCATATATATATGTATGTATATTTGTATGAATTTATGCATATATGTATGTATGTGTTTATGTATGTATTCGTGCATGAATTTATCCATATCTCTATATGTGCACATATTAATGTTTTATATATATGCATGCATCTATGTATGCATGTACTTCCACATGTCATTATGTGTGTGCATGTATGTTAATTGTCATACATGCCATTTCGGGATGGGGTGATTCTGAACATTTGACATACGTAAGTCGACAGTAGTCTATTTGCAAATATTACTGGCTATAGTCTGGAATGTTTTGCATATTTTTACAGTTTCATTAATAACTTGCAAGTTTGCATTTTTGATGAGTCGTGTTTGTATTGGTTTTCTGAAGCCTAGATTCTATACATATGTAACGATGTGCTTAGTTACATAACCATGAGCTCCAATAATCGCATACATAAAGATAAATTTATAGTCACATTATCCGGTGATTTCACACTGTTTGTTTCATGTAAGTTATCGCTTTTTTCCATCTCTAACATTATGCTAACATCTGCGGACAATTGGTTTCTACTACGTTTCTAGTCACAGATCATTATGCTATTATGGTCTTTTAAACATGCATTGTTCTTTTACCATAATAGAGGCATGTGTATCAACTTTATATATATTCCTTTATATGAATTCTGCTAAGCACATGTGGTAAATATTTCGATCTAATCCTATACTAAAGGAGATGAATTGGCAGAGTTGTTAGAACGTCGGATAAAATGCTTTGGGGTATTCGCTCTGGCTCTCTGTGCTCAAATCCCGCCGAGAACAACTTTGCCTTTCATCCTTTCGAGGTCGATAAAATACCAGTCTAGTACAGGGGTCGATTCTCTCTCTCTCTCTCTCTCTCTCACTCACTCACTCACTCACTCACTCACTCACTCACTCACTCACTCACTCACTCACTCACTCTCTCTCTCTCTCACTCACTCACTCACTCACTCACTCACTCACTCACTCACTCACTCACTCACTCACTCACTCACTCTCTCTCTCTCTCTCTCTCTCTCTCTCTCTCTCTCTCTATCTCTGTATTCAGAACTAGAAAGGTAAAGTTGGACGTGTAAATACATTCAAGAACACATATATCAGTTCATTGTTCATCTAGATATTGATACCTAAGTAATTCCAAATAAATTGGTTTACAATGATAAATTTAGAAACCTACATGAACATATGATTGCATGCACGGTCCTGTAACTCGTAAGGGAGTCGTAAGGGACACATGTTGACATACGGCGTTTGTATGTCATTTCTTTTAAAACCTGGTGGAGCCCATCTCCTCTCTAAGTCTGAATAGAGCAGATTTCTTCCAGAGAAAGATAACGAGTGAGAGAATGAAAGTGTGAAAGAGATATAGAAAAATAATCGACACCAGTACTTTACTGTACATACATTGTTATCAACCTCGATGAAAAGCAAAGTTGAACTCAGCGTGATTTGAATTCAGAAGGCCGAGAGTCGAAACAAATACCGCAAGCACTCTATCCGACGTTCTAACGAACCAGCTAATTCAACGACATGAACATATGCTTAATTTCACTCTAAAGTAAAGTTACACTTAAGGTTATCGTGACGTATATGGGGTGTATGAAAGAAAGTTAAGTGGATTAATATAACTTCTGTTATTATATTCAAATTATTGATCAGAAAATACATCGGTATATTTGGAAGGCTTTCGGTTAAATTCAACAGAATTAACATTTTGAGAAAATAGTTTCTGTCACGCACGTTCCTTTGGCTTTTTGAACCAAACAATATATCTATGTACTACGCATAGTGTATTCATTTGGGAAAATACAAGCGGCTTGAATATATAATCGAATTCACTGTTAGATTTACTGAGTGAAATATAGAACAAAATCTATTTTAAATGTTTATGTATATAAAACTACATATATATTCAACTCGTACATGAAGAAAAGCATTGAATGTATACTGCACTACACATCCATAAATTGTGCTTCAATTATTACTTCATTTGCAGTCAGCAGAGACAAATTATTACGAATTCATGTTAACTAAAATATTTAAACACGAAAACGCAGAGAAAACAATTTAAACTGGATTAAATTTCAGAAGTCATATAAAATATAATATATAACAATGTTTTGATTAGTAGACAGGAATACATACATAAATACTAATATAGAAAATACCATCATGGATATCAGCGAATTCAACAAATATATTCAAACGTACGAACTTGGAGAAATTTTGGTGAAAATTGAAACTAAAACCTGGAAATAACTCAAACAAAACCAATGTAATATTGTTACGTTTCATCTTTTAATGTCTTAGTCACATGAAAAGAACTATGTCCACTACACTTTTGAGCACCTCCGAGACTGAGTAAAGGATATTATCGTTGACCGATGAATTGGCAGTATCGGTAGAGCGTTGGACAACATGCTTTACGTTCTAAGTTCAAATCCCGCCAAGGTTAGCTTTGCTTTTCATCCTTACGGAGTCGATACAAAACGTACCAGTAATGCACTGGGTTGATTTATTCTACTTTCCCCTCCCCTAAAAATGTTTGGCCTTGTACCTAAATCAGAAGCCATTATTGTAGAGCGACGTCCTAGTCTGAAGGTTCGCTTCGAAATCTGGTAAAAGAGATAGGAGATAAAATTCTTTGAGTTCTTAATCTTTTCAAAATGATATGGGAAAGTATCCATAGACCATTAACCAAGACTGCATCCATTCATTATTAATATCACAACATGTTATATATCGCAGAATACATGACACGGCATTCAATCTCTGTGAATAACACCATAACTTACAAATTCCAGATAAGCACAGTAGCAGAGTGGATATAAATTCATAAATGTAAGAAATTTAAGAAAGGAACCGGTGTGGAAAAGCATTAAAATATCTAGACACTCTTGTTTCACCAATATATTCTCTGTCATGACTTCTTTCTCGTTTTTATCGTCTCTCCGTTTAATGTTATCCTTAGATAGATGGTTTGTAAAACATACATTAACTACCTTTACCTACATATATACAAACTTTGTATGCCGTGTGAAATCGCTCAGGCAACATCTTCAAAACAAAAGAAATAAAACCAAATATATTATTTACGTTTTAATAGTGAGGATAGGAATATTTTACGAGTCGGAATGAATTCCTTACGAATACTCTAGCTTACGATATTTTACGTTTTTACTATGATTGTATATGTACATGTATATCTTATTGTTTGACACATAACTGTTATAAAAGTATCTATGAAAACTATGGACTATAATTTAAAGGAAACGATTGCCTAACGTAAACTACAAATGGAAAAGAAGAAAAATACACAATATA
>OZ024746.1:20949436-20959436 GCA_964016885.1 Eledone cirrhosa | reverse complement strand
GCAGTTATTAATAAGAAGATTTGTATAAGAATAATTGTATCTACTTTTGGCACAAGGCCAGCAATAACCCAGTGTATTACTGGTACTTTATTTTATCCACCCCGTAAGGATGAAAGGCAAAGTTAACCTCGGCGGGATTAACTTTGCCTTTCATCCTTACGGGGTCGATAAAATAAAGTACCAGTAATACACTGGGTAATTGCTGAAGATTTGAAAATAATGCATGCAAGATTTCACAGTCCTAGCATCAATACTTCATAGTCAGCCTATGAATTTTTCAGGCCACCCTCGTATACATGAACACACACATACACGCACACACACACATACACACATACACACACACACACACACATACATATATATATATATATATGTGTGTGTGTGTGTGTAATGAAAAAACGTATAGACATTAGAAAACGTTCTGTATAGCTCACGTTATATAAGGAAAATGATAATAAAAAAAGCTTTGAAAAGTGCGCCTTGTATATACATTTAAAATATCTTGATAACATGTTCAAAAAACACCATGTGTAAAGTGAACCAAATCGACATTCATTCGCTTTAAAGTTACAGACAATTTCCGGTGATCTTCCTCAATATTCGCTGGTGAAAATGACACTCACCATTATATTCATAATTCCTCACCGTAAAATATAGCAGTCATTTTGTTGATAGAAATGATAAATCAACTTGCATAAATATAGCTGAGGTTAGATGGATCAGAGAAAACAAATATCACGTCCTGTATGGGTTAATGAACACTATTTTCAACGAACCATCAAGAGTTTATCTTATTCTACTTTCCTTTAATGTACTTTTTGCCTCTATATTTTAACTACTTTTTGTTTCATATTTCGTTTTCATTGATAATATTTATTTATTATAAAATAAATCATTCTGGATTCATCATTATACACATAAATCAAATAATGGTCACTTACTTTTCCTCTCTCTTCATTTCATTTATGATCATTGCCTTTTCCGGCCGACTGTTATCATTTTCATCGGATGCTGTCTGAGATCTTAAAACGAAAAATTACTGACAAATAAATACACAAGCTAGCCAAATAAAACACGAATAAACAAACATACAAAATTTGCTTGAGGAAACCCAGCCGACCTTTCATAAACTTGATTATAAATTATTTTTTCTTGTATGGAAATAGTTCGTTGCCAGCATTTTCTTCGTTATCAAATTAATGAGAAAACATTAGTTAGCATGCTTTCATCGCCATATGCGTTCGTTACCAACCACATTTCACTGCAGCCCCAATTAAGTCGTGTACGTAAGATAATATAGTTTTAGATACCAAACCCGAATAACAAATAGACAGTATAATTACAGCATATACATATTTGACAATAAAGCCACTTGACACAATATTAAATAGAAAGTTAGTGGAGATTGAAAACATTGTGAAATTGTGTTAATTGTATAATGATAAATTGAACTAGAAAGCTTTATTATATACTAGAAGTACTTATTAAACCTATATTTCTTGCTATTCAGATTAAAATTAATAAGCTTCAACTTTTTATTTAAAGAATGTATTTATTCTTAACCACTTAAGGGGGAGGATGAATGTAAAAGAGCATTATATTTAAAAAATACTAAAATAGAAGAGTATGCTGCATAACAGAATCAGTTGTATAATTGTTGTAAAACCATGACTACATAAAGCAAGCAAAAAAATGGTACATTATGTTCGTGTGTATATGTATGAACATGCATGTGTGTACAACTGGATTATTTTTATTATTATTCAATGAATTATTTCCTTTAATAACCATAACACAAGATTACAAATGTTTGCTTCTCATTATTTCCTTTCTTTCAAACATCTCTAAATATTAAACTTCTAAGCTAACAATGAATTGATATATATTTCATTATTTCTCTATAGAAAAAGAGTGGTGGGTTGACAGGTATCGGTAGAGCGTCGGACAACATGCTTTGTTGCATATAGTTACGGCCCATTACGTTCTGAGTTCTAATCTCACCGAGGTTAGCTTTACCTTTCATCAACACATGTAAATATTTGTAAAGGCAAGAATAATATCAATTTTCACACATCCCATTGCAAGCCCTTCTTTACTTCTGTAAACTCACTAGAGCCCCAAATCACCAATAAGGATTTCAATAGCCGTGATGTTTGATAGTGTTGCAAAGTTATTAAGGCGGAGGAAGAATATATTTCCTTGGCAGAAATAAACTATCTCAACTTAATATGCTGCACAAGCAAAATCGTATAATAAAGTTAACAGTTATCTTTCGACATACTTTCATGTAGTTCATCGTAAACCATCACCTGAGGAATTATATTTAAAAAAATACATAATACATGTATCTATGATATTTTTATATTTATAACCGCGATAGAACAAAAAAGAAAATAATGTCACTATAGTTATATTCTATAATCTTCAAAGAAGCTACTATCAGTACGTCTGAGTTGCGAAAATGTGTTTTCCAATTAAACTTGTCAGCATAAAGTTTTTCCCAAACGCTTTCCTAATCTTGAAATTTTCTATGAAACCTTCAAGATTAGAAGAACACTTGGGAAAAGATTATGCTGATTAGAAATGATCTACAATGTATGTGATATTTATATACTAACCTCTATCCGTTAATATCTTTGATTCTCATATTTTCAATTTAATATAGATAAAGGAGACGGGCAGGCCATTGATATTAATACTCTTTGCCTGATCAAGGATCTTTCTCTGACTACCAGATATAGACACATTTCTACGTAAATGATGATACAAATTCAAAGCATAAAGTAAACTAGTAAGTTAGTGTTTTAGAAATCAGAGAAGCCAAAAATACAAAGCATTATATTAAATGTTGTTTTCTTCTATCAAGAAATAATTGTTTCTACTTTAGGCACAAGGCCAGCAATTACCCAGTGCATTACTGGTACTTTATTTTATCGACCCCGTAAGGATGAAAGGCAAAGTCAACCTCGGCGAGATTTGAACTCAGATCGTAAAGGGACGTAACTATGCTGGAAAGCATGGCGTCCGACCCTCTACCGATACTGCCAATCCACTTCTATCAAGAAATAATACTTTCTGATTTAGGCACAAGGCCAACAATTTGGATGGAGGAGAAAGTCGATTAAATCGACCCCCCAGTGTGATACTGATACATTTTTTATCGACCCTGTGAGGATGAAAGGCAAAGCTAACCTCGGTGGGATTTGAAGTCAGAACGTAAAAGGACGTAACTATATGATGATGATGATAATGATAATGCCAAAAGGGCCCATGTATGTGTAGTGCAGGTATTCCCCCCACCATCCAACCAGCACGTACACCATGAAAATCGAACATTAGACTCACCAAAACATCCTCACATATATCTATTGAACATTCAGTTCCCCAGTAACACCAAATATATAAAACAGAAGGGCTGTTAGATTCAATGGCGCCATCAATGTATCCTTGTATGTATACCGTATGTCTAGATTCACACTTTACCAAGCTCTTCTGTTCACCTGACCACCACGTGACCTGAAAGAACCAATGAAGGCTTTTAACAGCATTGCCTTAAACTTCCTTCTCCATTTCGTTTCATATATTCACCGATGCATCTAATGACATAGACGTGTCTACGACTTGAAACCGCAGGTAATGATGAGTTAAGTCAAATTGTTGATATAGATACTGTCAACCTGTATATTCTGTGTTAAATGTCCTTTATATATGTATATATATATATATGTGTGTGTGTGTGTGTGTGTGTGTGTGTGTGTGTGTGTGTGAGAGAGAGAGAGAGAGGGAGTTTGGTGTTTAAACATGCAAATACCACTTTACAAAATTAATGTTTTTAGAATTAATGTTTCTATGATTATCGATTTCTATCGCATTGGAAATTAATATGAAATCGAATATTGTGTAGTATATGTTAATAAATACTAAATTGAACAGTTCAGATTAGATACATTATTGTTAATCAAACAATATATGGAGTTTAATTGGAATCGAATTCAAGATATTTTTATCTTAGTTTCTCTTTGTTGTGCTTGTGTAGTGTACTGTTATGTAGAGCGAATACACACACTTCACAGTACAAGATAAATATAATTGATTCTACTTGTTGGCACAAGGCCAGCAATTACCCAGTGCATTACTGGTACTTTATTTTATCGACCCCGTAAGGATGAAAGGCAAAGTTAACCTCGGCGGGATTTGAACTCAAATCATAAAGGGACATAACTATGCTAGAAAGTATGGCGTCTGACCCTCTACCGATACTGCCAATCCACCAAAGATAAATATAATGACAGAAGTAAATATTGCTCATGATGAATCTAAGTCAGCTGGACAGATAGATTCGACTCTTAGATTCGACTCTTTTTAGTCGAATTAAGATATACACATCGGCATTCCTATTGAATATATAAGCATTACAATGCATACATATTCAATGCACATGTATACCTACATACATATCATATATTATATTATATTATATTATATTATATTATATTATATTATATTATATTATATTATATTATATTATATTATATTATATTATATTATATTATATTATATTATATTATATTATATTATATTATATTATATTATCAGGGTGGTGGATTGGCAGTATCGGTAGAGGGTCGGACGCCAACCTTTGACGCATAGAGTTATGGCCCTTGCCATTCTGAGTTCAAATCCCGCTGAGGTTAACTTTGCCTTTCTTCCTTATGGGGTCGATAAAATAAAGTACCAGTAATACCAGTGTATTACTGGTACTTTATTTGCCTTGTGCCAAAAGTAGAAACAATTATATTATAGTATTATTACGCTGGATTGGCAGTATCGGTAGAGGGTCGGACGCCAGCATAGTTACGTCCCTTTACGATCTGAGTTCAAATCCTGCCGAGGTTGACTTTGCCTTTCAACCTTACGGGGTCGATAAAATAATGTACCAGTAATGCACTGGGTAATTGCTGGACTTGTGCCTAAAGTAGAAACAATTATATTATATTATATTATAATATATTATATTATATTATATTATATATATTATATTGATAGTATCGGCATATCGCCTAACAACATACTTTGCGGTATATAGTTACATCCCTTTATGTTCTGAGTTCAAATCCCGCCGAAGTTAGCTTTGCCTTTCCTCATTTCAAGGTGGATAAAATAAAGTTCTTCTTCTTCTTCTTCTTCTTCTTCTTCTTCTTCTTCTTCTTCTTCTCTGCCCCATATCTTTCCTATCTTTGCTCTTATCAACATATGTATTCATTTATTTGTCTGTTTATTTATTTAACCACTTCGAAATACTTGCATTATCATTGACGGTGCATTCGATTTATCTAAGAGGAGCCTTTCTATCAAAACACTGTACTCTCTAACCAGGCATCACCACTAACAATGTTTGATAGTCTTATTGATCATTGCATATGGTTGTCTTTTAATATCTTTCGAATTTTTTTCTCATTTATCTTCATCTAAAGACAAGGAACATGAAATTATGAGAACCAGTTTATGAAGTTTTCGGCTTCCAATAAAATATGGTATGTATATATATATATACATATATATATACATATATATATACATATATATATACATATATATATACATATATATATACATATATATATATAGTAATAATTGTTTCTACTTTAGACACAAGGCCAGCAATTACCCAGTGCATTACTGGTACTTTATTTTATCGACCCCGTAAGGATGAAAGGCAAAGTCGACCTCGGCGGGATTTGAACTCAGACCGTAAAGGGACGTAACTATGCTAGAAAGTATGGCGTCTGACCCTCTACCGATACTGCCAATCCACCAAAGATAAATATAATGACAGAAGTAAATATTGCTCATGATGAATCTAAGTCAGCTAGACAGATAGATTCGACTCTTAGATTCGACTCTTTTTAGTCGAATTAAGATATACACATCGGCATTCCTATTGAATATATAAGCATTACAATGCATACATATTCAATGCACATGTATACCTACATACATATATTATATTATATTATATTATATTATATTATATTATATTATATTATATTATATTATATTATATTATATTATATTATATTATATTATATTATCAGGGTGGTGGATTGGCAGTATCGGTAGAGGGTCGGACGCCAACCTTTGACGCATAGAGTTATGGCCCTTGCCATTCTGAGTTCAAATCCCGCTGAGGTTAACTTTGCCTTTCTTCCTTATGGGGTCGATAAAATAAAGTACCAGTAATACCAGTGTATTACTGGTACTTTATTTGCCTTGTGCCAAAAGTAGAAACAATTATATTATAGTATTATTACGCTGGATTGGCAGTATCGGTAGAGGGTCGGACGCCAGAATAGTTACGTCCCTTTACGATCTGAGTTCAAATCCTGCCGAGGTTGACTTTGCCTTTCATCCTTACGGGGTCGATAAAATAATGTACCAGTAATGCACTGGGTAATTGCTGGACTTGTGCCTAAAGTAGAAACAATTATATTATATTATATTATAATATATTATATTATATTATATTATATATATTATATTGATAGTATCGGCATATCGCCTAACAACATACTTTGCGGCATATAGTTACATCCCTTTACGTTCTGAGTTCAAATCCCGCCGAAGTTAGCTTTGCCTTTCCTCATTTCAAGGTGGATAAAATAAAGTTCTTCTTCTTCTTCTTCTTCTTCTTCTTCTTCTTCTTCTTCTTCTCTGCCCCATATCTTTCCTATCTTTGCTCTTATCAACATATGTATTCATTTATTTGTCTGTTTATTTATTTAACCACTTCGAAATACTTGCATTATCATTGACGGTGCATTCGATTTATCTAAGAGGAGCCTTTCTATCAAAACACTGTACTCTCTAACCAGGCATCACCACTAACAATGTTTGATAGTCTTATTGATCATTGCATATGGTTGTCTTTTAATATCTTTCGAATTTTTTTCTCATTTATCTTCATCTAAAGACAAGGAACATGAAATTATGAGAACCAGTTTATGAAGTTTTCGGCTTCCAATAAAATATGGTATGTATATATATATATACATATATATATACATATATATATACATATATATATACATATATATATACATATATATATACATATATATATATAGTAATAATTGTTTCTACTTTAGACACAAGGCCAGCAATTACCCAGTGCATTACTGGTACTTTATTTTATCGACCCCGTAAGGATGAAAGGCAAAGTCGACCTCGGCGGGATTTGAACTCAGACCGTAAAGGGACGTAACTATGCCGGAAAGCATGGCGTCAGACCCTCTACCGATACTGCCAATCCACCGCCCTTATATATATATAATCATTATCGAGTCCTCTTCGAATGTCTTTCAATTATTATTACTATATATATATAGTAATAATAATTGAAAGACATTCGAAGAGGAGTCGATAATGATTATATATATATATATATATTTATAGGAACGAGTAGGACCCCGACGGCTGAGCTCAAGCCGTTTCGACGGGTAATTCTGATTAGCCGTCGAAACGGCTTGAGCTCAGCCGTCGGGGTCCTACTCGTTCCTATTACCCACTCTACTACCCTAAGTATTGAGTACTTTGGTGCGTTATGGTCCACCTGGTTCCTTACCACATTTCCTTCGTTATATATTTGTATATATATATATATATATATATATATATATAGAGAGAGAGAGAGAGAGAGAGAGAGAGAGAGAGAGAGAGAGAGATAGAGAGGGGGCAAGATAAATAGATAGATTGATGTAGTGTATTTTTGCTAAAGCAAGTACATATGTTAGAATATGAGTCTTAATAGAAATATGATATTAATTTACAAATCCCATTTGTTGACATCTTCCTCACAATGTAATATTACATCTTGAAAGTATATTTTTATTTTCATATGTTATTGCAATACACGATTAACCAGTTTCGTCCACGGATGACCTATAATATTTATTACTATCTGCACTTATTATTAGTTTCAATATATAGAGGACCGTTTCTGTAATAGTCATTCTACGAAACAGACATCTGACTGATCGTATTTGAAATGGAATTTATTAGTTTAATTCAACTCAATAACAGAAAGCTAATAACCAGCAACTAATAAATTCCTTCCAACAACACAAATACCGTATTGCTTTGCATGATTCAAGAGAAAAATAATTGAAATGTATCAACTACGTTTTTCATTCATCGAAGTACACGCAATAGGAATGATATTTATGCTATATTGTCTGAATGTTCCACTAAATAATGCTTCTCTTCCAGTAATCCCAGTGTATCGATTTTTATTCCTCTTTTATCGCTAGTGATATGGTAACACCAGCTGGACGACAAAGTTGTATAACAGAACACTGCTTCTCTTCTCTTCTCCTTGGAAGGGCATAATACATTATCTGCAGTTCACAATTATCATTTCATGTTACGATTAGTCAGGCTTCTGCTTGCTACTTGTACCATATAATCCTAGTTTAACCTGCTTCATAGTCGAGTGGTCGGCGACTAAACTGGCTCCACCACCAGACCCTGTTCTGATGAGGAGTGTTAGTTGAACCCCAGCAACAAAAAACAAGAACTGTTAAAAGGGCGGATGAACTCCTCAGAGTCAACGACCATCCTCCCACACTATTGGTCAAATATCCCCACGAACCCGCAATTGACCAAGCATGGTGAATACAGCTTCACTCCTGACAAAAGCAAAACAGAAAGCGATAGAGGTCAACCATGAGTGAGAAGGCCCTGGATTGGATTGATTATGAGTAATTATGCAGTCTATATCGATTGTTATATCAGTTGCTGTGTTTAGGAAGCATATGCTGTAATGTTTTCACTACTACATCATGTCTCATACGTATATAAAGGTTCCTGATTTAGGCACAATTTTCGGGGTAGAGTAAAGTCGATTAAATCGATCCAAGTATATTACTAGTAATTTATTTTATGGATCCTGAAAGGATGAAATGCAAGCTAACTTCGCTGGAATTTGAACTCAGAACATAAAGGGGCGTAACAGAGCATGTTGCCCGACGCTCTACCGTCCTCCTCATAAATAAAAAATAATATCTTGACAGCATTTCCGAAATATGTTGTACACGTACTGTTATGCTGTATTATTCTCATTTTTAATAAGACACAAAGCCAACACATTTTGGAGAAGGAGAAAGTTGATTAAATTGGCCCCAGTGCGTTACTGGTACTATATTTTATCGACGCCGAGGGGATGAAATATTCTCACTTTTAATAATAAAATGACTATCAGGAACGTTCCTCTAATGTTCAACGAATGTTATTTCTTGCTGTAATGGCGGTGGATTGGCAGTATCGGTAGAGGGTCGGACGCCATGCTTTCGAGCATAGCTACGTCCCTTTACGATCTGAGTTCAAATCCCGCCGAGGTTGACTTTGCCTTTCATCCTTACGGGGTCGATAAAATAAAAGTACCAGTAATGCACTGGGTAATTGCTGGCCTTGTGCCTAAAGTAGAAACAGTTATTTCTTGCTGTAATTGTTACACGGTGAAGGTAAAATACTTTCAGAATAAAATTAATTCCAGTATATTTTCATTCTCACAATATTGAAATGTAAATGACATTTCTTCAATTTTCTAGCAACTATATGAATCATTATTGAGTTGGTAACTAATTTCAAAGGTGAATTACCATTTGAAATATAAATCACAACGATCTTGAATAAACTGTTTCTTTAATAAACATGATCAGAAGTATAGGCAGTTACTTAAAAGCAGCGTGTTATACTCATCAAAAACTGAATAGCCTCCAGCTCTAAGCTTGGCATGATCTTGTTGACGCCAAGAAGTAAGTATGTACACACAAAAACACACACACAACACATACATGTATATATATATATATATATATATATATATGTGTGTGTGTGTGTGTCTTTGTGTGTGTGTGTGTGTGTGTGTGTGTGTGTGTGTGTCTTTGTGTGTGTCTGTGTGTCTGTCTGTTTGTCTGTCTGTCTGTGTATAGTCCAAGAG
>OZ024746.1:20939436-20946936 GCA_964016885.1 Eledone cirrhosa | reverse complement strand
GACGCTTTACCCCTCTAATACAATCTGAGAACCTCTCTCTACTCCCCTTAAAATTCGATAAAACTACATGCATGCTGCAACTTTCTCTTATATACGCTTAAACTTACAAACTTCCTTTAGGAACGCCGAAGAAAGAAGAGAGAAAGAAGAGAGTGAGAGGGATAGAGAGAGAGAGAACTTTGTTTTTGAGTGTGGAACGGTCAAACATTTATTTACTTCAATGAAAATAGAACTTATTACATTTCATACGAAACAACAATTATTTAAAAGCAACAGATAAATTTATTCAACAACAAAAGAAAATAGCGATAAATCTTTTTTAAAACATCTCTCAACGAACGTGGAAGAAAGAAGTATCAGTTCATTTACTATACACAATAATATCCTCTATGAGGTCACTAAACCTGCTAGAAACAGCAGCTAACTCTCCCCTATATAACACCACTCCCTACTGTCTTAAATTTAGAAAACATATCCTCTATGAAGTCACTAAACCTGCTAGAAACAACAGCTAACTCTCCCCCATATCACACCCCTCCCTACTGTCTTAAATTTAGAAAACATATCCTCTATGAGGTCACTAAACCTCTTAGAAACAGAAGCTAACTCTCCCCCATATCACAACTCCATCGCAGCTCTGTGTTCGGCTGGCATCGCCTACGTGCGTGTTGCGCAAGTACTGTGAAACAATAAATTTTAACACTTCTTTGCACAGAGATAATATCTATAGGCGAAACTACAATTGTCACTGCTGGCGCAGCTCCTGCTTCGGCAGTCCATGTCTGCAAATCATTCATACAGTGCCTGGCAGACAAAAAAGTGCTGCCATAAAATGGGTTGTGCAACCTAACTTTGGTAACTTACTGACCCCGAGCAACGCTGGGCTTTAATGCTAGTACTGTTTAATAACATTTAATTACTAACGATCGTTTCATCGTAGCACAAGGCCGTTTTCATCGGAGTATAAATCAAAAGTTAGAACACAGGTAACTTTGTTAAAGAACTACCATATATGGGAAGAAAGCTAAAATAATCGATGTTAACATAGATTTAAGAGAGCAAATAAGCACATGAAAAGCATGATCATATAAATATGAATAAGAATCAGCAACAAGAGGCATTAAAAAGAGTATATAAAGTATACATACATACATACATACATACATACATACATACATACATACATACATACATACATACATACATACATACATACATACATACATACATACATACATACATACATGGTGGCATCCAACTCGTTTTTGAGTACGGCCACTACTTTATATCCATGTAGGAGAACTCCTACCGATGCGCTGAACGAGTGTGACTTTTTAGTCCAGCCAGCGACTTGAAAACTCTGGTACAAACACTATACTTGTGACAATTATTGACACATAATGCTGGGCCCATGGTACCATGTAACGACAAGTGCAGAGAGATCTCCAGATATAAAGCAATGCCTGTGCCGTGAAGCTTTAATAGTGAGCAAAGGCACTGCACAAAGCCAGTCCCACTCTCTTAACCAAGATGATATTTACCAAAAAGAAGAACAAGTCAACATCATTGGATACCATCAGGGTTGCAGGTGTTATATCAGAGTTTTCCTTCTCCTAGAATTCTGCCTTGACAAAGGCTAAGGGGCCATCTCTCCCGGTGATTTTGGATGGCCATTAACTCTCAAGAGCTCCTTTGCCCTTTCACAGGTTTTGTTTTTAGTCCTGCAGGATATCCAAAGTCACCCACCTCACCAAGAAACCTTGGTGGGGTTGCAAGTTTAGTCGCCAACGACCCGACCATGAGACGACCATATCCGACGACCAACGACCCGACCATATCGGTTTACCGAGCATTTATTATAATGCTCGGTTTGTTTGTTTGTAAACAAACAAACAGCCCGAATTTCGCCGTACAGTATTTAGGCAACCACGTCACCTTGTTGTTCAACACTGACACTGTACGGCGTAATTCGGGCTGTTTGTTTGTTTTCAAACAAACAAACCGAGCATTATAATAAATGTTCGGTAAACCGAGACGTGCATATATATATATATATGTGTGCATTATGTATATATATACATACTACTGTACGTCTGTATACATATATGTATGTACGTGTACATACATACTTACATTTAAGTAAGTGCCGTACTAAGAGTGAGAAATGAAATTTCGTTTCATTCTATTCCATTTATCGTTTTCGGTGCGCCCGGTCGACTAAACTCACTCGATATGCAAATTAGGCTGCTCAGCCGTTAATATGCATAAGGAAAGTATATACTTTCAGACGTTCAACCATCTGGCAGGAAGGTATACGATGCTGACGATAGCTAATAAGCTTGAAACTAGTACATCGTTCCTGTGTCAGTGTTGAACAAAAAGGTGACGGGGTTGCCTAAACACTGTACGGCGTAATTCGGGTTGTTTCTTTGTTTACAAACAAACAAACCGAGCATTATAATAAATGTTCGGTAAACTGATACGTGCATATATATATATGTGTGTGCATGTATGTATATATATACATACTACTGTACGTCTGTATACATATATGTATGTACGTGTACATACTTACATTTATACATATATATATATATATATATATATATATATATATATATATATGTATGTGTGTGTGTGTGTGTGTGTGTGTGTGTGTGTGTGTGTGTGTGTGTGTGTGTGTGTGTGTGTGTGTGATGAGATGTCGATTCCAAAGTCGGCGTCATCGATACCGATCATTCTTTGAGTTGATCGTTCGCCAAACGCGCGTCATACGTGAATAAACATAATGATGATGTATTGCAGTATCGGTAGAGGGTCGGACGCCATGCTTTCCAGCATAGTTACGTCCCTTTACGATCTGAGTTCAAATCCCGCCGAGGTTGACTTTGCCTTTCATCCTTACGGGGTCGATAAAATAAAGTACCAGTAATGCACTGGGTATTTGCTGGCCTTGTGCCTAAAGTAGAAACAATTATTATTTCTATTACTGGGCGGTAGATTGGCAGTATCGGTAGAAGGTCTGACGCCATGCTTTGTAGCAAAGAGTTACGGCCCTTTATGATCTGAGTTCAAATTTCGTCGAGGTTAACTTTGCCTTTTATCCTTACGGGGTCGATAAAATAAAGTACCAGTAATGTACTGGCTAATTGCTGGCCTTGTGCCTAACGTAGAAACAACTATTATCATTATTATATATGAATATATGTATGTACTCTATAGTTTCGAAAAGTAGAGTTTAAATATTATAAGGGTTTTCTGCCTTACGTTTAAGCTTTTATCATTTCTATAGCGGATGATTTCTTATCTATTCTTCAGTTGTATGAGGTTTTGAACTTGAATATGTGGTTATGTACAGGGACAGATTTTCTGGAGACTTTCACTTCAAAGGGAAATGGTTGTAAGAAGTGATACATGGTAAGGATTGCAGTTACAGAGGGGTGCTGGGTGCGTGAGCTGGTACATATATTTGATTTAAACATCGGATAGAAATAAACTAAAGTAAATACTTTTAAACTTTATTTAGAATAAACAATTTAAGATTTAAAACCAACCAAGATGGATTTATGTATATGAATATGTGTGTGTGTATGTATGTATGTGTGTGTGTGTGTGCGTGTGAATGTGTGTGTGTGTGAGTGTGTGTGTGTGTGTGTGTGTGTGTGTGTGAGTGTGTGTGTGTGTGTGTGTGTGTGTGTGTGTGTGTGTGTGTGTGTGTGTGTGTGTGTGTGTGTGTGTGTGTGTGTGTGTGTGTGTGTGTGTCCTATTTCTTCCATTCCTCAGCTTCATATTACGCTGGTTGGCAACATACTCCTTTGTCACAAAGAGATTTTTTTTAAAATGCATCTAAATAGTATTCAAGTAAATAAGAATAAAGTATGAAGTAAAATTGAATTAAAAAATCAGCGGAAGTAAGTTCCATAAAGTTGTATATATATATACAAAGTATATAGTAAATAAACTGCGTTAATATAACATTATACTGATAATATATTTGTATCAATTTAATCGACTTCAACATTTCTCATTAAAATTTGCCACGGCGTTAATTTAAAAGACAATTAATACAGATTTATTTGGTAATTCGAATATAAATTCTTGTAATACCCATCAAGTTAATTTAGCCATTCTCCTAATGAGAGATTACTAGTTGAATATATAATCTGTTCCAGGTTTCGAATGAAATGCCTACCGCAGGAAGATAAAGAACTGCAATGATATCTTTAATTTATTTTGTTTCCGTCAATTTATAGGACTTCAAAGCTAGTTTCCTAATTAACTCAACCAACGTTTAGTTGCTTCAAAAGAAAATCAAATCGATAATCTGAGATTAGACATGTTCAGGTATTTATTCCTGGGGAAAATTACTTTTATTGATGAGGTTTCCTCAGCCATTTCTAATTTACACCGTGACATTTAAGGTTGTGTAGCAAGTACTACAGGTTAAATTTCAAATGAAGAACAACATCAAATCATTCATATATACAGTATTGGTATTCTGATAACCAATGTCGCCTCGTTCGTCAACTATCTGACATTATGCCAATTACATATTAATATGTAACTATTTTCGTTAATATCATTGGACGACTTGGAAGGGACAAGTTTCTGACAGGTTTCTGAGATGTATCTTAAGAAAGACGACGGTTCAATTCTGATTCCAAGCTGGTAAATAGATCTATTGTCCAATTCTACATCTGACTTTCGAAAGTATTCTTATTCTATATGTATATATATATATATATATATATATATATATATATATATATATATATATATATATATATAGTAATAATTATAAATTTGAAGACTAAAATCCAAACAGGGCGCGATAAGGATAAATATATATCAAATATATAAGAACCGTAGAGCAAATATTGATTAAAATAACAGATTAAAGTTTAAGCAAAGAATCGCTGCTTTCACCCTTAACGGGATCTTCTGAAACTAACAAAGTCAATCTGTGAACGCAGAAGTCAATATTTCAAAAAACGGTGCAACCGGAGGAAGACGGGAAGACGATACTTTGGTTCGTGGAAACGTTCCCTGGCAAAGAACGGGAAAAGGACGTATTATATTCGTTTTTTCCCGTTCTTTGCCAGGGAACGTTTCCACGAACCAAAGTATCGTCTTCCTGTTTTCCTCCGGTTACAACGTTTTTTGAAATATTCACTTCTGCGTTCACAGATTGACTTTGTTAGTTTCAGAAGATCCCGTTAAGGGTGAAAGCAGCGATTCTTTGCTTAAACTTTAATCTGTTATTTTAATATATATATATATATATATATATATATATATATATATATATATATATATATATATATATATATATATATATATATATATATATATATATATATATATATATATATATATATATATATATATATATTTATTTATTTATATATAATATATATGGGAGAGCGGGTATGAATAACCGTGAGTTCCCTGAATTTTCGGACATATTTTCATGTTACTATTTTACGTGTCCCAGCCCATGGGCTGCAGCTATGTTGGGTTGTCAGCATGTCAGTTTCTGTTATTGAATTTATTGATACACAAGTAAAATTATATAGATTATATGTTCTTATAGCAGTATATAAACACAATATGAAGGACTTAGCTGTGTAAAAACATAAACATATTTTATTTCGCTTTT
This sequence comes from Eledone cirrhosa, assembly GCA_964016885.1. Classification (NCBI taxonomy): domain Eukaryota; kingdom Metazoa; phylum Mollusca; class Cephalopoda; order Octopoda; family Eledonidae; genus Eledone; species Eledone cirrhosa. The sequence continues at coordinate 20,941,277 of OZ024746.1, read as the reverse complement.
CCGTTCAGGCTTTCCATTTTACTTCTGAATTGCTTCGATGTGTTAGTTAAACAGAAACCAAACAATAGCTAAATGTTTTGGAAATAACATTATAAATAGAATATTCATACCAGTGAAAATACCATGCTTAAAAAGCTGTCATTTTTATGGTCCAGCAGCCTATACAGTCGTGTAAAATGATTTTCAGTGGGCGGAATACACTATTATGTTTACGAACTAATGGTCTTGGTTTATCGACTGAGATCAAAGTGTAATATTTTATTGTTAGATGAGAAATGTATTGATGTTTTGACCTTGTATTTTGAATAGTTCTCCATTAGTAAGGGCGACACGACTCTATTAGTTGAATAAATTATGTCACCTACATATTTCTATTTTATATCATCTTCGTATGCATGTTTTGTTATTACCATTATCGTTATTGTTGCTTTCGATATATTTGGCTTTGTCTGTAGTACAGTTTGAGTCACTGGTGTCTGTCATGAAATGTATTATTGCGACCACAAGTACGGTGGATTGGCAGCATCGGTAGAGCATCGGACAATATGCTTTGAGGTATAGAGTTACGTCCCTTTACGTTCTGAGTTCACATCCCACCGAGGTTAGCTTTACCTTTCATCCTTACCGGGTCGATAAAATAAAACACCAGTAACGCACTGGGGTCGATTTGACCGATTTTCTCTTCCCACCGAAAATGGTTTGCATTGTACCTAAAGCAGAAACGACAGGCGTCCTTTCAGAAAATATTGGCCGAGTAATTTAAACTTTTATTTTCGCATTTTTCCATTTCTCTGACATTGGAACAAATACTCATATACTAATGATAGAAATATACGTCGAAAGGGCACCGTATTGACATACAACTTTTCTAGGGCATTTTTACACGTGGTGGATCCCAATCCTCTCTAGGTCTGAATACAGCAGATTTCTTCCAGAGAAAGATAGAGCCTGAGATAACAGAAGTGAGAAAGAGAAATAGATGAAGAATCGACCCCAGTAGTTGACTGGTACTTTTTTATCAACCTGGCTGAAAGGCATAGTTAACCTCGGCTGGATTTGAACTCAGAGAGCCGAAACGAATACCGTAGAGCACTATATCCGACATTCTAATAACTCTGCCAATTCGCCACCTTTTGTGCCATTATAATGTTAAAATAGGGCGGTGGATTGGCAGTATCGGTAGAGGGTCGGACGCCATGCTTTGCAGCAAAGAGTTACGGCCCTTTATGGTCTGAGTTCAAATCCCGCCGAGGTTAACTTTGCCTTTCATCCTTACGCGGTCGATACAATAAAGTACCAGTAATACACTGGGATAATTGCTGGGTTTGTGACAAAAGTAGAAACAATTATAATGTTAAAATAGCCAAAATAATTCGTGGATTATTTTATACATACATGATATATCGTACATATATATATATATATAGATATATACATGTCATAAGAATATATTATATGCATAAGAATAAATGACATATATATAGTAAGAGAGACAAAGAGGTGACCTTTACTCGCCTCATCATAAATATATCACTGGGTAGTGAGAGTTTCCTTGAGAGCTAACAGTCTCATCCAATGCACCATTACCCCTCATAGCATATCGCTGTTTTGACTGAAGCTGCTTATTCGTCCGGCAGGAAGCCACTTATATCATAACTTACCATCCTATCTGATGGCCGTAACGTTATCCGCCACCTCCGACACATTCTCCAGCGGAACAGCGCTGTCGAGAAAATATTAAATCTTGAATGATTTTATATATGCTTCCTATATCTTTTACTCATGATATCCTGCAGTAGGTTTGAATATATAAATATAAATATACATATACATGTGTGTGT